>CM060965.1:11526265-11907848 GCA_030765045.1 Tenodera sinensis
TGATATGTAAATGGACTTATTGTAATTAAATCATAAACTGGATCAAGAATCACTTCTATCAGATACAAGTGAATACGTGCACCCAGTGCCATTAGTCTGGTGTCTGCAAAAACTTGAACTTCTTCAAGAACGTATGGATCAAACAGGCGATTTTGGTGTTTCATCCCAAAACTAATTTAGTTAATGTAGATCGTTTTGAAACGCTATCGCAGTACACGGTCATACGGCTCCGATGACCTTATTTTATTATACAATTATATTATATTATATTTGTGTCACACTAAAATCAAACTTTTTCTTGCCTTTTAGAAAAAGGAAAGTTCCAGTTGAGTGTAAAATAGCCTAGATAATAATGAACCATGGAGTTGCACGAGGGATTTTTATATTTAGTTACATAATTCACAAATTATGAGTTTCCGGTAGTAAAACCGAAATTTAAAACTTTTGTTAATTCGGACAATTTGAAGATTTCCTCTAGTGCAAATATTAATGAAGTGTTTTGTAAAACATGTTGAAGTTATCTTTTCCAACATTTCTATTTTTACGTTAATGTGTATAATGACCGGGTGTTTCTGAAAATGAAATCAGCTTACATTGGTTTGTATAGTATTTAAACGTTATTTTGGTCGTAAAAGTGTATGTGCTACTAACACTGCTATTAGCTAGTATTATGCATTAAGTGCTAATTATGGCAGGCATGTATAAAAAAGAAAATCCCCACTAAATCTCACCGCCTTCTGAAAGAAATTTAACAATGACATACGTTTTCAGTTATTTGAGACGAATGTAAAAAAACATTAAACTTAATATTTACATACGATACATTCTAAAATATACAAGCTGCATACACATCATATCCAAGATATGTACCTACAATCAAAGTAAAAATTATTACAATACCTGATTTGATATGTCGATAGCATTTCTTGACCTTCGAGCAAGTTCACTCCATTTCTGCAGGGCTAAAGATATTCCACTTAGTCTCTGATTTACCGAGGGGGATAGGTCGCGGTTTCGAACCCCGTGGTTGACCATCCTGACTCATGGGTTTTGTTGGAGGTTTCCTCGGGTCCCAATGCTGGGAAGGATTTCCATATCCTCCGAAATGCCTCCATTTCGTTACATTAATAATTTCATTGCACCCTTCATCCCGTTAGGCTTCTTTCAGGGTTGGAAGCGTTGGCGAGCATCCTGGCAGCAGCACGGCAGGGGGAACAAAATGCGCACTGGAAATCTCGTCTCCCAGATTGGAAGTCTTGTTTCCGGGACCCGACGTGATGGTGTAGGGCAGAGGGGGGGGGGGCTCGGGAGTACGAACCCGAAGGGGTGAGAGGGGAACCGGGTTGAGCCAGTCTCCGCCAGGGTGCTTGTAACTGGGAAACTGTAGGGACCCTGCCCTCCGCTCTGTCGTAGCAATGTTCCGGCCGCCCTTAGGATCCACTCGCCTCATCCATTTTCCCGGGCGGTGCCCCGTCAGATCACCATTTGGTTGAGATGTTAAGTCCCTCTCCGCAAGTTGTCATAGTCATAGTCAGTGATTTCAGTTGGAATTTTATCCAAAAGTTGAAAGCTTATTGATGTGATTAAGTAAAGAGATGAAATGTTAGGAATGAGTTACGAGTTGGGTTTTGTTGTTCCAGCAGGGCGCAGTTCCGAGGGGAAGTCAGCCGCCGTACCTAGCCGGAGGTTTCCCCCAACAGCAGCAGCAGCAACAACAGCAACAACAACAACAGCAGCAGCCGGGAACACCGCAACAGGGGCAGGGACAACAAACGGCAAGTTCCCAACAGTCCGGAGGTCAGGGCCCGCCTTCCCAACAGCCACAACAGCACCAGTATCCTCCGTATCCTCAGAGGTATCCCACACCCCCAGGTCCAGGTCCGGGGCCTGCGGGACGACCTCTGCCCGGCCAGCCCTTCTCGCCTCACCAGGTGAGCACTCACCCTAAACTACTTGGAAATAACTCCGACTTTCATTAAGATACCATATATTTAAGACAGTTTCAAGACAACGCAAATGTACATTTTGAAATGCCTGAGAATAACACGTGGAGTGCTCTGCATTCTGAATAATTTTTGTATGATTGCCAAATCGAAAGAGATAACATCTTACTGAACAAACACAAAGATGTAGACCTTATTGAAGCACACATTTTACGCCACATTTTTTGTGGTGTTAACCATTTCCGAGATATTCTTTGTTATTGATTTGAATGTTCAAATACTTGTACTTTGTAAGTGTTTAGTAGCTGTTTTTTTCCTCGTGGTCATTCAAAGAGAATGGTATTTCGAAATCATCACATAGTTTCTTTGAGTCCCTCTAGCGTACTCGGCGGTTTTCTGTCACTTTATTGTTCTTCTAAAACTGAATCACAAATTGCTGTTCTCGTACAACTCTGAGCTGTTGTAACCTTGACACATACTTTTCTCTCTGTCTCGCAAATAGTACTCAACACTCACTAGAACTTCACTTCAAGACTAACTGCGACGCGACTTTAAATTTAATGTTAACGTGACGTTGCCAAATCTCTTAGAAGTTAAACTTTGCATGGCATTTTAAAATTGCTTGACTAAATTTATTCGAATTGAAGTAAAAAGACATTACAGCATTGTACACACAATGTTTGCGCAACAGTTAGTGAAATAACATCACTCGGGGCCCAGGCAGTAGGTGCAGTGGAAGTTCAGTTTTGGGTACAATCACATGAGTGAAGGTTAAACTGCGTCAGAGGAAGAAGGCAGTGACCAAGAAGGGCCTGGATGCTAGTGAGCGTCATTTGGCTTGGTTGCTATAGCTACCGATGACGTCATGTGATGACCTCGCAGAACAGACGACTGGCGCACTCCGGAATAATTCACAGTGCAGCACAGACCTCGGTCCCCTTAGCAATGTCTTTCAAATTAATTAGCACGCATCCCGCTGGTGCATTCTTGCTTTTTAACGAGCAAGCATCGATTCCGATGAACATGCAGACAAAACACAAGCTTAGTGTATATGAACATGTCTAATGTTACCTCCTGTCTCATTTTCCTTTGCCCTCCGCACTTCTTATCAACGAGTCTGCGGAATCACTTCTGTTTAACCGTATCGCATAGTTGATCGTTCATAAGCCAGTTATAAAACACACGATGCAGATGCCAGCCTATTGTTGATGTTCACTCCCTTCACCTGTATATAACCAAAGTGGCAAAGTCAGCGAGTACTATAACTTGGCCTTAGCAGAATGCCAAGAACACTGTTTTCTGTGGGCCTCCTGTTGTGACAGTCATATACCTAAGATGTGTTCTACCGTACACAGATCCCTGGTGTTTTCTATGTGAACTGGATGTAATTATGAAACGGTGAACGTCATTGCCGCAACTGCAAGAGTGGACCAGAGAAGCCTTTACGTGCCGTGTCACCAAGGGCAAAATGGCCACTCTGTCAGGTCATTAGGAATACTACGTGGGTTCAGAGGGAGGGACTTTGATATGCAGTGCAGCACTGTGAAATGAGTAGCTTACTAAACTACAAGTGTCTATTGTTCATCAGAAATGCGAGACCTGTAATTTCATTTCACTGTTTATAGTTTGGAAAAAAACATGTTGGCTTCAATATTACAGCAAACCATCTAAGGCATGCATTTTCTGAAACTAATAGAGTTTTAGAAATTTCTACACCAATCATAGTATAGTACAATTCTTGACCGTATTATTATTATTATTATTATTATTATTATTATTATTATTATTATTATTATTATTATTATTATTATTATTATTATTATTATTATTATTATTATTATTATTATTATTATTATTATTATTATTATTATTATTATTATTTTATTATTATTATTATTTTATTATTATTTTATTATTATTATTATTATTATTATTATTATTATTATTATTATTATTATTATTATTATTATTATTATTATTATTATTTACTAAACTATGAATTTCGAGCTATATTTATAACCTATTGTATAATGACGTTTTACATTGCTCTGAAGGTCCCTTGTTAAACTTTATAACAAGCATCTGACGTTTTCCCCATGTAGACTGTAGAAAATTGTTGTTCCCATTCTTCCTTGTTCTTTACTGGCTCAGAGAGATTGCCGTTATGCACAGTCCGCACCTGACTGCTGTGTTCACATGCTGAGGGAACAGTAACAGGGGTTGCAATTGTGAGTGTCCCTTTGCGGGTCACATGAGGGAGGCTACAGAAATATACTTGAAAAAGTATACTCTGTATTTCCAGTTACCTCCCAATCAAGGTCTAACCTCTCAAGTAGAGTGAGAGTGAGTCAGACTGTCGAATTATATTTATATGGACTATTTCATATATAGCTGCTTGTCCTGTATAATAGTGACCTAGCCTAGCTCCTTCTATTATCACAAGTAATATGATAATACGTGTGATCTAACTGATAAATTCTCAAGTAGAGTGAGAGTGAGTCAGACTGTCGAATTATATTTATATGGACTATTTCATATATAGCTGCTTGTCCTGTATAATAGTGACTTAGCCTAGCTCCTTCTATTATCACAAGTAATATGATAATACGTGTGACCTAACTGATAAATTCTCAAGTAGAGTGAGAGTGAGTCAGACTGTCGAATTATATTTATATGGACTATTTCATATATAGCTGCTTGTCCTGTATAATAGTGTCCTAGCCTAGCTCCTTCTATTATCACAAGTAATATGATAATACGTGTGACCTAACTGATAAATTCTCAAGTAGAGTGAGAGTGAGTCAGACTGTCGAATTATATTTATATGGACTATTTCATATATAGCTGCTTGTCCTGTATAATAGTGACCTAGCCTAGCTCCTTCTATTATCACAAGTAATATGATAATACGTGTGATCTAACTGATAAATTCTCAAGTAGAGTGAGTCAGACTGTCGAATTATATTTATATGGACTATTTCATATATAGCTGCTTGTCCTGTATAATAGTGACCTAGCCTAGCTCCTTCTATTATCACAAGTAATATGATAATACGTGTGATCTAACTGATAAATTCTCAAGTAGAGTGAGAGTGAGTCAGACTGTCGAATTATATTTATATGGACTATTTCATATATAGCTGCTTGTCCTGTATAATAGTGACCTAGCCTAGCTCCTTCTATTATCACAAGTAATATGATAATACGTGTGATCTAACTGATAAATTGTCAAGTAGAGTGAGAGTGAGTCAGACTGTCGAATTATATTTATATGGACTATTTCATATATAGCTGCTTGTCCTGTATAATAGTGACCTAGCCTAGCTCCTTCTATTATCACAAGTAATATGATAATACGTGTGATCTAACTGATAAATTCTCAAGTAGAGTGAGTCAGACTGTCGAATTATATTTATATGGACTATTTCATATATAGCTGCTTGTCCTGTATAATAGTGACCTAGCCTAGCTCCTTCTATTATCACAAGTAATATGATAATACGTGTGATCTAACTGATAAATTGTCAAGTAGAGTGAGAGTGAGTCAGACTGTCGAATTATATTTATATGGACTATTTCATATATAGCTGCTTGTCCTGTATAATAGTGACCTAGCCTAGCTCCTTCTATTATCACAAGTAATATGATAATACGTGACCTAACTGATAAATTCTCAAGTAGAGTGAGAGTGAGTCAGACTGTCGAATTATATTTATATGGACTATTTCATATATAGCTGCTTGTCCTGTATAATAGTGACCTAGCCTAGCTCCTTCTATTATCACAAGTAATATGATAATACGTGTGATCTAACTGATAAATTGTCAAGTAGAGTGAGAGTGAGTCAGACTGTCGAATTATATTTATATGGACTATTTCATATATAGCTGCTTGTCCTGTATAATAGTGACCTAGCCTAGCTCCTTCTATTATCACAAGTAATATGATAATACGTGACCTAACTGATAAATTCTCAAGTAGAGTGAGAGTGAGTCAGACTGTCGAATTATATTTATATGGACTATTTCATATATAGCTGCTTGTCCTGTATAATAGTGACCTAGCCTAGCTCCTTCTATTATCACAAGTAATATGATAATACGTGTGATCTAACTGATAAATTGTCAAGTAGAGTGAGAGTGAGTCAGACTGTCGAATTATATTTATATGGACTATTTCATATATAGCTGCTTGTCCTGTATAATAGTCACCTAGCCTAGCTCCTTCTATTATCACAAGTAATATGATAATACGTGTGATCTAACTGATAAATTCTCAAGTAGAGTGAGAGTGAGTCAGACTGTCGAATTATATTTATATGGACTATTTCATATATAGCTGCTTGTCCTGTATAATAGTGACCTAGCCTAGCTCCTTCTATTATCACAAGTAATATGATAATACGTGTGATCTAACTGATAAATTCTCAAGTAGAGTGAGAGTGAGACAGACTGTCGAATTATATTTATATGGACTATTTCATATATAGCTGCTTGTCCTGTATAGTGTTAAATTACATAAAAATAACATAAAATATATTTATTGCAATGAGTGTAGTTCAGGACTGCCAACTGAGGAAAACGGAACCCAAGATCTTGTTTTGATCTTCTCTTGTTATAAGGGAAAAGCAATCAGTTTATAATACAATACATTATTTTGTACCTCTTAATTTTGAAGCCTGGCCGCAGCTCAAGCCCGAGAAATGCTAATCACATTAGGCTGCGGGGCTTGGCCAGAGCTCCTGCAGATCTCTAACCCAGGCATGGGCATGAGAGGAGAGGTAGCGATTGAACTTCCTTTACTCACCCCATATTCTCATCCCAAGTGACAAAGGTTGTTGGATACAACACATGTATTGGTGGGTTCATTCCATCTGCGGGGTACTAATAATTTCTACACTGTTATTAACTAGTTTGTATGTATTAAACATATTTTGCAAACAATAATTATTACAGCCACCTACTGTGGTTAGGCAAATTACATAATCTTCAAGTTTATAACCTTCCTTTGTCATATGTAAGTAAAATGCTTACACTGTCTGATCATTAACATACTAAATTGTTTCTCTTTCACAAGAAATAAAACAGTAAAGTTGCATTGCTATTTAGCCATAAAATAATTAAAAATTAAATGAGGAAATAATGAATTTATTAACAGTGAAGCAACAAGATTCGAAAGTAAAAACAAATTAGAAACTGAAAACTTCACTTATCTTAGTAATATTCCAAGTTGTTTGGTGCTAACAAGTTGGAATATTACTAGGATAAGTGAAGCTTTTAGTTTCGAATTTGTTTTTACTTCAAAATTAAAAATTATTTGATCAACATAATAAATTCTTTGGTTTTAAACTTAATATTATGTTCAAACTTTGAAACATGAAATACAATAGTTTATATTGAATAAACTATTAAGAAACTAAACCCCTAAACAATGTTATCATATCGTCCCTTTGAAATGTTTACAAATACAAGTATTCAAAAAGTACCTTTTTGAAATTTTAAATAAATACCTGTAAGATCACCAAAGTTTGATTTATGTTTCTAATCAAATTTGCATTTGAAAGTGTAACGCTTTATATTTGCAAATTGAAATGTGCATATTAAACTCCTAACTTTCCTGTTATTGTAACTTACAACAAATTCTCTCTAGCACTCTTCATGAAACAGCCATACTCACTACTGAATGAGGCATGTTGGAAGCTGATCAGCAGTGTAGGGGAGGGATGGCAGGTGGAGTGAGACCCATGCCTGCTCTAATGTATACATATATACCGTCTCTACTGCTTCAGAGGCATTTCACCAACCTTCTCAGCGGGTGTGTACATATCGGGGAGGGGTGTGTGCATTCTGCCTTTGTTGTTTGACCAATTAGTGGTGTATGTTACGAACTCCAGGACTAAATTTTCAAATGAAAATTACATTTCCGGTTTTGGAATTATATCGTGTGATTATTCTAGAGGCACCATTTGCATTTTGTAAGTAATTAATTCCTTACATTTCAATTTTGCTCTTATTTGTGTGTAAATTTGTATACGTTTATCTAAAGATATAAATGTGCATTTGATGATTGCATTATTCAATGGCTCACAAAAGGTAATATACTCGTATGCTGAAAAGAAAATGAATTTTAGGAGCAAGAATTTCATAAAAAGAAAAATGTATTTCTCTGCAACCAACATCAACTTCAGGCACATGTTTAACTTATTTTCAGTTTACTGAAGTATCAAAAATGCCACTAATATCCTTCTCTGAAAAAAATGTGGAGGGAGTTTAAAAATTCATTTTTTGCTAGTTAAAACTGTTTAATTCTATTATGTGAGAGGGTTTTTGGGCTACAACAGTAATTTCTTTATTTAGTCATATTAAGTGTGGCAATTTTCAAGTAAACAGATGTAAAATGAAACAAGTTAGAAATTTGATCTGAGTGAATGAAGTTCAACTATAGGTAAGTGACACTGTGAGGGAAGAACTGTGGATATGTGGGAGGCTAGTTGGTCATTTGAAGACATTGCTTCAACTTAGATATTCATTATGAACTGTGCACATAAAACACTCTTTGGTATTTAACCTACTTTTCCTTTTTGTTTTATAGTGTCCAGAACTTCTAAAAAGATTTTAATTCAAGGGACCTCAAAAAATGTGTCCAGTAAAATCTCGGTATTGAATTTGTTTGTGGAATGCAATATCTTCTCTGCCTGCTATGTACATGGGGAACATGTGTATTGAACTTTCAGATTACTGTCTCAGTCAGTTACCTGCATTATATATAGCTAAGACATTTGGCATTGTACAAAAATTTCTCTATTTAGTGTGGGTAAGTGGAAAATTTCGTGAAGAACCTTGTAAAAGGTTGGAAAAACAGTTCAGTTTTGTAAAAATAATGTAGCTAATTTAAGACAGAACAATTGAAAAATGCCATAACATGGAAGGCGTAATGTGGTTTGTTTTTCCTGCATTTTAAAAATCAGAGAATCAATATATAAAATATAACAGAAAGCATACAATTGAAACCTAATCCTCTAACCTTAACAAACGGAGTATAATCTAAATTTAATAGACTGAAATAGTGAAAGTGTTGTCTTTAGAGAACATTAATAGTAGATAGCCCTTACACATACATATGTACGTATATACTGAGGGAATCTTGATCTGGTGTTGGTGCTGTCCCTTCTCTCTCTTGCATGTGGAGCAAGTTCCATGCAGTAAGTGAAAGTGTTATTTTGTGAGACCAACAGTCTCTAAATACACATCATCTTGTTCATCTCAACTGAAATAATCAAAATGCTGTTCCAGCTTACAGCACTGCACGAAAGAATTGTATTCCAATGGATACCATCCCACTGTGGAGTTGTGGGAAATGCTTTGGCAAGGAAGGGCAGCTCATCTGTCGCTAAACCTACGTATTACTCTGTTAAAATATATAAACATCAACAGAAAAAAATTGATAACACAATTCAAAGGGAAAAATCTGATGTGTTGCACTCACATGACTTTCTCTACTCTTGTACTAACCATTCTTACAAATTATTATTCCTATATCTTCGTGTTAGTTGAGATAAACATTTGTACAAATTATCTTATTGCTTATTTCCTTGTAGGTACAAGGGGAATATTAGAATACAGTAGGCTTTGTGCGGTAGTCAAATGTTTTAAACCTTTGGGACTCTGTTGTCTTTGCACACCTAACATATAAAAAAATGAACGATGATCCATTTCACGAAAGTTCTAAGTTTTCCGAAACTCATACACATAACAAGGAATATCTCCAAAATGGTTCACCCTACAAGAAAATTTATTCAGACACAAATTGTGTATTTTAGCAAGATCTACATTTTTTGTATAGTATAATTTGGTCTATCTCTAACGGTTTACCAGTTATGCAAAAGTCCTCCAGAGTAAATACGACTACACGGGCTATAGCCAGAAAATTCAAGATATACATTTCATTTGTCATAAAAATATCTCAAACATATGACATTTTAATCAAAATCGTTAGAGCCATTTTCAAGATAATCAAAATTTTCGAAAAATCTTCTATGTAAAGGGTAGTTTAGGGTGGGGCTATTTTCTTCAAAATCTTCGTGTCGCATCCTTGAAAGACATTAAACTTAAATACCAACTTGGGTTTTTAACCGACTTTTCGTTTTTGAGTTACGCTGTCCACAGACTGACACACAGACACACACACACGGACCTTTTTCTAAAACTGCTTTTTTTTGGATTCAGGGAGTCTCAAAACATATATTTCCGGTGAAATCTCGACATCGAATTTTTGGGTGGAATACAATACTTCCTCGTCCGATATGACACAATGTTGGAGGACCTTAATTCAAAAAAAAAAAAAAAAAAAAAAAAAAAAAAAAAAAAAAAATCCCCTACTTACCAGTAGAGAAAGTAAAAAATAGTATGCCTGGTTGAAAATGCACAGTTAATTCCAGACCTTCCACGCAAATTCTGCCCACTATGCAAACTAAATCAACAAATAAATTCGGAACACCTCTTCCACTGACCATGAAAATAACTATACAAAATACTGGAGACTTCATTGTCAAATGTCTGGCATTAGAAAACAACAACAACAAATACGTTAACTTGCCTGAAGGAAGTTTTTAAATTGGACAGGAAGATTTTCCTGGGCCGGCCTGGGTTAAGGAGTGATGAGACGTTAAGCAAACATGTCACGTGATGTTATCAACAAGCTGTTGTGAAGGAAAAGGAAACCTCACTCACAACTTCACAAAAAGAAACATGTGTACTTCGCGTGTTGTATTCTTGGAACATAAGTCCTTTATCGCTTAGGAGGACCTCAAAACACAAGTTGTGTGAACGTTTGGCGGAATATCCCTCTACTAATCATAAAGAGAATAACTGGTGTGGTGTAATGTACTAATGGACAGTTATCTTAAGTAAACAGTTTTTTCTTAGCCCCCCCCCCCCTCTTCTTCAGATAAATAATTAGTACCTGGGCTGGTTCTTTTTCTTTTTTTATAAATAGTTATATAATAAAGAAGATACTTATTTAGATGTATTGCGTTGCATTTATATTTCAACCATAGAAAACTGTATAAATTCCCCGTTGAAGGGCGAGTAGAAAAGGTTATACCAGGTGAGTCCGCCGCGCGTTATTTTTTTGGAAGGTAGGCCACCCATCCAACGGCATGTGCGCCTTAGTCCAGTTTTGCGCTTACTAAAATGTATTGCTTGACGTTCTTAAAGAGAAGAATGCGCAAAATTGAGAGCAACAGTGCTTCAAGGGACAGAACGTACTCCTCGCTAAAGTACACCTCAAAAACATACGACTCGTTTACTGAGAGCGAATTCCGGTTTTACAAACTTTTTATTAGAGTATACATAGCAACATAATTCAGTAAACGCCTCGGAAAAGATAGACCTATCATATGAGTACACTAACAACGTCAGCTAAAAAGAAAATGGTGGATTCTTGTACTTAGAGCAGGGATTGGCTGCTAAAAATTAGGAAAAATTTAGACACGCCTCATCCATCATGGACCCGTACAGTCAAAAGGGACATATTATTAAATAACAGTTTATTTGCATTTTTGCGTGAACTACGCCTCGTGCATCTCAATTAATATGCATAACAGCTTTTGCCTTTTAAGTAATAATATTAAAACGCCCAGTAAGTGATTAAAACTGTCTGAAAAGGCTAAATCAAGTACGCAAACTCGCGAGGTGGCAATGGCATAGCGCCAGGCATACAAGTCCTACTAGCTATTGGACGTGGTACGTGCTTTCAGGAAGTCTCGAAATAGCTGAATAGGATTGTGACGGGTCCTCTGCGCTTAACCCCCAGTGACACAGGTTCAAGTCTCAGCATTGTAAATATTTTTTTTTTTTTATGTTCATCAAAACTTGGAAACCGAATTCACAATAATGTAATTGTGAAGTCCCTGAGGGTTTAGGACATAATTTAAATCGTTTTTTGTTGTCTGCATTTTTAATAGCACAATAACTCATTGTGTGCAAAATTGAGTTTAACTTCCATGTTAAACTCTGACAATGTAATTTCCTTGCTTTCTGTGTTCAAATGTGTATGAATGATCCTTATTTCAATTGCACCTACCTATAGGTGTGTTTAAACAACTACATAATTGTAGTTCACCAATAAAGAAGCATCAATGTCATAAAACATAAATAAAACAATAAAAATGAATATAACAGTTTTCAGAATAATAGTTTGTAAATTGTGAGTATTGCACGGTTAAAAAAAAAAAAAAAAAAAAAAAAAGAAGCATTAGTACATGCAGGTGATTCGAACCACCTTCATAACAGACAGATTACTTGGGAGTCTTGCGCCCGTTCCAACTGAGCTACCTAGTAATGTGTGAGGCAAACATTCCGTTTAATATGTAATACTCGCTGGTTCCAGTGAACATTTGCAGAAGTGCAAACGTCAGCTGTCTAATTACGAATATATTAAAAGGCGATGTGATAACATCTATATTAGTACTAATTTCATCGAGTATTTAACATCCATGTTAAATACGCGGGTAGAACCTAGTAATGGGGTCGATGTTTTCATGTTGGACTATAAAATGCGGATTGCATAAAACTCGAGAATAAGGGGCAGCTGACTCACCTGGTATATGTTATGTAAAAGTAAAGCGAACAGAGAAAACCATGTGAAGGTAATATATTGGATAGCGTAAATAGCTTCTGCATGAAAAACTACATACACGTGCTGAATTTCGCGATGCTCGGTGAAGCGCTTTGCGAGATAACGGTTAGATAATGTGAATCGTTTGTAAAAGACTGAGTAGAGAAGGAGATGTGAATGTGAATAGGGAAGACAGTGTGACTGTAATATTTATATTTCAAACATACAGAAACTTGTATGTTATTTGTAGAAGAGGGAATTTAAAAAATGGTGTTTTGTGTAAAATAGCGTTTTTTCAGGAAAATTGTTTATAGGAGTAGAGAAATAGATGTGAATGGGTTACGTAAAAGTGAGTAGAGAAAATAGTGTGAATGTAATTTGTTTCAAACATACAGAAAATAGCATGAATTATTTGTAGAAAAGGGAATAAAAGTGTGTGCGTGCGTGTGTGTGTGTGTGACATCGCATAATAATTAGGAAAGACCCCTATGTAGATAAACTTCAAAACCAAAACCTTATCTGAATACAAAATTTGACCCAAATCGTTAGAGCCGTTTCCAGATACGCGAAATAAAGATATACCTACATATAGAAGAATTGCTCGTTTAAAGATATTAGATATGTTACGTTGAACTCCTACTCGCGTATTGTAAAAATAAAATAAATTGTGACCAGTCCTCCAGATTATGTTGTTCCTTTATATTTTAGACGTGTAGTACTCGTCAAAATAAGTTTACCTGGTGAACATAAACCGTAGGTACCTACTAGGTTATTCCTTATTTACATTGCAAATGTAAGAATATCGATCGATCGATCGATCGATCGATCGAGCTGTACAAGAAGTGACCAGCTTCTCCACAGAAGACTCTAAGTGACATTTGACACCCGTGTCTTTTACATAAAGATATCATATTAGGTCTTTATCACCAACTGTATTGAGCAAATCAATTGTCTAATACAATAAAAGTTTAGGGAGAAAAAAAAGATTTTTGAAAGGGTTAAGTTGTGCCTAGATTGATGTCTTTTATTCAGACGGGCGAGATATTTGGATGCTAGAATGAAAAAATCTGATGTGTTGCACTCACATGACTTTCTCTACTCTTATACTAACCATTGTTACAAACTCTTATTGTATCTTCTTCGTGTTAGTTGAGATAAACATTTACAGAAATTATCTTATTACTTATTTCCTTGTAGGTACAAGGGGAATATTGGAATACAGTAGGCTTTGTGCGATAGTCAAATGTTTGAGACTCTGTTTTCTTTGCACACTTAACATATAAAAAAATGAACAAGGATGATCCATTTCACGAAAAAGTTCTAAGTTTTCGGAAACTCACACACATAATAAGGAATATCTCCGAAATGGTTCACCCTACAAGAAAATTTATTCAGACATAAATTGTGTATTTTAGCAAGATCTATATTATTTGTATAGTACGATTTGGTCTATCTCTAACGGTTTACCAGTTATGCAAAAGTCGTCCAGAGTAAATACGACTACAGGGGCTATAGCCAGAAAATTCAAGATATACATTTCATTTGTCATACAAATATCTTAAACGTGTGGCATTTTAATCAAAATCGTTAGAGCCATTTTCAAGAAAATCAATTTTCGAAAACTTTTCCATGGAAAGGGTAGTTTAGGGGGGGGGGAGGGTACTTCAAAATCTTCGTGTCCCATCCTTGAAATACATTAAACTTAAATACCAACTTTGGTTTTTAACCGATTTTTGGCTTTTGAGTTGTGCTGTACACACACTCACACACACACACACACACACACACACACACACACACACACACACACACACACACACGGACCTTTTTCTAAAAATGCTTTTTTGGATTCAGGGGGCCCGAAACATATTTCGGGTGAAATCACATGGAATTTTTGGGTGGAATACAATACTTCCCGTACTTACTAGTATAGAAAGTAGAAAAATCATACGTAGAATGTTTACCTTCTCTACCGGTAGTTACTGTAGGTAGAGGAAGTATTATATTCCATTCAAGAATTTAATACTGTGATTTCGCCGGATATATGGATATTGTTTGAGACTCCCTGAGTTAAAAATAACATTTTTAGATGATTTTATCTAGTTTAGGTCCCACTGTGACTTCACTAATGTTATGTAGTTCAACTTTTACTGTCGCTTCACTCTCTTGGCGACGAAGCGACGCAAAATGACGTAACCTCTTACGGTGGTTGCCGCTGGGGTGTCGAACACAAGACCTGTGTTAATCAGCATCACTGGCTGTACCTCGCAGTCGACTGCCTCAGTCGATGCTCGCTGGAATCACCAGGTTGATGCGCTACCGCGTCTGTTTATCTGTCCAGCTGGGGCCACAGTCGCTGCGTTACACTAGAATTAGAAATCAACATGATTCGACAAAATCTTCTGCAAAAACTATTTTTTCAGACTGTTCTTGATAGAAATAGTTCAAAAGATGCTCAGGCTCGCGATAAATACTCGCACAAAGAACAGTGAAAGTAGCACAGATTTCAAATGTAACAATCACTCCATTATCATGGGGAATTAAAATCGATTTGAGTTCAGTCCCATTCTCAGTACGTTTCCATATTGAATTCTATCCGAAATGAGATCTATTTGGTTATGTTGGTCACTTGCTTTATGTTGGCGAACCTGTGAAACATGTTTTCTGTGTGTTTTAAGTAGGTTTTGAGGTTAGTGAACGTTTATAGAAGAATATATTGCGAGATTATAGAAACAATAAAAGTGGCTTTGTTGTGTTTTATTACACCACTTTCACTAAGCAAACAAAATGTCGAGCGTGCAGCGTGTTACAACGGATACAGTAGAAGTTGGCATCTTTGGTGGATTCAAGTCGATTTGAATCCGGCATTGTTTGCAAAATTTCGATCCGATCCCACTTCTAAGAGGATCGGATCCAAGGACGCAGTTCGATCCATGCAGTGTTCATGGAAGTGCAGTAATAGAAACTGAGATAGAAGTATTAGAATGAGCTGTTTGATGTCACTCAGCCAACACATACAATGGCCACCATTTTGTTCATGGATGATCTATATAGCGTTTCACTCTTAGAAGACAGTATGGAGTTAAATGGGACATCTCTGTCTCTATCTAGCGCATACAAGTTGCCATTAGCCGCGTCCTTTTCTACCCTCGCTGTGTTGCCAGATTCCTAATAGCATGGTATAAATATTCATTTGTTATAAATTTCAGGTTTGAACACATTATCCTATGCAGAATTTTTTTCTCTATCAGGTTATATCCTTTTCAGAGTCATTATACATTTCTATAGGTCCAAATTTCTTCAGAAAACGTTTTCTTCAATGGAAGTCCGATGTTTGCTGTTTCTATACTCATCACGCACTAACTAACAAACTAACTGCTAGAATGTATCTATATTTTTTTCTTAGGTAGAGTAAACTATAGTGCTACTACCTGCCTACTTTGAATTCTCTATGTTTACCCAGTTAAGTGTTATAATTTTTTAAATTAAATGTTTTCGGAAAATTTTATATATGTGCACTGCAAAAGTTACGCAGTGTGAAACTTTTTTGTTATTGAGTTTACATCAGGGAACCAGCGAGAACAAATGTTGAGGAAGGTTGGAGAAAGTTTTTAAAATAAACCAAAAGGCAGTAACCTCTTTCTTTTATCCAGTAAGGCAAACAAAAGGTATTCATCTATTCAGCGCCAGGCCTGACACAGAAGATAGTATAAGGAGCAGCACTAACATTAGTTGGAAAGAAGCCGTGTGTGTAACTGTGAGCTATTATTGCGTTATTTGTTTAATATTTTTGTAAATATTTGTAGTTATGGAGGGTGAAGCTAGGAAGGGACGATATGTTGGTAAATAAAGAAGTAAGGAACGCCAAATAATTATGAATGTGTTAGATTATTTTTTAAGTAAAATGCGTGTAAGTAAGGCGGTAAAAGAAACAGCTAAGGCTATCGGGTGTTCAGAAGCAGTAGTGTGTATGATTAAAAAGGAACTAATAAAAGGACCTCTAAGAACGCCATCGAAAAAGAAAGCAAAAGGGGCGGGACTACACAAAACGCTAGGTTAACGCAATATGATTGAATAGTGCAAGGTGGAGTGCGGCGAATTGTTCATTATTTACTGTTTGTAAATATTCCACCCACGCTGAATATAATTTTGTCACAGTTCAACAGTGATGAGACCCTACCAAATTTCTCAAGGGCCACTCTGATTTGGGGTTCGAATATGAAAGAAAGGGTAACAAGTGCATAATAATAGAAAGAGACGATATCGATATCATCAGATGGCGACATAAATATCTAAAAGACGTAAAAGGTTTAGGGACCAGGGGAAATCAATTGTTTATACAGACGAGTCATTTGTAAATTTAGGTCATACAGTAACAAAGGCATGGAGGGATACCAAAGTTAAAAGTGCCCATCTCGTCAAGCAGCAATTGAAGGACTAAGTACAGGACTCAGGCCATCTCGAGTCGCTCGCGGAGAGAGATTCCCAACTAGTACATGTTGCAACACTGCGCTCCATTTAACGTGTACTGTCTTTTAAGGGTGAGACGCGCTTTAGTTTGTTGAACATGCGATCTTTATTCATGTTATGGAAGCTTTTGTGATAATGATCCCTTGCAACACGTTCCAACACGAAAACTTAGAATTTGTAAACATTTGAAAGAGTAGAGTTTATATTAATGCCTTTCATATTGTAAGCTAAAGGAAGCGTTATAAAACAGTTCTCCTTGACGAAAGCTGATTCATTACAACGTTTTGATAAGTTTTCAAATGAAGAATGGTTAAGTGAGCGAAGTTGTTTGTTTTCCATCCCTTTAAAGTGCAAGTAGAGTTGTTGTGATTGGGCTTTACGTAAGGCCGAGGTGGGAATCCCGTTCGGCGTCTTGTGTTTGCCAACGTTATATGGCCTCGTGTCATGTGTTGAGGCACGTGCCAACCAACATCAAGTTTCCGGACTGGCTTCACAACAATTGTACCATTGCGCTGTCTTTAATCCTTCCTTACATGTCAGCTGCTCTCCTTTCAGTCAACTCGCAAACAGGCGATTCCATGGCAGTTTCTAAGTCATGCCTTCAATTTTCAGAATTCCTCTTCACTCTAGATGATTTTTGTATAAATGGTAAACAAAAGCTTACTGAATAAAGTGTGAATCTCATCAAGACACACAATTTATGTCAAATGCTTCGTTTTTCTTTTGAATGAATCTTTTCCAAGATATTCCCTATTATTTGTTTGAATTTTCCAATACTTATACTTTTCTCAAATGGGAATACGTTATTCGGGTTTTCATCTCTTGGCCTTGCAAAGGGAACGGAATTACAACGGCATCGTAGCATCGCATAGCAACCAGCTCTTAAAAGATTTGACTCGCTTAAAGCCTACCGTATTCCCATATTCCCCTTGTACCTTGTTGACAGAGAAATAATCATTTGCAAGAATAGTGTGTATAAGAGTGCATGTGTTAAAGAACAGTTCGTCCAAATTGAAGTATACTTGAAGTGTGTATCGCTGTTAGTGTATCTTCTAGGGCTATGCGCTTCGACTCTGTCGCCAAATATTGATACACTTCTTAAACGTAAGTCACTAATGAACAGATGTTTAGCGCAAGGTTTGAAAGTGCTTTCGTAAATCAAACGCAACGCACATGTAACCAACTGTGCAGTTCGCATAAAGTGTGAGGTAAATCCAACCTCCCCTCTTTCGTAAATGTTGGGCAACGCTGCTCTGAAGTGAACCAGTGTTTTCATCTGCTGCGATTGAAAATTGAAAATGCTAGATTACGAAGAACAAACACAGTTTTGCCTCAAACTCAGTAAAACTGCAACAGAAGTCAAGGACATGTTAAGAACAACTTATGGGGAGGAAGAAATGGGCAAAATAAAAACATTTAAGTACTTCTCGGAACGTAGAAGTGGTGTGACATTGGTTAAGGATTCGAGCCGACCCTCTTCCAGGAAAGCTGGCGAAAATATCAATGAGGTGAGGGAAATGGTGTTAAATGATAGGCCTTGTACAATAAGAGACATTACGATGCTCCTTTGGAAGTGTTGAAAGCATTTGGACATGAGAATTGCCGCAAACTGCGTGCCCGCTCTTTCTGTCCATCAAGTTTTTGATAACATAGGATGAATACTGTTCCCAATTCCCCCTGTTGTGCAAGTTTGGCCTCGGTGTATGTGATGTGTCTGAGATGTTAACTATCAATCGCGAATCGCAGAAGACAGTACGTGTGTGAAGATGACTTCCAGAGGCAAAAGCGCTGGGACCAGTTTGTCAAGTCCCTCCCAGTAGAGTGTAGACTGTGCAGAAATTGTGCCGTTTGTTGTGTTTATGACTTAATATCACCTCGTATATCACCAGTGTCCATTCTCTCAGCTGCTCCATCTTTATATGTTTCGATGATGATGATTATTATTATTATTATTATTATTATTATTATTATTATTATTATTATTATTATTATTATTATTATTATTATTATTATTATTTGGTGTCGAGATTTCACCAGAAATATGCTTTGAGACCACCTGAATAAAAAAAATAATTAATAATAATAATAATAATAATAATAATAATAATAATAATAATAATAATAATAATAATAATAATAATAATAATAATAATAATAATAATAATAATAATAAAAAGGTCCTTGCGCGCGCGTGTGTGTGTGTGTGGACAGCATAACTCAAAAAAGAAAAGTCGATTAAAAACCAAAGTTGGTACTTAAGTTTAATGTCTTTCAAGAATGCGACACGAAGATTTTGAAGAAAATAGCCCCACCCAAAACTACCCTTTACATGGGAAATTTTTCGAAAATTTTTGATTTTCTTGAAAATGGCTAACGATTTTGATTAAAATGTCATATGTTTAAGATATTTGTGTGACAAATGAAATGTATATTTTGAATTTTCTGGCTATAGCCTATGTAGTCCTGTTTACTCTGGATGACTTTTGAATAACTCGTAAACCGTAAGAGATAGGCAAAATCTAATGTAGATTTCGCTAAAACACAATTTATGTCCAAATAAATTTTTTGTGGAGTGGACCATTTCGGAGATATTCCTCGTTATTTGTGTCAGTTTTGGGAAACTTACGTCAAATGGAACATCGCTATTTAATTTTTTGTATGTTAACCGTGCAAAGAGAACGGCATCTCAAAGCTTTAAAAGATTTGACTATGGCTCAAGCCTTCTATATTATAATATTATTCCTGTTGCACGTGTAAGAAAACGAGCAATAAGATAATTTGTACAAATGTTTATCTCAACTAACACGAAGAAGATAGAAGAATAAGAGTTTGTAAGAATGGTTAGTACAAGAGTAGAGAAAGGCATGTGAGTGCAACACATCAAATTTTGTCCATTAGCTTTTACATTGAACATTATGACTAGGGCCCGGAAGTTCATGCATAATTGCATATTTTTTCCCTCTGTTATAATTACAGTTCTGGTAAGTTATGTGCACGAATCATCCATCAGTTTATAAGCCATTAAACCCAATTTGGTATTGCATATAAATGCATATTTTGGCTTTTCTGATAATAATATAATACTTCCATCATTTTAATGTTTTGAGACATAAAACCGTATTTTCCATGCAACAGAAATGTTGTAACTCGGAACTGAGCCGCTTGTGGGAAACACGAGGGAAAAAAAAAAAAAAAAAAAAAAAAAGAGCCTAAGCAAAGGCAATTGACGCAATGTTTAGGAAATAAGCTAGATCAATTTTCTTCCGATTTATCTGGAGCATTTTTAACATCACGTGTAAAACTTACTAATCCGAGTTTGAGAAACTTTCTTTATAAATATACCACACTCATGCACCGGAATATTGAATGTCCCACCCGTGGCGTTCAGCTCTGTGTGGTCCATGTCCTAGTTGATTGTCCGCGCTACAATCGTCAGCGCCAGCTGTTTGGCCTGGGTTCCACTTAGGCGACGACCCGGTAGCTGTTCATACAGTGCTGCAGTATTGGCTTTGGTAAGCAGGTTTAAATTTTATTTTGTGGTTTTACTTTTTATCTTTTACATTTTATCTGCTTACCTGTTTAGATGATTTTACACGTTTTAACTGTTTTGAGCTTACCTTCTAGACAAGTTTTACGTTTTTAACTGTTTTACCTTTCCTGTTTTAATATTAAGTTTTAAGTGGTGGTGAGTTTTTCCGTTCTTCTTCTTCTTTTTTTATTTTTACTTTACTTGGGGCTCTAATGACCTAGCTGTCGAGGGGCCCTTAAACCGTACTCACTCACTGCACCGGAATAAAGCGCATTACTAAAAACTTGTGGCAGCCCTTTATACGACCATGTTGTATCAAGATGCGAGATAAACTGGAAAATGAGTTTATTTGGGTCTCCGTAGAACATGAGATTCTCAAGGTAGATTTATTGTAAACGTAACATTGAACATTTGTGAACACATACGTGGGGAATTTACTTAAGTGGATAGATTAGTGGCTCTACATTTGTTGAAAGCCTGAACGAGAGTTCAGTTATATAGGTCCTTGGCGCCATCAGTTCCACTTACTCCTCTACTGTGCAGTGTCTACATTCAGTAGACCTTAGTGGTGCCTCATCCATTCTTAAGCCCAACATTTCTCTAATAGTGAATTGGAACCTTTTTGTCTGCGTACTTTTCGGTAAGTACTGAAGAACATAGTGATGAGTGTAATATACAAAAATCTGATGTGTTGCACTCACATGACTTTCTCTACTCTTGTACTAACCATTCTAACAAACTCTTATTCCTATATCTTCTTCGTGTTAGTTGAGATAAACATTCGTACAACTTACCTTACTGCTATGTCCTTGTAGGTACAAGGGGAATATTAGAATACAGTAGGCTTTGTGCGACAGTCAAATCTTTTTGACCTTTGAGATTCAGTTCTCTTTGCACGCGTAACATATAACAAAATGAATAACGATGACCCATTTCATGAAAGTTCTAAGTTTTCCGAAACTCACACACATAACAAGGAATATCTCCGAAATGGTTCACCCTACAAGAAAATTTATTGAGACATAAATTGTGTATTTTAGCAAGATCTACATTTTTTTGTATAGTATGATTTGGTCTATCTCTAACGGTTTACCAGTTATGCAAAAGTCGTCCAGAGTAAATACGACTACAGGGGCTATAGCTAGAAAATTCAAGATATACATTTCATTTGTCATCAAAATATCTCAAACATATGACATTTTAATCAAAATCGTTAGAGCCATTTTCAAGAAAATGAAAATTTTCTTAAAATTTTCCATGTAAAGAGTAGTTTAGGGTGGGGCTATTTTCTTCAAAATCTTCGTGTCACATCCTTGAACGACATTAAACTTAAATACCAACTTTGGTTTTTAACCGACTTTTCGTTTTTGAGTTATGCTGTCCACAGACTGACAGACTGACACACACGGACCTTTTTCTAAAAATGCTTTTTTTTTTATTCAGGGGCCTCAAAACATGTATTTCCGGTGAAATCTCGACATCGACTTTTTGGGTGGAATACAATACTTCCCCTACTTACCAGTAGAGAAAGTAAAAATCCAGGATATAAGCAGATACGTAAAATTGGAGGCATTGTAAATGGAATCACTACAATTAACTTAGATGGGGGTGTTAAGTCCTACATAAGGGGAGGGTAAGTATGCGCCTGTGATGTAGAGAGGAGTTCCTCAAGATATGAATCCATTTTCAGAGATAACAGCCGTTCTTTCAAGTTTGAATATGTCCATCGCGTGACTGCAATTCGTCACTTCACTTCCTTGGGACAGCTTCTACCTCTCAATTTTATCTCCCTTTCTTATAGTGAAGAATGTGTTGCAGACAAAGTATATTTTAGGTGCACATTTTCAAGTTTTTAGGGCTTATTTGCATGCATATTTCATGGCTTTTTAGGGAATAAACTTTCGGGCCCTAATTATCACGTTCACGCCCCCATTTATGGCAAAAGACTTGACGGAGGACAGGGAATTATTCTGGATGAAGAAAAATTTCCCACGCCCCAGCCGGGAATCGAACCCGGGCCGTGGTCTAGGGGTAACCTGCTAGCTTCTGGTTTATGAGGTCGTGGGTTCAAACCCTGGGAGGGCGATAGATTTTTTTCTATGCTTCCATCGAAAGGGAAGTGAAGTAGTAGTCTCGTGTATAGTTAACGTACCTCATCCCTGATAAAGGTACCTCTGAACAAAATGAAGCGTTACGCAAGTTGTAAAACAGCACGTTGACAAGTTGACGTACGTTTGTTTCTGTGATTGTATAGGACCGATCCTGTGAGAGCACCAAGCTGGATGAAGAAGTCCGTGGGTTCGACCAGACAGACAGGAGGCAGGTCACGTAATGCAGAGAACGTTGACCTCTCCCTCTCCAATCACATACAGTACATGTATATATATAGATAGACTATACAAAGCGTGGTCGGGGAAGAAGAAGCGCCCAAGTCCGGCTGGGACCACGTCTCTTGAGCGCTTTTTGCATCCAGCGTGTATTTTGCCTGCTCTTGACCGAGTTTCTGTTTGGCAGGCAAGGGCACACACACACACACACACACACACACACACACTACGCCATAATTATTCCGCCGGCTGCACGATTTTCACTCCCGCCCCGCGCACAGCCTCTACTAACTTAATTAAGGTGCTGTCCACACTGCACCCTCTGCATTGTTACTGCTGTTCGTCTGTCTTGACGACCAAGATCCTCTACATTGTTGCAAGGATGCGACACCACACACAGCCCTTTTCCTAAATCGTTCTTTTTCTTCAATATTTGCATGATTCCTTGAAGCGCTTGAGCACCATTCACTTGTTTCTCGCGATGCGATGCGATGCAATGTAATGGCCGCGCTCGCTGAAGCGTCTAGATGTAGTGCATGGTGCAGGATTTACGGGTTCGAGTCCTGTCTCACGCAAGGGTGTAAGATTTTGTGTATCTCTTACACTTTACCACTTATACAAAAGTCATTCTGAATGAAAAGAACTTCAGAGATTATTCCCAGAAAATCAAAATATACGTTTTATTTATGAAGAAAATATCTTAAGATATGGCATTTTAATCAAAATTGTTTGAACTAATTTTGACAAAATAAATTTCGAAAAACGTTTCATGTAAAAGGCACTTAGGTATGGGGGCTTGTTCGTTTTTAAATTCTTCCTCTCAGATTCTTGCAAGATTTAAAGTTAAATGTCGATTACACACACACACACACACACACACACACACACACACACACACACACACACACACACACACACACACACACTTTTTTAAAAAGGTTTCTTTTTTCGTTAGGGAGTCTCAAAACACGTATTTGCAGTGAAATTTGGACATTGAGTTTTTGGGTGGAATACAGTACCTACTTCCTCTGCCATTACCAGGAAGGTAAACTTGGAAATGCTGGTGGTTACATAAAATTCACTGGACAAAATTATTGCCTTTCTTCAACAGTTTCTTTGTTCGTGTTTAACGTTAAACAAAGTTGTTTCCATTTTGATAAATAAATCCACAACTTCTTCACTTATGGTATTTATACATAATTATTTAAATGAATCGCATCTTACGAAAAGACTGAAGGTGTCTGTTTTATGTGCCTAGCGTGCAAGCTTCGGTAACATTGTTGAAAAATCGAATGTCTTGAAGCATTTTATGTGTACCGAAAAATGTGGAAAATGTAGAAAATAAGGTTTAAAGATGCACCTGACCTTGATAAGAGGTCGGAATTCTGCTGCATAATGGTCATACGTTGCAAGGGATACGTTTCTATAGAGTAAACTATTAGAACATGGCAAAAACAAATATTTGGAACATTGTAACCAAAATGTCGGAATAGAAGTGGGTTCAAGTACATAATTTGCTTCAAATTTATTATTATTATTATTATTATTATTATTATTATTATTATTATTATTATTATTATTATTATTATTATTATTATTATTATTATTATTATTATTATTATTATTATAATATTCTGTTATAAAAGTAATCACATACGGATCGGAGACTTGTCATTTTACACGAAGAACACTGAATTAAACTCTTGAAATGGTTCATTGGTAGAACAAATTAAAACACCAATTAAGATGGTTTGAACGCCTGAAAAGGATGGATAATGAGACTGTCGAAGAAGATACCTGAATAGACTCCAGTGGGAGACGTAGGGAGAGGGGATGACCCAAATTAACATGGAAGCAAGGAATAAGAGATACGTAGACGAAACCTGGGTAGACATAAGAGTGGAGAGTGGTTATAATTCCTTAAAGAGCGCAGGAAGATGTCGGATACATTATAAACCTGGAATAGATAGTAGTAACAAATACAACAGCAACAACAACAACAACAATAACAACAATAACAACAACAACAATAACAATAACAATAACAATAACAATAATAATAATAATAATAATAATAATAATAATAATAATAATAATAATAATAATAATAATAATAATAATAATAATAATAATAATAATAATAATAATAATAATAATAATAATAATAATAATAATAATAATAATAATAATAATAATAATAATAATAATAATAATAATAATAATAATAATAATAATAATAATAATAATAATAATAATAATAATAATAATAATAATAATAATAATAATAATAATAATAATAATAATAATAATAATAATAATAATAATAATAATAATAATAATAATAATAATAATAATAATAATAATAATAATAATAATAATAATAATAATAATAATAATAATAATAATAATAATAATAATAATAATAATAATAATAATAATAATAATAATAATAATAATAATAATAATAATAATAATAATAATAATAATAATAATAATAATAATAATAATAATAATAATAATAATAATAATAATAATAATAATAATAATAATAATAATAATAATAATAATAATAATAATAATAATAATAATAATAATAATAATAATAAGTTTTCTCCAGTGAAAATGCCATTCTTAAGGGACATAATTTGAAGGTTCGCAGTTTTCCTTCATTTTTTTACTTTCTCTACTGGTAAGTAGGGGAAGTATTGTATTCCACCCAAAAATTCGATGTCGAGATTTCACCGGAAATACATATTTTGAGGCCCCCTGAATAAAAAAAAAGCATTTTTAGAAATAGGTCCGTGTGTGTGTGTGTGTCTGTGTGTCAGTCTGTGGACAGCATAACTCAAAAACGAAAAGTTGGTTAAAAACCAAAGTTGGTATTTAAGTTTAATGTCTTTCAACGATGTCACACGAAGATTTTGAAGAAAATAGTCCCTCCCTAAACTACCCTTTACATGGAAAATTTTTCAAAAAGTTTTATTTTCTTGAAAATGGCTCTAACGATTTTTATTAAAATGCCATATGTTTGAGATATTTTGATGACAAATGAAATGTATATCTTGAATTTTCTGGCTATAGCTCCTGTAGTCGTATTTACTCTGGACGACTTTTGCATAACTGCTAAACCGTTAGAGACAGACCAAATTATACTATACAAAAAATGTAGATCTTGCTAAAATACACAATTTATGTCTCACTAAATTTTCTTGTAGGGTGAACCATTTCGGAGATATTCCTTGTTATGTGTGTGAGTTTCGGAAAACTTAGAACTTTCGTGAAATGGATCATCGTTATTCATTTTTTATATGTTACGTGTGCAAAGAGAACGGAATCTCAAAGCTTTAAAAGATTTGACTATCGCACAAAGCCTACTGTATTCTAATATTCCCCTTGTACCTACAAGGAAATAAGCAATAAGATAATTTGTACAAATGTTTATCTCAACTAACACGAAGAAGATATAGGAATAAGAGTTTGTAAGAATGGTTAGTACAAAAGTAGAGAAAGTCATGTGAGTGCAACACATCAGATTTTCTTTGCAAGGGCTCAACTTACGAGTTGATAGAAAAACTTGAATGCTGTTTCGACATCTCACACGCAACAATGCCCCTATTGCTTAATTTGAAACAATTGATTTACAGAAGAACATAAACGCCGCAAAATGAGGAATATGTGGCCGTTAGCCCCGGTATTTAGTCTTATTAGTTACATGACTTTTGGTACATGCGCTGGCTTACAAAAAGTATATTCTGTAACATGTAAGGCCATGCACTATAAAAATGAATATTGCTTGGCATTTTGTTCGTAGTGTCACATGTGCACTTATTTCGCGTGCGCGTTCATGCATATATATGCATATAAATCAAAACTTTCTACCACGTATAAGTAGAGCAAGTATCCCACGGAGATTTCACCGGAAGTATCTGTTTTGAGACCCCCTGAATCCAAAAAGAACATTTTTAGAAAAAGGTCCGCGTGTGTGTCTGGGCAGCACAACTCAAAAACGAAAAGTCGGTTAAAAACCAAAGTTAGTATTTAAGTTTAATATCTTTAAGGATGTGACACCAAGGTTTTGAAGAAAATCGCTCCACCCTAAACTAGCCTTTACATGGAAGTTTTCGAAAATTTTAATTTTCTCGAAAATGGCTCTAACGATTTTGATTAAAATGGCATATGTGTGTTATGTTTATGGCAAATAAAATGTATATTTTGAATTTTCTGGCTGTAGCCCATGTAGTCCTGTTTACTCTGGATGATTTTTGCATAACTGGTAAACCGTAAGAGATAGACCAAATCTTACTATACAAAAATGTAGATCATGCTAAAACACACAATTTATGTTTGAATAATTTTTTTGTAGAGTGAACCATTTCGGAGATATGCCTTGTTATTGGTGTGAGTTTTGGAAAACTTATACTTCTGTCAAATGGAACATTGCCATTCATTTTTTTTATATTTTAGCCGTGGAAAGAGAACGGGATCCCAAGGCTTTAAAAGATCGCCCAAAGCCTACTGTATTCCCATATTCTCCTTGTACCTATAAGGAAATAAACAATAAGATAATTTGTACAAATGTTTATCTCAACTAACACGAAGAAGATATAGGAACAAGAGTGTGTAAGAGTGGTTAGTACAAGAGTAGAGAAAGTCACGTGAGTGCAACGCATTACAATTTTTTTTTTAAATTTAATGTTTACATTAGATACATTTAACTGTGATAGCAAGAACGTAATTATAAGTACACCAAATGTTCGTTTTTTAGTTTGATTCAACGTACGGTTGCTGCATAAATTGTACAATAAATTACGGTAATACGTACTGTACTGTAAAATGCTACTTGTTGAGTTTAAGAAAGATTTAGTAGTGTGTCACACGGTGCTGACGCGGTATGTCTCACCAGCTACAAATAGAAAGCGCTGACCTTGTTCCCTACACCTCCCTGGATCTCCTCAGTTTGCCTGTTGTTTTCAAATAGCACGTGTCATGTATTTCAACCAGATTGTTGTTGTGCCTTATCAAACTGTTTGGGAGTGTAATTCAGTTAGGTAACAGTTTAAAATGACATCAAAGCGAAAGAAGTTCGTGGTTCCATTGGGTGCTATTAATCGAATTGATAAAGGGGAAAGGTTGAAGAAAATAACTGCTGGATTGGGAGCTGCTGACAAACATTATGTCTTACTTGGAGCATCAGCTCGACACCACTCCAGCTCAACTGTTAATGATAGTGTTCGTACTTCGTTCAAACGCCACGCGTGTTTTAAACAGAACACTGTGGATCAATTCTTGGCTAAAAATGTTGTGATTTTATGTGATTAAGATTTGTATATATTTAATGTCTTGGTAACAATACATACTATGTACTGTACATAATTTTGTTACAAGATGTTTTTTTTTATCGTCATAAACGGCAAGACTGCTCTGTTTTGCTTATTACCCATATAACCCGGATTTTCCGGGTTGCCCTTGGTCCCAGTTAGTCCGGATAAACGAGATTTTACTGTAACATTAAACGGTAGATGCATTCTGGTAATACTAAACTGAAGTTGAGGGTTTATAAAAGGTTAAAGCATAGTTTAAACCTGGCCGGGAGTTTAGTGCGACTAGTGTGTTGAAGAACAAGCGGTGTTCACCGATGTGGTTGTGCAAGTGTTCACCGCGACCCATGCTTTTAGTTTAGGACATGTGTTCGAGACGGGTGATACACAAGCAGCCTGGTCACTTCTAGTGCACTGCCCATTTCTCCGCTAGTTGGTTATATCTACTAGTCTAAGGTCTTCTTCAAAGTGGATCAAATGGTTTGAGATATCTTCCATTTTTGTAAACTCTTCTCAAGTTTTCTTCATTTAAAAAAACTGAAAAATAATACAGAAGCTTATTATGGAAGAAAATGCTAAAGTACAGTTTGTTTGCCGAAACATGTTGATATCATTAGCCGTTTCTGAAGTTTCGCAATATGGGCCATTCTCCTCCTGTCCAAAGTGACGTTAAGTCATGTTCCACAGGCCCAAATGACCTAGTTCCCAACGGACCCTTAGCCCTCATGTCAGTCACTCACACTCAGTAACTCGCTCACACTCACATTCACTCGCTCACGCTCACTCACATTCACTCGCTTACACTCACACTCACTCGCTCACGCTAACTCACATTCACTCGCTTACATTCACTCACCTCAGTAACTCGCTCACACTCAGTCACTAGCTCACTCACTCTCACTCACTCTTTGACTCATTCTTTCGCTCACCCAACAGATGCCACTGCATTTCCAAGCAGACACTTGCTAAATAAGTAAGGACCTATATGATGCAAATGTTTACTTGTACGTACGTAAGTAACGCTTTCACCGAGGCCCTTGCAACCCCCATATAAACTCTACTGGATATACGAGTATAGAAGTTACAACACCTAAACTACCCTTTATATTGCTACTTTTGGTTACTTTTTATTTCCTCAGAAGTTACTCAAATTTGGTTTAATATCACCAATGCTTAAAATGCACAGTTAGAACATAATTTTCTCCAATGTGCCTGCAGAAAACCCGAAATCGTCACTCTCGCAATTGTGCAATATTCAGACTCAGGAATCACATCATTAAATTTATTATAAAATTAAAATCTTTTGATTTTTCTGTAACTAATGAACTCTCAGCACTCTTCGCTTCGTTCAAAATGTAAAGCAGAATACAATCTATATTTTCAATACTTTTATCATTACCTTACATTTGCTTTAATAAGTGTTGAAACAAATGAAACAACCATCATATTACGTCATACATCCGTGATCTCTGAAACTTAATTTTTCATTTAGAACATTTATTATTTTTACGCATTTCAATAGTAAAATTCCATAAAACGTGTGTAACGCGTGTAGAATATTTTCATTGTGACGTTTTGAGATATACTCGTGTCATAATCAGTTACATAAATTGCGATTCTGTTCACGCCACTTGATTGTGAAGGCATTTTGTATAGCCTACAAGAAACGAGTACCAACGCTGTCCAACCTTGAGTGTGGGGTGGGTTTACCTCCTTCCAACATATGCGGACGTGCCTCTTTTTAACCCCCTGCCGTGCCTTGTGTTGCAGTGGCGGGTTGGTCACATGTACGTTGCGTTTCATTTACGAAAGCACTTTCAACTCTTACAGCTTTAGAAGAACCACCAAGTGATCGTCACGTAACATATTGCGATATAGTTCGTTTGGAGAAACTCTCTTCACAAATATATGTACTCACTCTTGTACATACTGTTCTTGCAAATGTTTATTTCTCTATTCACTACATGCTAATCAAAGTAAGTATTTTCAGATAGTATCTTATGGCTAAGTTTCTTCTGGTACAAGGTGAATATGGCAATACGGTAGGCTTTAAGCGATAGTGAAATGTTTTAAGAGCTGGTAGCTGTGCGATGCTTTTGAAATTCCGTTCTCTTTGCAAGGCCAAGGAATGAAAAAACTAATAACATATTTCTATGTGAAAAAAGTATAGGTATTGGCAAACTCAAACAAATAATAACGAATATCTCGGAAATGGTTCACTCAAAAGAAAAAAATATTTGACATAAATTGTGTGCTTTAAATAGATTGTTATTTGTTAATCCCAGACAATTGAAGGTATGACTTAGAAAGTGCCATGGAATCGCCAGTTTGTGTCCGTCACTGTATACTGACTGACTGCCCCTGCGACTCCGAGTGAGTCATTGGCGCTTACTGCGTAAGGTTCTCCAAGGAGAGAAGGTTGGACACCGCTACCATAGATGCTATATTTAATGGAACTATTTCTACAAATATTTATCTCGATTACAGAGAAAGCTTTTGAAAGTGGAAGAATGGGTAGAGAAAATGATGTGACAATGTACGGTGTTACGGTATGCAGGTTTACGTGTTTTGTGCTCAGAACGCAAAACAAAGGACAAGTTGGCAATTATTTGTTGGTATTTATACATTAGCCTTATTGAAAGTTTTCGAGTAGGTACGTACATGAACATGTGTTGTTTGAAATAACGCCTTTATGTTGGAAAGCAGATTGTCCACTTATTGGCTAATTGGCAAACATGGCGCAACCGCAGTGTCCAAGTTAATTAATTTACTAACATGGATTTCCGTTAAACGGGTCACCTACACTGTTTTACTGCCGTGTTGCCGATGTAGTTTAATTTCTGGATGGCTATTGTTTTTATTAAAGCAAAAAAAAGGAGATAGCGATCAGCATTACGGATTATATTGTGTTGTAACGTGATCGTTCGATTTTTTAATTAAGCGTAATTAATGGCAGAGGAAATAGCTTGTTTTGTTTGTACGTGCCTCAGGCTGTTTTAAAGATAATTTCATGTTATTGGCATTTATGTAATGACACAATTGTATTTGGAGGTAAAACGTTTCGCTTTGTCTCGATGCATTCGTGAGACCGCAGGTTCAAATCCCGTGTACCGCATTCAGAACACGCTTAGAGAAGAGGAGAGAACCGTGTCCTGTTCTACGATGTATGTTCAAAGAACAGCTAGCAGTTCAGCGAATCGAAAGCCACATTTCGCAAATACTCTATAGGAACAAAACAGATGGTACAGGAAGTCGACTGCACAACCAAGACCGCCTGTCCATCACAATGAGCATGTGTACGCCCAATAGAAACAAACATGATACAGGAAGTCGACTGCACAACTAAGACCGCCTGTCCATCACAATGAGCATGTGTACGCCCAATAGAAACAAACATGATACAGGAAGTCGACTGCACAATTAAGACCGCCTGTCCATCACAATGAACATGTGTACGCCCAATAGAAACAAACATGGTACAGGAAGTCGACTGCACAACTAAGACCGCCTGTCCATCACAATGAGCATGTGTACGCCCAACAGAAACAAACAGATGGTACAGGAAGTCAACTACTAAGACCGCCTGTGCATCACAATGAGTATGTGTACGCCCAATAGAAACAAACATGGTACAGGAAGTCGACTACTAAGACCGCCTGTCCATCACAATGAGCATGTGTACGCCCAATAGAAACAGATGGTACAGGAAGTCGACTGCACAACTAAGACCACCTGTCCATCACAATGAGCATGTGTACGCCCAATAGAAACAAACAGATGGTACAGGAAGTCGACTGCACAACTAAGACCGCCTTTCCATCACAATGGGCACATGTACACTCAACAGACACAAGTGAATGGTACAGAGAGTCGACTACACAACTGAGATAGTCTATCCTTCCATCGACTTATTTTCAATAGAAACAAAACATAGTACAGGAAGTAGACACAACTAAGGTCGATTTCCCATGACAATGACCACGGGTACACTCAAGAGGGGCAAAACATGATACAGGAATTAGGCTACTCAACTAAGGCCATCTGTTCCGTGTAATGACTGCGTGTACACCTAGTTGTAACATGGCAGATGGTACAGGATGTTGACTACACAACTAAGGCTGTCTGACATACACCGACTGCGGTATACTATAGAATATACATGTCGGGATTTGACCAACAGGAAGTTAAACGGGCAAAATACAATCCCCTCTCCTTGAAAAAGGAGAATTAATTTTGTATTACCTGAAACATTACTGTTGTGCTTAACATTTGTTTAATGGTATCAAAACGCTGCTTCCTGTTGGTACGAGATATGAAGCTGCTCGTTGGTGCACCTTGTTAAAGGCTATTGTAGCTGCTGCAGTAGCCTTACTGCTTATTGATATTGATATTGATGTATTGCCACTCAGGCAGAAGAACAAGTTCTTAGTATACGACTCGGTTGTGTTGTTTATTTTATTTAAACGTTTTGACTCAAAATTGCCTGACCTCTGCTATGCAGTGCTGGTTCGTTCGCTTTGTAGAAGCAATGTATACACAAAGGCGTGAAGAACCTTTGCATCGTTTAGAAGCACCCAAAACTGGGCAAGATTGGTGTAAAGATGTAATGAATTTGCACATAACTAGGAATAAGAATTGTATGTTTTGGTAACTCTTCAAGATGCATGTGCAACATTGAAGCCTTAGGGTATACCTGCTCCTGTAATCTAGCTTTGTCGCTCACTTTTACTTACACGAAAACAAGGTGTTCACCGTCTACATGACCGGTAGAGCTGGCGCAACTAAAGCGTGCCAATCTCCAGGATGATGCAGGGCGGCACTATCTAACAACGTCTCGAGGAGTGCATGTCCCAATGGACGGGGAATAGAGAGTGGACCGACAAGTACAATGCGGGGATTGGAAATGACATGCGACTTCTCGTTGGCAAGGTTTAATTGCGTTACCTCCAATTTCAGTTGAGAACGATTGCGAACATCCACAGATATTTTTGGAATTGAATTTATAAAACTGTTAACAATTCAATGTCCTGAAATCCTTTCCTTTGTGTAAATTGATAAGCTATATTTTTATAAAGTTTAACAGATTCCAAGCAATAACATTTAAAATAAATTTAATATATGTATAACTACGATAGTGACGAAGATGGTGACATGAAATACAGACGAAACCGATGATTGGAAAGGTGATGATGGAGTAATTGGCGGAGTGAGTGGCGGAGAAACCGCAGAACCCGGAGAAAAACCGGGTGATACTCGAGTGGACGCCGCTTCGATCACGACGAATACCACATGCGGGTCCCTGGGATCGAACCCGGGCCGCGTAGGCGAACGCTCTAACTGCTCGGCCACAGCGCCGCGGAATATAACAGTAAAGTAAAATATACGATATTTAAAAATGTGCAACATAATTTAGACACCGATGAAATGTTCCACTTTTTAACAAACGAGGCAAAATGTGCATTATGTGAAATTAAGTCGTATAGCAACTGAGCATACATACTGACAGAGGAAAAATATGCAATTGTATTAAACTCCCGTCTCTCCGAGTGATGTCAGTGAGGCTTTACTTTGTTTAGAGACCATTTTCATGTAAACTTGCACTGTTGAGACAACTGTCTGCGAAATTTACACGTGTTGTTTATAAAGCCACCATTGGAAAATTGTCCAACATATCGCTTGGAATTATTGTGCATGTCATACAAAATGTTTTCCCCGATGGACTCGGAAATTGACACCTTTTATTACATGTACATCATCTTGTTGAATCCTTGATGACAGCGAGTTCCCCAGTTTCTACCAATACAGGCTTTTTATGAACACGTATTTGTATTCGATTGCTTTTATTTTACCTTCAACTCAATGTTGTAGTTATATATGGCTATATATGTTCGGTATTTTGAGGCACGTCGGTTGGCGTTGTTGTGCGCAATATATACATAACATGCACAAAATGAGAACAGGTTAAGCGCCAACTTTTGACCCAGACAGAGCTGGTCTATTCACACAAACTTAGAATTGCCCCAAACAAAAGCCATTGCCGTCGTGTCTTAGAATACTGGATGCTCTAGAAGGAAATGTTGAACATGTAACAAATACGTGTAATGTTTGCTTCCACAGCTCGGTTCTCCGTATGGCCAACAGCAGCTGTATGGAGACCAGAGGGGCACATGGGGCGCCCAGGGGCCGCATCCTCAGCAGCAGCCACAGCAACCACAAAACCAACAACAGTCCGGACAGGCACCCCCACCATCCCCTGCTGCATCCCAACAACAGCAGCAGCAGCAATCACAAACACAACAGCAACAACAACAGCAGCAGCAGCAACAGCAACAACCACCACCACAAGCACCACAACCGTCTCCACAACAACAGCAACCTCAGCAACCATCGCCGCAACAACCCTCTCCACACCCTCCCCCTTCCCCTGGGCAACACCCGCCCCCGCAACAGTCGCCGCACCCGGCTCCGTCGCAGCAATCTCAGACGCACCCTACACAGCAGCAGGTGAGTTTATAGCTCTAGGATATCTGGATCTGGTTTATTTTGTCACTCCAAGTGGCTGGGATACCTGAATTTGGTTTATTTTGTCACTCCAAGTGGCTGGGATACCTGGATCTGGTTTATTTTGTCACTCCAAGTGGCTGGGATACCTGGATTTGGTTTATTTTGTCACTCCAAGTGGCTGGGATACCTGGATCTGGTTTATTTTGTCACTCCAAGTGTCTGGGATACCTGGATCTGGTTTATTTTGTCACTCCAAGTGGCTGGAATATCTGGATCTGGTTTATTTTGTCACTCCAAGTGGCTGGGATACCAGGATGGGGTGTATTTTGTCACTCCAAGTGGCTGGAATATCTGGATCTGGTTTATCTTGTCACTCCAAGTGGCTGGGATACCTGGATCTGGTTTATTTTGTCACTCCAAGTGGCTGGAATATTTGGATCTGGTGTACTTTGTCACTCCAAGTGCCTGGGATATCTGGATCTGGTTTATTTTGTCACTCCAAGTGGCTGGGATTCCTGGGTCTTGTTTATTTTGTCACTCCAAGTGCCTGGGATACCTGGATCTGGTTTATTTTGTCACTCCAAGTGGCTGGGATTCCTGGGTCTGGCCTACTTTGTCACTCCAAGTGGCTGGGATACCTGGGTCTGGTGTACTTTGTCACTCCAAGTGTCTGGGATACCTGGATCTGGTTTATTTTGTCACTCCAAGTGGCTGGGATACCTGGATCTGGTGTACTTTGTCATTCCAAGTGGCTGGGATACTTGGATCTGGTGTACTTTGTCACTCCAAGTGGCTAGGATAGTTGGATCTGGTGTACTTTGTCACTCCAAGTGGCTGGGATACCTGGATCTGGTGTACTTTGTCATTCCAAGTGGCTGGGATACTTGGATCTGGTGTACTTTGTCACTCCAAGTGGCTAGGATAGTTGGATCTGGTTTATTTTGTCACTCCAAGTGGCTGGGATACCTGGATCTGGTGTACTTTGTCATTCCAAGTGGCTGGGATACTTGGATCTGGTGTACTTTGTCACTCCAAGTGGCTAGGATAGTTGGATCTGGTGTACTTTGTCACTCCAAGTGGCTGGGATACTTGGATCTGGTGTACTTTGTCACTCCAAGTGGCTGGGATACCTGGATCTGGTTTATTTTGTCACTCCAAGTGGCTGGGATACTTGGATCTGGTGTACTTTGTCACTCCAAGTGGCTGGGATACTTGGATCTGGTGTACTTTGTCATTCCAAGTGGCTGGGATACTTGGATCTGGTGTACTTTGTCACTCCAAGAGGCTGGGATACCTGGATCTGGTTTATTTTGTCATTCCAAGTGGCTGGGATACCTGGATCTGGTGTACTTTGTCACTCCAAGTGGCTAGGATAGTTGGATCTGGTGTACTTTGTCACTCCAAGTGGCTGGGATACTTGGATCTGGTGTACTTTGTCACTCCAAGTGGCTGGGATACCTGGATCTGGTGTACTTTGTCACTCCAAGTGGCTGGGATACTTGGATCTGGTGTACTTTGTCACTCCAAGTGGCTGGGATACTTGGATCTGGTGTACTTTGTCACTCCAAGTGGCTAGGATAGTTGGATCTGGTGTACTTTGTCACTCCAAGTGGCTGGGATACTTGGATCTGGTGTACTTTGTCACTCCAAGAGGCTGGGATACCTGGATCTGGTGTACTTTGTCACTCCAAGTGGCTGGGATACCTGGATCTGGTGTACTTTGTCATTCCAAGTGGCTGGGATACTTGGATCTGGTGTACTTTGTCATTCCAAGTGGCTGGGATACTTGGATCTGGTGTACTTTGTCACTCCAAGTGGCTGGGATTCCAGGGTCTGGTTTATTTTGTCACTCCAAGTGGCTGGGATACTTGGACCTGGTGCATTTTCTCATTCCAAGTGTCTGGGACGAGTGGTTAGAGGGGTACAGTTTATAGAGAATTTGGCTGCTCCATATGTATGTACCCTTACCAGTAGCACATGAGTGGTTAGAGATAATTGTGACGTGTCTGAGTTACCTGAGAGCCACAGATGTAGAGCTTATACTGACGAAGCTCATACCAATAAGACGGCAATGTTGTTATTGGCTAATACTACGAGTACATTTCTGATAATGAAGCCATGAAGCCTCTTGCGCTCCAGTATTTTTGACCCAATAATGCCACATTGATGATAGCTGGACACCATTGAAGATCACATACATGGTGAAGTGGTGAAGAATAAATCCCAATCCGGTGGAGATGCTTTGCTAGACTGTCATGGTCTATGAATAGTCTAAAGTTGCAACTGCACTTTTTCTTGGGTATCCAGGGATGTTTTGATTTGTGACAGATTCCCATCTATCTTTCTATTGAAATTTCAGAGGGTTATTGTGTAAGCATTTCTTGAAATTGTATCTTTATACAAGTGTGTGGAGTAATAGTTATGTAACAGGCTTTTGTATACTACTGCATCCCTTTTTGGCTAGATAATGGGCCGGACAGTCCATAATGTGCTAGTTTTCCTTACAGGCCAGTTTCAGTAGAGATGATGCGCGTCATTCATCCCATAGATGCACACGTGATTTTTGGAAGCTTTTCTACTTTTTAGTTGAGGCTAATGTTTCCGTAAAGTGCATTTTTCCATGTAGAAGGAAGTTGTTTTAAAGCCGGCTAGTTATCTTTAAGGATAACATTATTGCCTCAACCTGATCTACAGACTAAAATGACCTAGCTGTCGAGGGGCCCTTAAACTCCACTCACAACCTGAAACCACAGGTGCTGTTTACTTTAGTTCCTTATGTGAATATCTTAATGAGCTTTGGAAATGTTGTTGAAGGGTTTAAAGTGGGAAATAGCACACCGTTAGGGAAGTGTTACAGATTCGTGTTGCATCATCCCTTGCAAACTGCACGTTTCAGACCCAATCGCTTTATTATGTTTTTCTCCCTTTCAGTGAAACAAAAGCAAACGAAGCATTTAGCTAATAAAGAGAGAACGTCACGTCATGGAAACAAAAAGTGTTAAAAAGAAAGAAATGACAACACAAATAAAACGAATCAAACGGATAGGTTGATAAGCAGTGCGTGTCAGCTAATTAAAAATAAAAAGAGAACGTCAAAGTCTGGGGAAGCGCTTTGTTTTAGAAGTAGGTATAAATAAAACAGCGTGCTGTCAATGGCCCGAAGGCATTAATGTGAAAATGCACCGCCAAGTAAAACAGCATGACAGCCGTTGTTAATTTTCTGGACGCTCGGTTGGACAAAAAACTGGGGTTATTCAATTTGACACGACTCTGTTTATTGCTGCGACCTGCAGGCCACAGAAACGGAACATGAAAACCCACCTCACCGGCCAGGGAAAACTGCAAAAAGTAGACAACACGCAACTGCAATGTTGTGTAGGTGAATTAAACTTGTTGGTTTAAATATTGTTCTACAATCAGGGACGTAGCGTCAATGGATGAGGCTGATGTTAACTTCTTCTATCATCCAGTTGGCATAAGGCTTGCTGAGGAGTATGTTTCGAACAGTTAGCGCATCACGCCAAGCATTGGATGTAACGCAGACAAGTGCATCTCGCTTGTTACAGTTAATAAGCTTTAAAGCTAAGGTTTTCAGTATTTTGTTTGGCAGTGAAGGTTAATTTCAGATGTTTAACTTCTGTTCGTATCATAGTACAAGAAACAGTAATGTACGTGAACGTGTGAGAGAGAAATACGCCAGGAAACCGTAGTGAGGTATGCACATTGCTCATGTGCATCCGCGAGGTTCATTACCAGGAATACACGTGTAAAGAGAGCACTGCTTTTCCTGGAAACCTGCTGCTCCGAATATGGAATCCCGGTGCTTGTAATCAACAAACTGAAAATGCAGAACAAAAATAATGGGAGTGATTTTTCTGTAATTTTAATATTTACCAGCTGGTGAATTATAAACTTGTATGAAAACTATAAAAGTAGTGAACTTTTTTTCAAAGTTAATTTTAATTTAATAAGCCAAAGTATTAAAAATTTACTGTTACCAACATTCCTTTGGTAGTATTTATCTATAACAGAATAATATTTAAAATTATCAAAATTTTGAAATCTTCATTGTGTAGAGCATTTCAGATATGTTGCTAAAGAAATAGCTAGAAAACAATACATTTAAAAATGTTAAAGATATTGCAATGGAAATTTGAATGCACATTATTCCTTAGTGTCTGGTAGGAGTTTGAACAAAATCCGCCAATAACTGTAGAATTTAGCAGTTTCGCGTATGCGTAGCCTTAACACGAGTTCAAAGTTCATACCCAAGTCCACATGCTCCAGATTCGTCTGCGCACTCCTGACTACTCTTGCCCAAATGATTTTCATTCAAATATCAGATACTTACATGGCGAATAGAACGAACATCTTGAAGTTTTTAGCAATATTGTGAAGTCATCCTTATTCGGAAGAATTTGTGTAATTTTGTTTAACTGGCGAATTATAAAGGATACCCAAAATCACAAAGCAAGTAGATAAGCAGCGGGCAAATCCACTTTGCACGCAATCCGTTTGTACATCTATTGGTTCACATTGTAGTTAAGTCCTACATAAGAGGGTTAAACTTGAAGTGTCATTCTCAAGATTCCTGAAATCATGGAATATACGTGAAATAAGCTCCAGAATTGGAATATAAATAATAGTTTATCCTCGAGAACGATACCAAGGGATGCATTTGAAATAAGTATTTCATAATTAGAGTTGTTAGTTAAGAGAGTTATCACATGTTAAGGTATTGTAACTTTGGTTGTGGGTGTGAAGTAAAATAGACTGATGTAGTCGAGTTAAGCACTTTTATTTCCGTAAACAGTAACTTTGTACACTCGTTGCAACAACAAGAAAGTCTTTTCCGATTCTCCAACAGCACGACTCCGAATTCGTAACACAAAGAACTAACTCTTCTCCGTCGGCACAACTCTCCACATCGTCTGTCCGTCTCCGTCGGCACGACTACTCAACCTTCACATACGTCTGACTGTTCTCCGTCGGCACTACTCAACGCTTCACGTACGTCTGACTGACCCTTCTCACACTTTACCGCTATTTATATCTCCCAGGCACTATTCTGGAAGCTTCCGGAACGTTCACTTATTTAGCGGTGAAACACAAAGCAGACAGTTCTAGAAGCCTCTATCACTTTCTCTCTTTCGGCAAGCGCCCCAACAATGCGGCCATTCTCCGTCTCTTTCCTTCGGCTCCTTTGCGGTAGTGCCGACAATAATGCGATGGGTGACACTGCGGTTGTCGGCAATTAGATACGGCGGGCGCGGTGACAGTATGTTTGTTATGTTTAGATCGTAAACCTTCTAGAAGTTTGGGGCGCTCTAAATCTGTAATCATAACAAAGATTAATAATGATAGAAAATTTGTACAATCGAAGGAAAGCATGTAGCATGTTGTTACAAATGAGGTAGACGGTGTTGACACAGACGTAATTCTTCCACTCGCGATGGGAATGAGTACAGAAGTGGCATGCATTACCAGAATAGAAGTGTAAGGGAGTAGTGTTGTGTTCTGCATTTTGTATATTCTAATCCTAATGCACATGGCTAACATTGAAATACACGACTGTTTTGAAATTATGGAACTTTTAGAGCATAGTATTAAAGTTAAAAATGAAAAGGAGGAAAGGAAAAAAATGAATAGATTGGAAATAAAATTGGATTACTGAAATAGAGGCGCCCAGAAGCTAATCCGCCAGCGGAGGATTCACTTAATGCACGTACGGAATTGGCAATCATCACAATTAATTACTTGGTATGTACAGTATTGATTGTTGCGTTGCTCCCCTGTGGCTTTCTGGAACACGGGACCCCTGTAATTTGCACATATGTTTGTGGTTAGTGCCTATTGTATGAGAGCACACGTGGTGGTCATCTTGCGCCATATGGAGACGTCGAGAGCAGTTCTGGAGCACACTGGTCTCCTTGCACGTGTCTCCAAGAAACAAGGGAAAATGTCACTGAGTCAGTTTCATGGAGAACAGTTCTGAAACAAACTGGTCTCCTTGCACGTGTCTCCAAGAAACAAGGGAAAATGTCACTGAGTCAGTTTCATGGAGAACAGTTCTGAAACAAACTGGTCTCCTTGCACGTGTCTCCAAGAAACAAGGGAAAATGTCACTGAGTCAGTTTCATGGAGAACAGTTCTGAAACAAACTGGTCTCCTTGCACGTGTCTCCAAGAAACAAGGGAAAATGTCACTGAGTCAGTTTCATGGAGAACAGTTCTGAAACAAACTGGTCTCCTTGCACGTGTCTCCAAGAAACAAGGGAAAATGTCACTGAGTCAGTTTCATGGAGAACAGTTCTGAAACAAACTGGTCTCCTTGCACGTGTCTCCAAGAAACAAGGGAAAATGTCACTGAGTCAGTTTCATGGAGAACAGTTCTGAAACAAACTGGTCTCCTTGCACGTGTCTCCAAGAAACAAGGAAAGAAGTCTTTCAAACAGTTTCATCGAGAACAGTTCTGGAGCAAACTGGTCAATTCCGAGACTGAAACCGTAAAACGCACAGCGAGGTTTACCACTGCATTACTGAGGGCTCTGTTCCCTGTAGAGGCAATAAAATCACTCGTTTAGCTTCACTTGATCATCAAGAAACAACCTTACTTGTCAGAGAATTGTTGAAAAACTGGGAGCAAAAGGCTGCCGTAGTGTGCAGTGAAAACTGGCACATCAGCTGTGTGTATGCAGCAGTTTTTCCTATATACTGAGCTCATAATATTGTGTAGGTATTTGCTTTAGTTATAATATGGAAGGGGGTAAGAGATAGCACTATATTGCACTTGGCAAATGGTAATCCTAAACTGTGGAATCTCAAAACCGTGGGAACTTACTGTAATAACCGCCCGCGACAGCGTTGGCAGCGGCAACACAAAGGACGACCGGGGCCGGACGCGACGCGTAACAAAGGCGTTCGAGGTCAAGATTCCCCAGACCACTCATGCGAACAAACACGTGACTAACAACAATCAAGCGGCAACATAAAAGGTTTTCCATCTGTTCGAGATGTGCGCAGGAGCCGGCATGTTTATGGAAGTTCGAGAAAGGTGCTTGTTACGTCATCCTCGGTATATAAGGAGGTGAGGCGTCAGTTAGAGCAGCAGTAGAGTTAGTTACAGACATGAGTCTTCGGAGAGTCAGTCAGTTCTTTGTGTGTTTGTGTATGTGCGTGCGCGCGCGCGTGTGTGTGTGTGTATCTCGTCGCGTCCTTAAGGAAGATAGCGAAGCAGTTATAAGTGTTGAATGCTTGTATCTCCTGAGTTAGTGTATGAAGAAAGACAGCGAAAGGAGTGAGTCAAGGTTACTAAAGGAAAACAATTGAATTGTAATATCACGAAAGACCGTAGTCCAGTGCTATCCAACTTTCTTATGTGCCCGGGCATATTTAACTCATGTCTAAGGAGGCGCGGGTGCCATCACGCTTCTTTTGAGAGAAAAAAGGGATGAATACAAACACACTTCATGGGTATGTTCTGGGAAGATATTCGGAAGAAAAAGTTGTTCAATTAATATTGGAAATTGTCGGAGCAAAAACGTTGCTGATGAAGGGCGCCGCCCTAGACGGTGTTGTGCTAAAGTTCTACCAGGAAGATAAAGTGAGGGTATAGAGAAAGAGCTGGACTGGTCACTTGGTGTCAGGAGTGGCATCCGTCCAATTGTCAAGTTGTTACATTACTATTTAAAATATGGGTTAGGTTGAAACTGAAGTCTAGAAAGAGTACGTCTCGTCCTTCCGCTTGTACAATTGTGCCGAACACGCACTGCATGATTTACTGACGGAGTCGCAAAAATGTGACAACAATCTACCACAGTGTTAACAATATGAAATTTACAGTGTATCGAGAATACATATTGGCTCTTCAAGTTTTATTTATTATTCGTTGGAAGCAACCCGTCAGTGACGTGCAAACTTCAGTTTTGTATTAATAACTACGGTCGACAGTGCTGTTGAAGAATAACATTTCAGTGGCGTGCATGCTCTCGCAAGAAGCTTAATTTTACGAAAGCGAGTGTTATAATTGAATGTCCTCGCAACGGTTTCACTGGAATATAAAATCACTTTTTGATGAAAATATGATACGCCCAGAATGCACAACAGCTCAGTAACTCTATTGTGCCTTGTAGACCACAAGTTCTTCACTTGAAAATGTTCATCTGGGTCCCATTTGCAATTCCTGTGAATTCTGGAATTTCCTACCTATGCCTTTTTGGTAATTCAAAGAGCTTAACGAAAGTTTAACATATTTGCAGACGCTTTTGGTCTCAACATAGATGCCCAATGACGAGGCATAAGTTTTTAAAGCTTAATTAAATTGCCTATGAAAAATAAACAAGAGGAGGGTACGGTTCTAGCGAGCATGTCATTTGTTATACCTTTATCATAATCTCTAAGTGATAACAGTGCGAGAACAAGCTCGAAATTTGGTTCTGAACATTTATTCGTCACCACAGTTTCTTTTGTGTATTATATTGCATTATTTTCAATTCACTGATGAGCAAATCTCGCCACTTTCATATGTGTGAGGGTTTCCTAGGCCCCAAGTCTAACCGAAGCAGAGATTATGGAATACAAAAGAAAATATGAATGTGGGAGAACTATGAAATATTGGTTCTTGATCAGTATGCTTTTAATCTATGAATTAAATTAGTTTTGTATTGACGAAAAGCGCATCAGTGAGACATATTCTCACTTGTCTCGTACTTGGAACGAAATGTGTAGTGAATAAAGTCAAATTACCAAGCCTAGCCATTACCTGTACGTTAGGTGTGTTGCATACCTATAGGGCGATACCTCGTGTCGATGACGTTGTTTGCGGTTTTGATCATGTTCTACTAGATTCCTCTAGAACTTCGAACCTTCTGGAGACAGAGAGGGCAAAGCGCCGCTTAACATCAGTGTCTCCACAAACACTTGGAAGCTGCTCTAAGTGCACTACAGTACAGATCGAAGACACTAATAGTGATCACGAGTAATGTTATTTTGAACGGAAAAGTACAATTTTTATTTTGATGACAGTGACGAAAGTGATGATTGCAGCTTCTGTTGGAATTTCTCATGACATGTCTTAATTCGGTGTATTCTGTATTGTGTACTGCGTATTTATCGCAACTCAGCTCCAACAAGAGTTGCACTCACATGACTTTCTCTACTCTTGTACTAACCATTCTTACAAACTCTTATTCCTATATCTTCTTCGTGTTAGTTGAGATAAACATTTGTACAGATTATCTTATTGCTTATTTCCTTGTAGGTACAAGGGGAATATGGGAATACAGTAGGCTTTGAGCGATAGTCAAATCTTTTAAAGCTTTGAGATTCCGTTCTCTTTGCACGCTTAACATATAAAAAAATGAATAACGAACTTCCATTTGACGAAAGTTAACATATTCCAAAACTCACACAAATAACAAGAAATATGTCGGAAATGGTTCACTCTATAATTTGGGCACAAATTGTTTGTTTTAGTGAGATCCACATTTTTGTATACTAAGATTTGGTATATCTCTTACGGTTTACCAGTTATACGAAAGTCATTACATGGGCTACAGCCAGAAAATTCAATATGGCATTTCATTTGTAATAAAAAACATCTTAAACATAGCATTTTTATCAAAACCGTTACAGCCATTTTCGAGAAAATCGAAATTTTCCGTGTAAAGGGTAGTTTAGGGTGGAGCAATTTTCTTCAAAATCTTCATGTCGCATTCTTAAAAAAAATACCTTAAATACCAACCTTAGTTTCTTACCGAGTTTTCGTTTTTGAGTTATGCTGCCCACAGACTGACATACAGACGCAAACACACACGGACCTTTTGTTAAAAATGTTTTTTTGGGGGGTTCAGGGGGCCCAAAAGATAATATTGTATTTCTGGTGAAATCTGCACATGGAATTTTTGGGTGGAATGCAATAGAGCAATTCCGCGAATATGTCATGCCGAGTGTTAAAATTTGAAATCAATGTTTCACTTTTTTTACTGAGGAAAGGTGATGCTAGATACTCCAAAGTATCTTATGAAGTGAAAAATAAATGTTTTTCACGTGAATATGGGTTCAAATTTCACTTCTTACCCACATATTTCCAAAACACTAAAAATAAGCGTGAATAACGGTGATTTTCATATCAATATTTCAGGAGCTATGTACAACTGTTTTAATTTTTTTTCGATGTACATCACACAATGACTCTTCATCTTCAAAACGTGTATATGACTAATAATTTTCGACATTTATAAATAATCCTTAGAGCCTGTTTAGTTATTACTGTGTGTCAATGTCAGTTAGTCACGGTAAATAAGGATAAAGTTCTCTGCACGGAAAAGTAATAGACTGAAATAAATATCCTTTTGGATTCTGCGTCATTACAATATAACAAATAAAAAAGTATCAGAAAGTTTTCCTCTAAAGTCATTAGTTTTCCCACAAAACACGTGGGCGGCGCCGTGGCCGAGCGGTTAGCGCGCTCGCCTACCACCTAGGCGGCCCGGGTTCGATCCCAGGGACCCGCATGTGGTATTCGTGGTGGACGAAGCGGCGTCAGGGCGGGTTTTCTCCGGGCACTCCGGTTTCCCCCGCCATCTCATTCCACCGGTGCTCCATCTTCATTCCATGTATCATCAGTGTCACCGCCTGCGGTGCCGTAGTAGTAAAAGCGGGCGTTAAACACTACAAGCAAACAAACAAACAAAACACGTGACTAACGGACAATTAGTGCTGGCGCCCTGTGGTCGTCATACGCGTACAGTGCTTATGAGACTTCAATCAGGGTAGACGTATCAGTCCGTTTCTGACTCCATGACTAAAACACCAGCCCAAAGACAACGTGAATACAAACAATGTCTGAAGGAGCAAGGCAGTTATGCACAATGGAAGGAAAAAATAAAAGTGACTATGAGGAAAGGAAGAGCAATACTGAAATAAACAAAACAAAGAACACCCCAAGTCTGAATTAGGAGACATAAACAAGCACAGCGGGCAAGACAAGATAAGAGACCAAGAAGGGATTGATAAGGATACTCCATCAACATCAGCGGGTTTCAAAAGCAGACAGCATTTTGGAAAGTGCAGAAAACGTGTTGAGGAAGCATTGCCGCAATCTCCACGCAAAAGAAAAGAAATGATTCGTAAGTTGGCAGTTGAAGAGGAATTACATGTTGTAAAACCAAAGCATTCTGTCCCGGTGTCAGGAAAACAACTATCAGAGGAACTTAAAAATGCAATCATCAAGTTCTGTCAGGATGATTCAATATCTTACCAAGCTCCTGAAAGAGATGATTTTATTGAAATCCATGTTCAAGGAGAAACAAAAGAAGTTCGCATTAGGTATCTAGTGGTAACATTAAAAGAAGTACATGCACTCTTTCTACAAGACCGAGTAGAAATGTCCGTGGGGTTGACAAAATTCGCTGAATTACGCCCTGCTCACGTGCGTCTTCAAAGTAAGATCCCACATAATGTGTGCACATGCATTATACATGAAAATACGAAGTTTCTTCTCAAAGCATTGTGTAAAAATCACGTACTCAGTGAGACTGAATTTCATAAGTTCATAGCACAAGTGGTTTGTGATCAGAAATCGAGTAAGTGTATGCAGGGAGGATGCTCCAACTGCCCGGGATTGAGTGGTGCAGACATTTCGGATGAACTCGCTAATTCTCCATGCGAATGGAAACTGTGGAGTTCACGTAATGGAAGAATGGAAATAGAAGTTAAAAATGGGCCTGTAAAAGACTGCATTGAAGAACTGACCCATTGCCTGCCACGTTTCTTAAATCACGTTTATGTAAAAAGATAGCAATCCGAGGCCTTTAAGAAGGCTGGGGAAAATGTTGCAATTAGTGAAGCTGTGATACAGATCGACTTCTTTGAGAACTACACATGCAAGGTGCTGCCCACTGGAACAATACACAGGTCTCAATATTTACTGCTGTTGCCTGATATAGGAAAGAAGATATTGGTGAAATTCAGAAACAATATTTTGCTTTGGAGTCTGATTATGTATCACATGACAAATATGCAGTTGATATTTGCTTGAGGAATATATTTTCGAAAATATTGGATATTGTTCTGAATCTTGAACTTGTGAAAGTGTTTTCTGATGGAGCTGCTAGTCATTTTAAGCAGAAATACACAATGAGTCATGAGACATATCTTTCCGAAGTATTTGGAATCCAAATTGAATGGCACTTCTTCGAATCCTATCACGGAAAGGGGGCAGTAGATGCGATTGGAGGACAAGTGAAGAGGATGGCATGGACAGCTGCGAAAGCAGGAAGCAGGATTCAGAGTGCTGAAGAATTTGTTAATACTGTTAGAAAGAAAACCAAATTATGTCTTCTTGAGGTTTCTCTGCCTGAAATTGAAGAAGCAAAAGAATTTCTCCACAAAAGATTTGAACGTATTTCACCTATGCCGTCCACTCAGCGGGTTCATTATGTGAAAGTATTAGGTTTAAATGTTGTGGAATATGCTTTTCTTTCATGTGCGGAAAGTGTCAGAATGATGCACAACTTTCGGAAATAAAAACAGTTTAGTGATATGCGCGTGTACTACGAGACTACTGCATCTAGCGTTCCTGCACTATAAGGAGTCCAATCATGTGATACAGGTATGTGCTGTGTGCTCTCATGTGTCGTCTTTGTTATGGTTTTGAGTCAGCTTTTTATACTTGCAATGACGTAACTGTGATAAGAAGTGAGGGCTGCCAACATGTTTATTCTGTTTATGTTGCATGACAGTAATGCTTCTCCAAAGGATATGATCCTTCTCAAAATGATAAATACAATTACACACCTGTATATTACATGTATGTAACGTATAATACGTATCACTATGATTTACCATGTGTTATACCATGTAAAACAAAGGCAAGGCATTACAATTTTCGCAAGTGTCAGTTAGTCACGCTGACCTTTTGAATAAATATCTCCAGATGAGAATATCATGCCAAACCTTTTTTCAGGTCATTTGAAAGCTTAGAAGTTCCTCTCTCAAGTGATTTTTCAGAACAAATCAAATAAGAAAACTTTCAGAGAAAACGGAGGACAAACGTTTGAAGTTGGACCTGCAGTTGACAAAAATGTCAGTAAGTCACGAAAAGTTTAGCGCTCATTATTAAATAATTGTTTCACTTTTTTAAGGTTTTTATCTTTCCTATCACAACCGCCAATGTATTCTCTGTCATCGTATGTCGTTAAAATAACATTTTTACACCTATATTGGACATTAGACAGACATTTTAAGAAGAAAATGTAGTGTAAATGTGAGTTAGTCACACGCGGAATTGCTCAATACTTTCTCTACTTGAGAGGTAGAACTGCCACAGCTTGGGAGCGTGGTAGATATTGCGTCGTAAGCACAAGCGATAGGCGGCTTGTTTTAATGTTTCCCAGAGCTAAGATGTAGTTTAGAAGGTTGTTGGATTTAATTGGTGTTCGGAAATAACACAAAAATGAATGGTGGATCCGAACGCAGGCAGGCAGGCAGGTATAATGTTGGCTTTACGCCCGGCTGGTATCGAACCTGCACGGCGCTGCAGGCCAGGCCAGGCCAGGCGAGGCGAGGAGAGGCGCTATAAAGTTTTATGAGCCTGCTACGGAATAATCTTATTGTTTACGTGTAGCACTAACACTAAACACGGGGCGTTTAACTTTAGTGCTACTGCTGCTGCTACCGTGTTCATTGATTCATTCCCTCGTTCCCAACGAGGCCTGCCTGGCATTTTCAGTGTCCTAATACCAACTTGAAACTGAGCTCAATGTTCGGATATTCTCATAAATTATACGACAATGACATAAAGAAAACCTCTTTGAGAAATAATTTTGACACGTTTACGTAGTCACAAGAGCAGCAGAAAAATTATTGAATTTCTTTGATGCTAAATTATATAGACCAGGTGTTATTCATTATTGCAACAACTAATATCCTGCAGCACAAAACTTTAAAAATGCAAGGAAGTGTTCGAAAATAATATTGAATTTAACACGTGTTTTACATGCCAATATGAAGGAATTGCTGATATGATGTTATTCCACGTTATACTTAGTGACATGCAGCGATCATTTGAAAATTGTTCTCAACAATTGAGGATCTTATGGGGTGGAAAAGTTGAGGAAACTTGTTTGTGACTACAATACTTGGCCATATCTTCCACGAATGTGTGTACATTTATATTAGCTCAGCCATTCAGATTTGTTTTGGCACATTTTTGACATTTTCAGGACGTAAAAAATATTTCCCAGTTTTTAGCACCTAAAAATCCGGGCCCTAGTAATGTATTTTATTACATAAGTCAATGATTGTAAATATTGGCAAACATCAGTGTTCATATTGGAAATAAAAAAAGGATTTTTGATACTATATTCAATAATGTGGACAGTATGATGGTTAGTGGATGCATGTTGAAGATTGTCTTGCAGAATAATTGTATACTTGGTTTACGTACATTAGGACGCCCTCTGTATGAGCATTGTGTAACTGTAGTGAACATGAGAGGAACGGCGAAACAAAAGCATTTGTTTACAAAACTACTTTTGTTTATAATGGCCGTTTGTGAGCCCAAGATGAGCCTATGACGATTATGGAAGGCGTACTTCCGCGAAGGAAGGAACGGGGTGAGGTAAAGCTGATATGTGCTCCTCTAACATGTGAGGGGATTTTAAAGCTTCGCTTCCAACAAAGTGCTGTTTCTACATCCTATTAGCGATTAGGAAAAAGCGTAAAGAGAATGGCGATCGTAACATAAATGCACCCACTTGCAGTTTTTGCTTTCTCTGTCGTGCATTTAGTACGTACAGAAGGTGTTGCATTCCACCCAAAAACTTGATGCCGAGATTTCAGTGGAAGTACGCGTTTTGAGGTACCGCGTATGTGTCTGAACAGCGTAATTCAAAAACCAAAAGTTGGTTAAATACCAAACTTGGTTTTCAAGTAGATTATCTTCCAAGGATGCGACAGAAGATTTTGAAGAAAATCCCTCAACCAGATTACATGGAACGTTTTTCGAAAATGTTTATTTTCTCAAAAATAGCTCTGACGATTTTCATTAATATATCACATTTTGAAATGTTTTCATGCATATGTACGTACACATACATAATATCTTGAATTTTCTGGTAATATCCTGGAAAGTCCTTTTCATTCTGAACAATTTTGGTACAACCGTTATGTTAAACCGTTCGATATAGACGAAATATTACTACATAAAACATGTATATCTCGGAAAAACACGCAGTTAGTGTTAAATTATATGGTTCAATTTTATAAAGCACGTATGCTAAAATAAATATCTGTAAAATTAAAGGATCCGAGAGTTCGGAAATTAACGAGATAATTACAAACATTAACACCCGAGTATCCCAATATGTTCGAAAAAGTGTGTGTGTGTGCTGCAAATGAAGTGATGTGTAACCCACAGCAGCCGTTCAACAGGTTCAGGAAGCCATAGAGAGTTCAGTCTCCTGAAGCCTTCTCTCGCCTGGTTATGAGTTAATCCTTCCTTTATCGTAGCTCATATCACGTGGCGAGGTTACGTCTTCTATCCCTAAATGGATGCACACATCCAAATTTGAGGTGCCTTTATTTCCTGTATTACGTACTTCCCTCATAATAGCGAAGTTTTTGTGATTGCAGAAAGTTACTTACATCTCTCTCCAATAAAATTACATACCTATAGAAACACATTTATTAATTTGTCTCCTTAATTTCCCACTAAAGTATCTGCAACAATTTGTGGGTACAGGAAGTACGGGGGTGCCACTCGCCAAGACCATCGCGGAACAGCTGCAGTGCTTTGTTAGAGTAGAGTTGTCAGAGTTCTGCTACGCTACTGATAACAGGTGCGAGCGAAATGACGCATCAACTGCAAACAAGTGAGCGGCGCGGCACGTTCTTGTGGACAGTTGCACAGAGATTAACCGAGAAATTGTGTGCTAGAAAGAGCAAATGCAATGTCGCGTCTAGTCGTACTGAAGGCATTATTTTCCTGTAGGACAACATGGCGCATATGGGAGGTGTGGAAGCACTCGTCTAACAGTGCAGTATGACGATGCTTATCCTCCTGGTTTCCTTTTTCTGCATCCTTTGTTCTTTACACCGACACAGGATAAAACCTTCCTTTTATCACAATCCTAATTACTACACAGTCCGAAGTGGATAGATGTAGCTGTACCATCATAACCTCAACATTGTATCTTGTCTGATCTTAAGTAGCTCATCGTACCCTTGTAAGAGAAAAACAAAAAGCCAGCTCAAGGAAGAAAGTAAGTTTGGTTTACATTGTAAGTGGTGATAAAGTGAAGAAATGCATTAACTGATATTATTTGTTATTTTGTTGCAGCAACCATCGTTCCCAAATAGGCCGCAACAAGCCTCTACTCCCAACGCGCATGCGCCGGACGCTGGGGTAAGTGTTTGCACAGTGCTGTTATAGTGTGTAAGTGTTTAGGGAGATGGGTTTCCTGTCATTTGTTGCTAGTCACAGTAGTGCTTCTAGATACCAATTTGCGACTGTCTCAGTGAACACTCGAGCGGCCATACGCTCTGGCTAAGGAACGTTCGTTGATGGTCACAGCTAACGGGAGTCAAAAAGTTCCGAACCGGCTGCGCGGTGTTTTGCCTGTCCGCATTCTCGGCGCTCGTTGCCGTCTGTCGCTGTCATAGAAATGCGCGGATGAAACCACACTACTCACCGTCGTTGTCCATACATTTTTTGCACACGGTTATTTTGTTTTAATTGTTCCACGGTGTCTGGGGTTGGCTTAAGTTACCCCAGAGACAGAAGTCGCTTATTGGAGCTCTGAGCTAATTGCGCACCATGCACCATGAATGAGTTACTTGATGAGTTATAGGGTCAATGTTTTTCGACTCAACAGTTGACGCTCGTACATACGTGAATACAATTTTGCCCTTCTCTCTTTTTTTTAGAGAATTGACAAACAGCGAGGGTGATTTTGTCTTTTTTCAACAAGACTGCAAAAGCTCATACGGTCAATGCTTTAATGAGAACATTTGGAAGTGTGTTTCAGGACAGAATTGTTAGAGATTTGTGGCCGCCTTGGTCCCCCTACCATTGCAAAATACTGACAGCTTACCCTCACATCACCGGGACATTGCCGTTCATCGTGAGCTTTACCGAATGCTTACGATGTTTTCCGAATCGGACTTGGTTTCTTTATCCCCCACCCCCGCCGTCTCGTAGGGTGTACAACAACAACAACGCATATTGAAGAAAAGTGACAACTAAACACGGAGTCGTAACTAAATGATATGATTCCGTTTGTCGGAGGTTTGGCAGTAGTCGCCAGTGCCATGGTGCACTGTTACAGACTCTCTGGACACTTCAGTTACCATGGCCTACTTAATGGAAATGAATGAAAAAGTAGACATTTATCAGGAACTCGTTTAGGGATATGGGAGTGCGGAGTATACCGTTCTGAAGAATCAACATCAACTGTACAATTATTTATCAAAATATATTGAACTCAGTGGCGTGCGATCTCCTTTGTTTACAGCAGTATTGGTAATAACGGGGAGTGGGGAGTATACCTAGCGCTCCCTACTTGGCGTTACCATCAGATTTTCTATGGGGTTGCTGCAGCGGGAGTGGTCAGGGGTTTGAATCCCGCGGTTTCTTTCGCCTGGACCACAATAGTCCCCTCGGTGTAGGCAACCGCAGCAGCATTTGCAGCGTGCGGGGTGGGGGCGGAAAGTTGACCCCCAGCCGGGGCTCCCGGGTTCGGTTTCCGGGCCTCCCCGGAGGAACCGCCCGCTGCGGTCGCTCGCTCGCTCGCTCTCGCCGAACTTGCGTTGCAGATAAATTCTGTGGGAACTGCGAGCTGAGAGAAACTTTTGACCTTCTGGAGTGGGCGGGCGGGCGGTGCGGCCGGCGATGTGGCAACAGCAGGCAGGGCGTTGTTGCCACATGCACCGGTCCTGGGTTCGCATCTGAGACGCAGTAATTACAGACGAGCCTAAGGTACACGTAATTGCGTGCTTGTCGACAAGCCAGGTGAAGCGATAAGGGCGAGATTCGCTTGCTCTAGCGTTCTCTAACAAATGACGGTAGAGGGGGAAGTTAGCAGCTGCATTTCCCCCTCCCGTACTAGCGCTCCATGCGGCCGTTGTGAAAGCTGCTTCATTAATCAAAACAAAGGAGTCTCATTTTACGCCAAAACGTTTTTAAAAAATCATCAAAATGCTGTGTGTGTCTGCGCGCGCGTGCAATTTTCCTTCTTTTTTTGGATTGAAACTGAAAAATGTATGTAATTATTCACACAATGTTGGTGTTTTGCTTTGTTACTGAATCGCAAAAGGAGCCGAGTCTTTTCTTCTTGTGCTCTTAATGAAAACTCATTGTGCACGTCCATTAAGAAGGCAAAGACTTGCTAATGCAATGGCTTTTTGTCGCTGCAACGAGGTCCATCGCTTCATGTAACTTCGCTAAAATTAGAAACTTATTGTTGCAAATGTACTCCGTTTTATCGATGCACAGGCCACTTTACTTTGACAAACATTACACATTGAATATAAGCGACTATGGGCTACAAATGTGTGAAGTAGGTTAAGTTTTAAACTGCTAATGGGTGTACTTTAGCACTGTACGTTCTCTACTACATATAGTAAGTAGTGGAAGTATTATACTCTACCCAAAATTTCGATGTCGAGATTTCACAGAAAATACATGTTTTGAGGCCCCCTGAACAAAACAGAATTTTTCGAAAAAAGACCTCGCGCGCGTGCGGTGTGTGCGTGTACAGTGTGACTCAGTAATGAAAGTCGATTAAAATCGAAGTTAATATTTAAGTTTAATATCTTTCCAGGATGCGACACGAAGATTCTGAAGAAAGTTCCTCCATGCTAAATTTTGTTTTTCTTAAAAATTGCTCTAACGATTTTGATTAAGGTAGAGAAAGTCATATGAGTGCAACACATCGAAGTTTTGGAAATGTAAACTTACCGTTTCCTTTACCTACGAAACCTGCTCAATAAGTTTATTATATACATGTTGTTTTGCATTGAAGGGACCTCAGAGCCAATATACCTATTGATTGATCAAATGAAGCATTTAGCTTATCTGTAAGGTTGTATGCAAATACAAGTACTTGGCCGGCAGCATACGTGGCCAACTTTAGTATAATATATTTAATAAATTGCTTTATTTCGCTACTGTTTTCCTTGTTTGGTAGAAGCACTATTGTATTCTACGCAAAAATTCGATATCGAGATTTCACCACTTGGAAACTAAGGGTGAAATAAACTGAAAATTCCATACCTTAAGCATGTCAGACGAAGATTTTCAAGCAAATACCGCCTAACCGAAATTTCTGTTCACATTTAAACATTTTTATTGTCTTTTTCTTTACGGTGTTAATTAAAGTAGTAACCATTTGAGATTAAAATGATGAATGAAGGCAATATGCTATTTGTGAATAGTCTCCGAGGTTCACATCATTTTTGTTGGCTTTAATGTAATTGGAAAAGTGTAGGCGATAGTCAATATATTGTTAAATTTGTATCGAGTAGTTTTTTTCTTCGTAGCATTTGCTATTTCCAAAACTTTCGGCGTCGATCTTTCGTTTCTTGGGCTCGTGTAAAAAATATACCAACAAAGCAGTTATTTATAAAACGGTTGACTGTCAAATCACCTTGTATGCGCTTGTGCCTGCTTCAAAATGTTATTGGGAAGGCATGATTTGAGCATTTTAATAATAATAATAATAATAATAATAATAATAATAATAATAATAATAATAATAATAATAATAATAATAATAACAATAACAATAATAATAACAATAACAATAACAATAATAATAATAATAATAATAATAATAATAATAATAATAATAATAATAATAAATGGATAAATAGGTATCATTGAAACAATTTGGAAAAAGATCTGTATGTGTGCCTCTGAATAGCAAAACTCAAAACCGAAAAATCGAAGACATGCAAAAGTTAAGTTCATATCTTCCAAAGGCGCTACACGGAGATATTCAGGAAAATCCTTGCTACCAGCAATTATTCTTTTCATTGGAACATTTTTTGAAATGTTTAGCTTAATCAAAAATAGTTGCAAACAGTTTGATTAGAGTGTATATTAAAAAAATTTATATGTATACAAAAAGTATATATGAATTTTCTGATAATGCCTCTTTATGCGGAAGAATGTTGCATAATATGACTTGTATACCTAAAGCAGTAGACGAAAGAAAAGTTGATCTCTTTAAAACACACATTTTTAGGCATTTTCGCAATACCCATTATTGGTTCGAAAGATTCCTTCTATACTTCTACTTCGTCATTCTTTTCAAGTCCTGTTGACATTCAGTTGTTTCTAGATATTGCATGGTCAGCAAACGAACAGTAGCAAATGGTTATATCGATTAAAATGAAGTAGAAATGAACTTTCGGAGGAATAATTTGTTTACCCATTAATAACGGCTAGAGAACGTGACGTGAATTTGACGCATCACATTTTTGTTTAATGATATTTACATAAAACTCGACATTGATATCGTTTTCTGGGATGAACACAATGAAGGCGTGTAAAACGTAATAATTACCAATTCCGATACAGTACGTAGCGGAGCAACAAAAAGAAAGCGTACGGACGAACGGGCGGAGGACTATAGCCCAGGCGAGCAGGCACGCAGGCAGGCAGCCCGGCCGGGAAAGTGAAATTCTCCTTCCATCCGCCCAAAACTTGCCCAACTGCTTTTTGTCGGATGTCGACGAGTGAGACAGAACACGCTAAGCCAGCGAACCGGAGACTTTGCTGCTGCGTGTGGTTGCTTCAAGCTGGAATATCGACCAGAGACACACACACACACTCACACGTCCTCATAAATTGATTATGTTTGCCCCATTTTTACAAACAATGTATTGCATTCGATATAGAGTTCCCCGAACAAATAACTTCTTCTTTTCCTGATTACCCTCCCCATTTGTATAAAAAGCATCTTCCAAAAATGAGACACGAACATTGCCAAGAAAATCGCCTACACCAAGGAATTAAGGTATTTTCATATCAAATGAAATTTATATTCTGAATGACTTCTACACATCTTTTAAACCGCAAGAGAAGGAAGAAATCTTTCCACACAGAAACAAATCAAGTTGTTAAAAGTACAAAGCTTACAACTTTGTGGTATTAAACACTTACGAGATATCTTTGTTGTTGATTAGTGTTACATACTTCACGAATAGCGACTTACCTTCATTGGTAGAAAAAGGGATTTTGAATTTCAAAATTCGTAACATTTTAAAAGCCTTTTTACTTAATATAATTGAGGTTCAAATTATTGTATATGTTCAGGAAAACAATTGATGCATTAAAGTCTGAAGTATCTAATTTTTATAGAAGCTATAGAATTTGAAATATATATGGGTGTATGTGTGTGCGTGTGGGTGTGAAATTTTAAATTTTTTATGGTTACCTAAAAATATTTTATGCGTTGGTAGTGTAAATATTTCTAGTTTATTATGATACATCTTTAGCAAAACATTTGAAAAAATTCTAATTTTTGTTCCTGACGTGAATGTGTACATCGGTCTTGACTGGGTTTGATCCCGGGACCTTGGGATACCGACGCATCCGAACCCTCCAAAGGGAACTTGATTAATATTGGATATTAAAATGTTGTGTTTGTTCTATTTATGAAAGAGCTGTGGTAAATAATAACCGTTTCAAATCTATAACGGCGCTTTGAAAGAACTAGTTCCGAAAAAGTTAGGTTAAAGCGCGCACACAGTTTAAAGACTAATAAACTTTTCAAAAGAATTAAAACTAGTCTGAAATTTCTAATTTAGAAAAATACCGTTTTTCTTCCTTTTTAGGCTCGGTTACAAGGGACAGATTAGCCGTAGCAGGAGTGCTGCCTTCGTGAGGAAATGTGTAAGTTTGTCATGGCGATTGAAGGTTTGGGCTTTGCTAGAGCTCCTACAAAAGTAACCTGCCTATTGGATCCAAGTTTGAAGCAGAAAGCGATAGTAATTCCGTCCTTGCACGTGTAATAGAAGCAGCAGCAGCAGCAGCAGTTTGGGGAGACGCGGGCAGGTGTTCACTGTCGTGACGTCACTTCCATCCCCACCCCCACCCCCACTTCCTTCTTGTTACAAAGTTTGTATCCACCTGGGCCACAGCTGGCTTTATAGTGGTTCCTCGAACTAGCGACCTTTAGCGTTAGTTTTGTAGTCCATTATCGTGCACCACGGGCATAAGGCACTGCATTGTATACAGAGATTTCACTGGAAATACACGTTTTGAGCTCCTTTGAATACATAAAAAACATGTTTAGAAAAAGGTGCTCTGTGTGTGTGTGTCCGCGCGCGCAAACATAACTCAAAAATGAAAAGCCCATTACATGCCAAACTTGATATTTATATGCTATATTTTATAAAAATGCGATATGATTTTAAGGAAAGTCCCTACCGTAAACAACCACCTTTTACATGGGAATATTTTGAACTGTTTGATTCCGACATTCATATTTTGATTAAAATACCATGTAGATATTAAACTACTGACAAAATGTTTAAATTTCTGGGAATAGCTTGCGAAGTCCTCTACATTCAGAAGGAAATGTATATAAACTTTTTAATTTTTTTTTTTAAGAATGGTAAATCTCTTTAAAAACATAACTTTTTCCGAAATCTCCGTTATTATTGGTTCCAAGTCCTGTCGGCTTTCAGATGTCTCTCGCAGTTGCACGAGATTTTAAACTACATAATGTTCAGTTGTTTAACATTTCACAATCGCTATTGTTTTTGTATCTATAACGAAATGTGTAATGTAACCGTTTATATCGACTAGAGTAAGTGCATAGAAACAATATTTTATGTGTGTAGAAGCTATGTGGAAAAAGTAATGTGAATGAAACATGTTTGTTCATATTTAACGTCCGGGGTTACTGCTGTGTGCGTAAGAAGTGTCAACTGCATTCGCATGGAAATAATGATAATTAATATAAATAGCAGTTAATTAAAATAATATAATTAGAAACACTCTTGCAGACACCAAGTCCAAATTGAAATGTATGGGTGAAATATTAATACGTGTGTAATACAAGGAGATGGACTCTCCCCAATTCTATTCAATTGTGTGCTAAAAAAGGTAATAAGAGTATGAGACAGGGATGTACCACCAGATTAGATCAGGATCAAGATGCAAGGGAATGCATAGGCGTCAATTTGTTAGCCTTCGCCTATGAAATGTGGAAACACCAATTCAACACATTAATTTTGTGAAGGAAACTGCAGAGAAAGTTGGACTCAAAACAATCATTTGAAAAAACCAGATTTATGACAAATATCAAAGAAGCACCAAAACTATTAGCAACAAACGATGCAAAAATACATAAGGTTGATAAAATAATGATATAATTTAAACTAATGTATTGGATAAGGAAGCAAATAAAACAAGATTGAGAAAAATGGAATTTGCATATCAGTTAACTAAGGATAAGTAAGAAAAACATTTCAAATAAACCCAAAATCAGACACTACAACACAGTAATCAAACCAGAATGTTTATATACTACACAGTGTATGTTTTCCTTTAAAACAGGAGAAGTAGAAGTATTAGAAAAGGTAAGGAAAATGTTCGGGAAAATCCTGGGTCCAATTCAAACTGAAAAAGGACAGTTTAGACTCAGAGAAAACGAAGACCTATATAAAAGTAAAGAATATGAAAAGATTTCAGATGTAATCAGGAAAAGAATAAGGCAGTTTGGTCATTTAATGAGGATGGATGATGATAATAGAGTTACAAAACAAACTTTCAAGCATATGTACGAAAGTAAGAATGGTAACCAATGGATACAAGGGATAAGGGAGTGGAATTAACAGAAGAAACAATACAGGATAGAGCAAAGCTAAGAAAGTTAACACAAAATTACCAAGATTTCTAGTTTAAAGAAAACGACTGCAATTTGGACAGTAGAAAGAAGAAAAATCACAGTGACAGGATGAAGAAATATTGGAGAGATAGAAAAGAAGTGAATAAATACATTTGGTTGCTTAACGTGGTCTGTAGATGGCCTGTAGCGGTTATAAAAAATAACTTATTATTGTACACATTTTTATTATTCGGAGTTTATTATTTTATACTGTTTATTTTATTAGTAGAATAGTTTAATTAGTTTATAACTCATACGAGGCTTGAAGGAAACTTGCTAATTAAAAATAGGAATGTTGCAAAGCACCAACAACAATGTGTAATAATGATGTAAAGCGATACTGCGATCATTCAGAAATAGACACCACTGATCAGGCCAGAAGCACGTGCCTTGAGATAATAATAGCCACTTTGCAGACAAGCAGTTCGCGCGTTTTTTGTTTCAAGATGGCGGGATTATAGAAATGTACATATGACATCAAGCTTGTGTCAAACATTGTCCATACGGCTCGTATGAGTTGCCCTACAGAATGTCGAATTGGATCGACTGTGTTCAAAAAGTGATGGACGACGTACGTACGCTACGAGTCCTGGAAATGCGAACTTAGAAACGTATCGTGTTCCTGGATTCCGTTGAGCAGTAAGCAAGATACAATCTGTAGAGCCACATGTAACGCTTTTGGAGTAGAGCTATTAAATGACCATAAATAATAGGCACATCCCGAGGAGGTATAATTACACTTTTAAAAAAGGAATGAGAGGAAACTACGGAGGGAGCCTCAAGGCAGCATTTAGCCGTACCAGGTCATCTACCCTCGCTTTTTGTCAGGTGAAACCGGAGTAGCTTTAGTCACATGTCCCGCTTGCATCAGCTTGCTTGATAAACAAGACCGTGTTCATATCAGCGACACAGTAATAGGCTAGGCTTTTCATAGCTTGATCAGACATTGGTTAAAACCTGACACAGTAATAGACTGGGCTTTTCGTAGCTTGATCAGACATTGGTTAAAACGTGACGCAGTAATAGGCTAGGCTTTTCGTAGCTTGAACCGACATTGGTTAAAACGTGACACAGTAATAGGCGAGGCTTTTCGTAGCTTGATCAGACATTGGTTAAAACCTGACACAGTAATAGACTGGGCTTTTCATAGCTTGATCAGACATTGGTTAAAACGTGACACAGTAATAGGCTAGGCTTTTCGTAGCTTGATCAGACATTGGTTAAAACGTGACACAGTAATAGACTAGGCTTTTCGTAGCTTGATCAGACATTGGTTAAAACGTGACACAGTAATAGACTGGGCTTTTCGTAGCTTGATCAGACATTGGTTAAAACGTGACAGAGTAATAGACTGGGCTTTTCGTAGCTTGATCAGACATTGGTTAAAACGTGACACAGTAATAGACTGGGCTTTTCGTAGCTTGATCAGACATTGGTTAAAACGTGACACAGTAATAGACTAGGCTAGGCTTTTCGTAGCTTGATCAGACATTGGTTAAAACGTGACACAGTAATAGACTGGGCTTTTCGTAGCTTGATCAGACATTGGTTAAAACGTGACACAGTAATAGACTGGGCTTTTCGTAGCTTGATCAGACATTGGTTAAAACCTGACACAGTAATAGACTGGGCTTCTCGTAGCTTGATCAGACATTGGTTAAAACGTGACACAGTAATAGGCTAGGCTTTTCGTAGCTTGATCAGACATTGGTTAAAACGTGACAGAGTAATAGACTAGGCTTTTCGTAGCTTGATCAGACATTGGTTAAAACGTGACACAGTAATAGACTAGGCTTTTCGTAGCTTGATCAGACATTGGTTAAAACGTGACACAGTAATAGACTAGGCTTTTCATAGCTTGATCAGACATTGGTTAAAACGTGACACAGTAATAGACTAGGCTTTTCATAGCTTGATCAGACATTGGTTAAAACGTGACACAGTAATAGACTAGGCTTTTCATAACTTGATCAGACATTGGTTAAAACGTGACACAGTAATAGACTAGGCTTTTCGTAGCTTGATCAGACATTGGTTAAAACGTGACACAGTAATAGACTAGGCTTTTCATAGCTTGATCAGACATTGGTTAAAACGTGACACAGTAATAGACTAGGCTTTTCGTAGCTTGATCAGACATTGGTTAAAACGTGACACAGTAATAGACTAGGCTTTTCATAGCTTGATCAGACATTGGTTAAAACGTGACACAGTAATAGACTGGGCTTTTCGTAGCTTGATCAGACATTGGTTAAAACGTGACACAGTAATAGACTGGGCTTTTCATAGCTTGATCAGACATTGGTTAAAACGTGACACAGTAATAGACTAGGCTTTTCGTAGCTTGATCAGACATTGGTTAAAACGTGACACAGTAATAGACTGGGCTTTTCATAGCTTGATCAGACATTGGTTAAAACGTGACACAGTAATAGACTGGGCTTTTCATAGCTTGATCAGACATTGGTTAAAACGTGACACAGTAATAGACTGGGCTTTTCATAGCTTGATCAGACATTGGTTAAAACGTGACACAGTAATAGACTGGGCTTTTCATAGCTTGATCAGACATTGGTTAAAACGTGACACAGTAATAGACTGGGCTTTTCGTAGCTTGATCAGACATTGGTTAAAACGTGACACAGTAATAGACTGGGCTTTTCATAGCTTGATCAGACATTGGTTAAAACGTGACACAGTAATAGACTAGGCTTTTCATAGCTTGATCAGACATTGGTTAAAACCTGACACAGTAATAGACTAGGCTTTTCATAGCTTGATCAGACATTGGTTAAAACCTGACACAGTAATAGACTAGGCTTTTCATAGCTTGATCAGACATTGGTTAAAACGTGACACAGTAATAGACTGGGCTTTTCGTAGCTTGATCAGACATTGGTTAAAACGTGACACAGTAATAGACTGGGCTTTTCGTAGCTTGATCAGACATTGGTTAAAACGTGACACAGTAATAGACTGGGCTTTTCATAGCTTGATCAGACATTGGTTAAAACGTGACACAGTAATAGACTGGGCTTTTCGTAGCTTGATCAGACATTGGTTAAAACGTGACACAGTAATAGACTGGGCTTTTCATAGCTTGATCAGACATTGGTTAAAACGTGACACAGTAATAGGCTAGGCTTTTCGTAGCTTGATCAGACATTGGTTAAAATGTGACACAGTAATAGACTAGGCTTTTCGTAGCTTGATCAGACATTGGTTAAAACGTGACACAGTAATAGGCTAGGCTTTTCATAGCTTGATCAGACATTGGTTAAAACGTGGCACAGTAATAGACTGGGCTTTTCGTAGCTTGATCAGACATTGGTTAAAACGTGACACAGTAATAGACTGGGCTTTTTATAGCTTGATCAGACATTGGTTAAAACGTGGCACAGTAATAGACTAGGCTTTTCGTAGCTTGATCAGACATTGGTTAAAATGTGACACAGTAATAGACTAGGCTTTTCGTAGCTTGATCAGACATTGGTTAAAACGTGACACAGTAATAGGCTAGGCTTTTCATAGCTTGATCAGACATTGGTTAAAACGTGACACAATAATAGACTGGGCTTTTCGTAGCTTGATCAGACATTGGTTAAAACGTGACACAGTAATAGACTGGGCTTTTTATAGCTTGATCAGACATTGGTTAAAATGTGACACAGTAATAGACTAGGCTTTTCGTAGCTTGATCAGACATTGGTTAAAACGTGACACAGTAATAGACTAGGCTTTTCGTAGCTTGATCAGACATTGGTTAAAACGTGACACAGTAATAGACTAGGCTTTTCGTAGCTTGATCAGACATTGGTTAAAACGTGACACAGTAATAGACTGGGCTTTTCATAGCTTGATCAGACATTGGTTAAAACGTGACACAGTAATAGACTGGGCTTTTCATAGCTTGATCAGACATTGGTGAAAACGTGACACAGTAATAGACTGGGCTTTTCCTAGCTTGATCAGACATTGGTTAAAACGTGACACGGTAATAGACTAGGCTTTTCGTAGCTTGATCAGACATTGGTTAAAACGTGACACAGTAATAGACTAGGCTTTTCATAGCTTGATCAGACATTGGTTAAAACGTGACGCAGTAATAGACTGGGCTTTTCGTAGCTTGATCAGACATTGGTTAAAACGTGACACAGTAATAGACTAGGCTTTTCATAGCTTGATCAGACATTGGTTAAAACGTCACACGGTAATAGACTAGGCTTTTCGTAGCTTGATCAGACATTGGTTAAAACGTGACACAGTAATAGACTAGGCTTTTCATAGCTTGATCAGACATTGGTTAAAACGTGACACAGTAATAGACTAGGCTTTTCGTAGCTTGATCAGACATTGGTTAAAACGTGACACAGTAATAGACTAGGCTTTTCATAGCTTGATCAGACATTGGTTAAAACGTGACACGGTAATAGACTAGGCTTTTCGTAGCTTGATCAGACATTGGTTAAAACGTGACACAGTAATAGACTAGGCTTTTCATAGCTTGATCAGACATTGGTTAAAACGTGACACAGTAATAGACTAGGCTTTTCGTAGCTTGATCAGACATTGGTTAAAACGTGACACAGTAATAGACTAGGCTTTTCATAGCTTGATCAGACATTGGTTAAAACGTGACACAGTAATAGACTGGGCTTTTCGTAGCTTGATCAGACATTGGTTAAAACGTGACACAGTAATAGACTAGGCTTTTCGTAGCTTGATCACACATTGGTTAAAACGTGACACAGTAATAGACTAGGCTTTTCGTAGCTTGATCAGACATTGGTTAAAACGTGACACAGTAATAGACTAGGCTTTTCCTAGCTTGATCAGACATTGGTTAAAACGTGACACAGTAATAGACTAGGCTTTTCGTAGCTTGATCAGACATTGGTTAAAACGTGACACAGTAATAGACTAGGCTTTTCATAGCTTGATCAGACATTGGTTAAAACGTGACACAGTAATAGACTAGGCTTTTCATAGCTTGATCAGACATTGGTTAAAACGTGACACAGTAATAGACTAGGCTTTTCGTAGCTTGATCAGACATTGGTTAAAACGTGACACAGTAATAGACTGGGCTTTTCGTAGCTTGATCAGACATTGGTTAAAACGTGACACAGTAATAGACTAGGCTTTTCGTAGCTTGATCAGACATTGGTTAAAACGTGACACAGTAATAGACTAGGCTTTTCGTAGCTTGATCAGACATTGGTTAAAACGTGACACAGTAATAGACTAGGCTTTTCGTAGCTTGATCAGACATTGGTTAAAACGTGACACAGTAATAGACTAGGCTTTTCGTAGCTTGATCAGACATTGGTTAAAACGTGACACAGTAATAGACTAGGCTTTTCATAGCTTGATCATTGGTTAAAACGTGACACAGTAATAGACTAGGCTTTTCGTAGCTTGATCAGACATAGGTTAAAACGTGACACAGTAATAGGCTAGGCTTTTCGTAGCTTGATCAGACATTGGTTAAAACGTGACACAGTAATAGGCTAGGCTTTTCGTAGCTTGATCAGACATTGGTTAAAACGTGACACAGTAATAGACTAGGCTTTTCGTAGCTTGATCAGACATTGGTTAAAACGTGACACAGTAATAGGCTAGGCTTTTCGTAGCTTGATCAGACATTGGGTAAAACGTGACACAGTAATAGACTAGGCTTTTCGTAGCTTGATCAGACATTGGTTAAAACGTGACACAGTAATAGACTGGGCTTTTCGTAGCTTGATCAGACATTGGTTAAAACGTGACACAGTAATAGGCTAGGCTTTTCATAGCTTGATCAGACATTGGTTAAAACGTGACACAGTAATAGACTAGGCTAAGCTTTTCGTAGCTTGATCAGACATTGGTTAAAACGTGACACAGTAATAGACTAGGCTTTTCGTAGCTTGATCAGACATTGGTTAAAACGTGACACAATAATAGACTAGGCTTTTCGTAGCTTGGTCAGACATTGGTTAAAACGTGACACAGTAATAGACTAGGCTTTTCATAGCTTGATCAGACATTGGTTAAAACGTGACACAGTAATAGACTGGGCTTTTCGTAGCTTGATCAGACATTGGTTAAAACGTGACACAGTAATAGACTGGGCTTTTCGTAGCTTGATCAGACATTGGTTAAAACGTGACACAGTAATAGACTAGGCTTTTCGTAGCTTGATCAGACATTGGTTAAAACGTGACACAGTAATAGACTAGGCTTTTCATAGCTTGATCAGACATTGGTTAAAACGTGACACAGTAATAGACTAGGCTTTTCATAGCTTGATCAGACATTGGTTAAAACGTGACACAGTAATAGACTGGGCTTTTCGTAGCTTGATCAGACATTGGTTAAAACGTGACACAGTAATAGACTGGGCTTTTCGTAGCTTGATCAGACATTGGTTAAAACGTGACACAGTAATAGACTAGGCTTTTCCTAGCTTGATCAGACATTGGTTAAAACGTGACACAGTAATAGACTAGGCTTTTCATAGCTTGATCAGACATTGACTAAAACGTGACACAGTAATAGACTAGGCTTTTCGTAGCTTGATCAGACATTGGTTAAAACGTGACACAGTAATAGGCCAGGCTTTTCGTAGCTTGATCAGACATTGGTTAAAACGTGACACAGTAATAGACTGGGCTTTTCGTAGCTTGATCAGACATTGGTTAAAACGTGACACAGTAATAGACTAGGCTTTTCGTAGCTTGATCAGACATTGGTTAAAACGTGACACAGTAATAGACTGGGCTTTTCGTAGCTTGATCAGACATTGGTTAAAACGTGACACAGTAATAGGCCAGGCTTTTCGTAGCTTGATCAGACATTGGTTAAAACGTGACACAGTAATAGACTGGGCGTTTCGTAGCTTGATCAGACATTGGTTAAAACGTGACACAGTAATAGACTGGGCTTCTCGTAGCTTGATCAGACATTGGTTAAAACGTGACACAGTAATAGGCCAGGCTTTTCGTAGCTTGATCAGACATTGGTTAAAATGTGACACAGTAATAGACTAGGCTTTTCGTAGCTTGATCAGACATTGGTTAAAATGTGACACAGTAATAGACTAGGCTTTTCGTAGCTTGATCAGACATTGGTTAAAACGTGACACAGTAATAGACTGGGCTTCTCGTAGCTTGATCAGACATTGGTTAAAACGTGACACAGTAATAGGCCAGGCTTTTCGTAGCTTGATCAGACATTGGTTAAAACGGGACACAGTAATAGACTGGGCTTTTCGTAGCTTGATCAGACATTGGTTAAAACGTGACACAGTAATAGACTGGGCTTTTCGTAGCTTGATCAGACATTGGTTAAAACGTGACACAGTAATAGACTGGGCTTTTCGTAGCTTGATCAGACATTGGTTAAAACGTGACACAGTAATAGACTGGGCTTTTCGTAGCTTGATCAGACATTGGTTAAAACGTGACACAGTAATAGGCCAGGCTTTTCGTAGCTTCATCAGACATTGGTTAAAACGGGACACAGTAATAGACTGGGCTTTTCGTAGCTTGATCAGACATTGGTTAAAACGTGACACAGTAATAGGCTAGGCTTTTCGTAGCTTGATCAGACATTGGTTAAAACGTGACACAGTAATAGGCTAGGCTTTTCGTAGCTTGATCAGACATTGGTTAAAACGTGACACAGTAATAGGCTAGGCTTTTCGTAGCTTGATCAGACATTGGTTAAAACGTGACACAGTAATAGGCCAGGCTTTTCGTAGCTTCATCAGACATTGGTTAAAACGGGACACAGTAATAGACTGGGCTTTTCGTAGCTTGATCAGACATTGGTTAAAACGTGACACAGTAATAGGCTAGGCTTTTCGTAGCTTGATCAGACATTGGTTAAAACGTGACACAGTAATAGGCTAGGCTTTTCGTAGCTTGATCAGACATTGGTTAAAACGTGACACAGTAATAGGCTAGGCTTTTCGTAGCTTGATCAGACATTGGTTAAAACGTGACACAGTAATAGACTAGGCTTTTCATAACTTGATCAGACATTGGTTAAAACGTGACACAGTAATAGACTGGGCTTTTCGTAGCTTGATCAGAAATTGGTTAAAACGTGACACAGTAATAGGCTAGGCTTTTCGTAGATTGATCAGACATTGGTTAAAACGTGACAGTAATAGAGTAGGCTTTTCATAGCTTGATCAGACATTGGTTAAAACGTGACACAGTAATAGACTAGGCTTTTCGTAGCTTGAACCGACATTGGTTAAAACGTGACACAGTAATAGACTAGGCTTTTCGTAGCTTGATCAGACATTGGTTAAAACGTGACACAGTAATAGGCTAGGCTTTTCGTAGCTTGATCAGACATTGGTTAAAACGTGACACAGTAATAGACTGGGCTTTTCATAACTTGATCAGACATTGGTTAAAACGTGACACAGTAATAGACTAGGCTTTTCATAGCTTGATCAGACATTGGTTAAAACGTGACACAGTAATAGACTGGGCTTTTCGTAGCTTGATCAGACATTGGTTAAAACGTGACACAGTAATAGACTAGGCTTTTCGTAGCTTGATCAGACATTGGTTAAAACGTGACACAGTAATAGGCTAGGCTTTTCGTAGCTTGATCAGACATTGGTTAAAACGTGACACAGTAATAGACTAGGCTTTTCATAACTTGATCAGACATTGGTTAAAACGTGACACAGTAATAGACTGGGCTTTTCGTAGCTTGATCAGAAATTGGTTAAAACGTGACACAGTAATAGGCTAGGCTTTTCGTAGATTGATCAGACATTGGTTAAAACGTGACAGTAATAGAGTAGGCTTTTCATAGCTTGATCAGACATTGGTTAAAACGTGACACAGTAATAGACTAGGCTTTTCGTAGCTTGAACCGACATTGGTTAAAACGTGACACAGTAATAGACTAGGCTTTTCGTAGCTTGATCAGACATTGGTTAAAACGTGACACAGTAATAGGCTAGGCTTTTCATAGCTTGATCAGGCATTGGTTAAAACGTGACACAGTAATAGACTAGGCTTTTCATAACTTGATCAGACATTGGTTAAAACGTGACACAGTAATAGACTAGGCTTTTCATAGCTTGATCAGACATTGGTTAAAACGTGACACAGTAATAGACTGGGCTTTTCGTAGCTTGATCAGACATTGGTTAAAACGTGACACAGTAATAGACTAGGCTTTTCATAACTTGATCAGACATTGGTTAAAACGTGACACAGTAATAGGCTAGGCTTTTCATAGCTTGATCAGACATTGGTTAAAACGTGACACAGTAATAGACTGGGCTTTTCGTAGCTTGATCAGACATTGGTTAAAACGTGACACAGTAATAGGCCAGGCTTTTCGTAGCTTGATCAGACATTAGTTAAAACGTGACACAGTAATAGACTAGGCTTTTCGTAGCCTGATCAGACATTGGTTAAAACGTGACACAGTAATAGACTGGGCTTTTCATAGCTTGATCAGACATTGGTTAAAACGTGACACAGTAATAGACTGGGCTTTTCCTAGCTTGATCAGACATTAGTTCAAACGTGACACAGTAATAGACTAGGCTTTTCGTAGCCTGATCAGACATTGGTTAAAACGTGACACAGTAATAGACTGGGCTTTTCGTAGCTTGATCAGACATTGGTTAAAACGTGACACAGTAATAGGCTAGGCTTTTCGTAGCTTGATCAGACATTGGTTAAAACGTGACACAGTAATAGACTAGGCTTTTCATAACTTGATCAGACATTGGCTAAAACGTGACACAGTAATAGGCTAGGCTTTTCGTAGCTTGATCAGACATTGGTTAAAACGTGACACAGTAATAGGCTAGGCTTTTCGTAGCTTGATCAGACATTCGTTAAAACGTGACACAGTAATAGACTGGGCTTTTCGTAGCTTGATCAGACATTGGTTAAAACGTGACACAGTAATAGGCCAGGCTTTTCGTAGCTTGATCAGACATTAGTTAAAACGTGACACAGTAATAGACTAGGCTTTTCGTAGCCTGATCAGACATTGGTTAAAACGTGACACAGTAATAGACTGGGCTTTTCATAGCTTGATCAGACATTGGTTAAAACGTGACACAGTAATAGACTGGGCTTTTCCTAGCTTGATCAGACATTAGTTAAAACGTGACACAGTAATAGACTAGGCTTTTCGTAGCCTGATCAGACATTGGTTAAAACGTGACACAGTAATAGACTGGGCTTTTCGTAGCTTGATCAGACATTGGTTAAAACGTGACACAGTAATAGGCTAGGCTTTTCGTAGCTTGATCAGACATTGGTTAAAACGTGACACAGTAATAGACTAGGCTTTTCATAACTTGATCAGACATTGGCTAAAACGTGACACAGTAATAGGCTAGGCTTTTCGTAGCTTGATCAGACATTGGTTAAAACGTGACACAGTAATAGGCTAGGCTTTTCGTAGCTTGATCAGACATTCGTTAAAACGTGACACAGTAATAGACTAGGCTTTTCATAACTTGATCAGACATTGGTTAAAACGTGACACAGTAATAGACTAGGCTTTTCGTAGCTTGATCAGACATTGGTTAAAACGTGACACAGTAATAGACTGGGCTTCTCGTAGCTTGATCAGACATTGGTTAAAACGTGACACAGTAATAGGCCAGGCTTTTCGTAGCTTGATCAGACATTGGTTAAAACCTGACACAGTAATAGACTGGGCTTTTCGTAGCTTGATCAGACATTGGTTAAAACGTGACACAGTAATAGGCCAGGCTTTTCGTAGCTTGATCAGACATTGGTTAAAACGTGACACAGTAATAGACTGGGCTTCTCGTAGCTTGATCAGACATTGGTTAAAACGTGACACAGTAATAGACTAGGCTTTTCGTAGCTTGATCAGACATTGGTTAAAACGTGACACAGTAATAGACTAGGCTTTTCGTAGCTTGATCAGACATTGGTTAAAACGTGACACAGTAATAGACTGGGCTAGGCTTTTCGTAGCTTGATCAGACATTGGTTAAAACGTGACACAGTAATAGACTGGACTAGGCTTTTCGTAGCTTGATCAGACATTGGTTAAAACGTGACACAGTAATAGACTGGACTAGGCTTTTCGTAGCTTGATCAGACATTGGTTAAAACGTGACACAATAATAGACTGGACTAGGCTTTTCGTAGCTTGATCAGACATTGGTTAAAACGTGACACAGTAATAGACTGGACTAGGCTTTTCGTAGCTTGATGAGACATTGGTTAAAACGTGACACAGTAATAGACTGGACTAGGCTTTTCGTAGCTTGATCAGACATTGGTTAAAACGTGACACAGTAATAGACTAGGCTTTTCGTAGCTTGATGAGACATTGGTTAAAACGTGACACAGTAATAGACTGGGCTTTTCGTAGCTTGATCAGACATTGGTTAAAACGTGACACAGTAATAGACTAGGCTTTTCGTAGCTTGATCAGACATTGGTTAAAACGTGACACAGTAATAGACTGGACTAGGCTTTTCGTAGCTTGATGAGACATTGGTTAAAACGTGACACAGTAATAGACTAGGCTTTTCGTAGCTTGATCAGACATTGGTTAAAACGTGACACAGTAATAGACTAGGCTTTTCGTAGCTTGATCAGACATTGGTTAAAACGTGACACAGTAATAGACTAGGCTTTTCGTAGCTTGATCAGACATTGGTTAAAACGTGACACAGTAATAGACTAGGCTTTTCGTAGCTTGATCAGACATTGGTTAAAACGTGACACAGTAATAGACTGGACTAGGCTTTTCGTAGCTTGATGAGACATTGGTTAAAACGTGACACAGTAATAGACTAGGCTTTTCGTAGCTTGATCAGACATTGGTTAAAACGTGACACAGTAATAGACTAGGCTTTTCGTAGCTTGATCAGACATTGGTTAAAACGTGACACAGTAATAGACTAGGCTTTTCGTAGCTTGATCAGACATTGGTTAAAACGTGACACAGTAATAGACTAGGCTTTTCGTAGCTTGATCAGACATTGGTTAAAACGTGACACAGTAATAGACTAGGCTTTTCGTAGCTTGATCAGACATTGGTTAAAACGTGACACAGTAATAGACTAGGCTTTTCGTAGCTTGATCAGACATTGGTTAAAACGTGACACAGTAATAGACTAGGCTTTTCGTAGCTTGATCAGACATTGGTTAAAACGTGACACAGTAATAGACTAGGCTTTTCGTAGCTTGATCAGACATTGGTTAAAACGTGACACAGTAATAGACTAGGTTTTTCATAGCTTGATCAGACATTGGTTAAAACGTGACACAGTAATAGACTAGGTTTTTCATAGCTTGATCAGACATTGGTTAAAACGTGACACAGTAATAGACTGGGCTTTTCGTAGCTTGATCAGACATTGGTTAAAACGTGACACAGTAATAGACTGGGCTTTTCGTAGCTTGATCAGACATTGGTTAAAACGTGACACAGTAATAGACTAGGCTTTTCATAGCTCGATCAGACATTGGTTAAAACGTGACACAGTAATAGGCTGGGCTTTTCGTAGCTTGATCAGACATTGGTTAAAACGTGACACAGTAATAGACTAGGCTTTTCATAGCTTGATCAGACATTGGTTAAAACGTGACACAGTAATAGGCTGGGCTTTTCATAGCTTGATCAGACATTGGTTAAAACGTGACACAGTAATAGACTAGGCTTTTCATAGCTTGATCAGACATTGGTTAAAACGTGACACAGTAATAGACTAGGCTTTTCATAGCTTGATCAGACATTGGTTAAAACGTGACACAGTAATAGACTAGGCTTTTCGTAGCTTGATCAGACATTGGTTAAAACGTGACACAGTAATAGACTAGGCTAGGCTTTTCGTAGCTTGATCAGACATTGGTTAAAACGTGACACAGTAATAGACTAGGCTTTTCGTAGCTTGATCAGACATTGGTTAAAACGTGACAGAGTAATAGACTGGGCTTTTCGTAGCTTGATCAGACATTAGTTAAAACGTGACACAGTAATAGACTAGGCTTTTCGTAGCTTGATCAGACATTGGTTAAAACGTGACACAGTAATAGACTGGGCTTTTCGTAGCTTGATCAGACATTGGTTAAAACGTGACAGAGTAATAGACTGGGCTTTTCGTAGCTTGATCAGACATTGGTTAAAACGTGACACAGTAATAGACTGGGCTTTTCGTAGCTTGATCAGACATTGGTTAAAACGTGACACAGTAATAGACTAGGCTAGGCTTTTCGTAGCTTGATCAGACATTGGTTAAAACGTGACACAGTAATAGACTGGGCTTTTCGTAGCATGATCAGACATTGGTTAAAACGTGACACAGTAATAGACTGGGCTTTTCGTAGCTTGATCAGACATTGGTTAAAACCTGACACAGTAATAGACTGGGCTTCTCGTAGCTTGATCAGACATTGGTTAAAACGTGACACAGTAATAGGCTAGGCTTTTCGTAGCTTGATCAGACATTGGTTAAAACGTGACAGAGTAATAGACTAGGCTTTTCGTAGCTTGATCAGACATTGGTTAAAACGTGACACAGTAATAGACTAGGCTTTTCGTAGCTTGATCAGACATTGGTTAAAACGTGACAGAGTAATAGACTAGGCTTTTCGTAGCTTGATCAGACATTGGTTAAAACGTGACACAGTAATAGGCCAGGCTTTTCGTAGCTTGATCAAACATTGGTTAAAACGTGACAGAGTAATAGACTAGGCTTTTCGTAGCTTGATCAGACATTGGTTAAAACGTGACACAGTAATAGACTAGGCTTTTCGTAGCTTGATCAGACATTGGTTAAAACGTGACACAGTAATAGACTGGGCTTTTCGTAGCTTGATCAGACATTGGTTAAACCGTGACACAGTAATAGACTGGGCTTTTCGTAGCTTGATCAGACATTGGTTAAAACGTGACACAGTAATAGACTGGGCTTTTCGTAGCTTGATCAGACATTGGTTAAAACGTGACACAGTAATAGACTGGGCTTTTCGTAGCTTGATCAGACATTGGTTAAAACGTGACACAGTAATAGACTGGGCTTTTCATAGCTTGATCAGACATTGGTTAAAACGTGACACAGTAATAGACTGGGCTTTTCGTAGCTTGATCAGACATTGGTTAAAACGTGACGCAGTAATAGACTAGGCTAGGCTTTTCGTAGCTTGATCAGACATTGGTTAAAACGTGACACAGTAATAGACTGGGCTTTTCATAGCTTGATCAGACATTGGTTAAAACGTGACACAGTAATAGACTAGGCTTTTCGTAGCTTGATCAGACATTGGTTAAAACGTGACACAGTAATAGACTGGGCTAGGCTTTTCGTAGCTTGATCAGACATTGGTTAAAACGTGACACAGTAATAGACTGGGCTAGGCTTTTCGTAGCTTGATCAGACATTGGTTAAAACGTGACACAGTAATAGACTAGGCTTTTCGTAGCTTGATCAGACATTGGTTAAAACGTGACACAGTAATAGGCTAGGCTTTTCGTAGCTTGATCAGACATTGGTTAAAACGTGACACAGTAATAGACTAGGCTTTTCGTAGCTTGATCAGACATTGGTTAAAACGTGACACAGTAATAGACTAGGCTTTTCGTAGCTTGATCAGACATTGGTTAAAACGTGACACAGTAATAGACTGGGCTAGGCTTTTCGTAGCTTGATCAGACATTGGTTAAAACGTGACACAGTAATAGACTGGGCTAGGCTTTTCGTAGCTTGATCAGACATTGGTTAAAACGTGACACAGTAATAGACTAGGCTTTTCGTAGCTTGATCAGACATTGGTTAAAACGTGACACAGTAATAGACTAGGCTTTTCGTAGCTTGATCAGACATTGGTTAAAACGTGACACAGTAATAGGCTAGGCTTTTCGTAGCTTGATCAGACATTGGTTAAAATGTGACACAGTAATAGACTAGGCTTTTCGTAGCTTGATCAGACATTGGTTAAAACGTGACACAGTAATAGACCAGGCTTTTCGTAGCTTGATCAGACATTGGTTAAAACGTGACACAGTAATAGGCTAGGCTTTTCGTAGCTTGATCAGACATTGGTTAAAACGTGACACAGTAATAGACTAGGCTTTTCGTAGCTTGATCAGACATTGGTTAAAACGTGACACAGTAATAGACTAGGCTTTTCATAGCTTGATCAGACATTGGTTAAAACGTGACACAGTAATAGACTAGGCTTTTCGTAGCTTGATCAGACATTGGTTAAAACGTGACACAGTAATAGACTGGGCTTTTCGTAGCCTGATCAGACATTGGTTAAAACGTGACACAGTAATAGACTGGGCTTTTCGTAGCTTGATCAGACATTGGTTAAAACGTGACACAGTAATAGACTAGGCTTTTCATAGCTTGATCAGACATTGGTTAAAACGTGACACAGTAATAGACTAGGCTTTTCGTAGCTTGATCAGACATTGGTTAAAACGTGACACAGTAATAGACTGGGCTTTTCGTAGCCTGATCAGACATTGGTTAAAACGTGACACAGTAATAGACTGGGCTTTTCGTAGCCTGATCAGACATTGGTTAAAACGTGACACAGTAATAGACTGGGCTTTTCGTAGCTTGATCAGACATTGGTTAAAACGTGACACAGTAATAGACTGGGCTTTTCGTAGCTTGATCAGACATTGGTTAAAACGTGACACAGTAATAGACTAGGCTTTTCGTAGCTTGATCAGACATTGGTTAAAACGTGACACAGTAATAGACTAGGCTTTTCGTAGCTTGATCAGACATTGGTTAAAACGTGACACAGTAATAGACTAGGCTTTTCGTAGCTTGATCAGACATTGGTTAAAACATGACACAGTAATAGACTGGGCTTTTCGTAGCTTGATCAGACATTGGTTAAAATGTGACACAGTAATAGACTAGGCTTTTCGTAGCTTGATCAGACATTGGTTAAAACGTGACACAGTAATAGGCTAGGCTTTTCGTAGCTTGATCAGACATTGGTTAAAATGTGACACAGTAATAGGCTAGGCTTTTCGTAGCTTGATCAGACATTGGTTAAAATGTGACACAGTAATAGACTGGGCTTTTCGTAGCTTGATCAGACATTGGTTAAAATGTGACACAGTAATAGACTGGGCTTTTCGTAGCTTGATCAGACATTGGTTAAAATGTGACACAGTAATAGGCTAGGCTTTTCGTAGCTTGATCAGACATTGGTTAAAACGTGACACAGTAATAGGCTAGGCTTTTCATAGCTTGATCAGACATTGGTTAAAACGTGACACAGTAATAGACTAGGCTTTTCATAGCTTGATCAGACATTGGTTAAAACCTGACACAGTAATAGACTGGGCTTTTCGTAGCTTGATCAGACATTGGTTAAAACCTGACACAGTAATAGACTGGGCTTTTCGTAGCCTGATCAGACATTGGTTAAAACGTGACACAGTAATAGACTGGGCTTTTCGTAGCTTGATCAGACATTGGTTAAAACCTGACACAGTAATAGACTGGGCTTTTCGTAGCTTGATCAGACATTGGTTAAAACCTGACACAGTAATAGACTGGGCTTTTCGTAGCTTGATCAGACATTGGTTAAAACCTGACACAGTAATAGACTGGGCTTTTCGTAGCTTGATCAGACATTGGTTAAAACCTGACACAGTAATAGACTGGGCTTTTCGTAGCTTGATCAGACATTGGTTAAAACGTGACACAGTAATAGACTGGGCTTTTCGTAGCCTGATCAGACATTGGTTAAAACGTGACACAGTAATAGACTGGGCTTTTCGTAGCTTGATCAGACATTGGTTAAAACGTGACACAGTAATAGACTGGGCTTTTCATAGCTTGATCAGACATTGGTTAAAACGTGACACAGTAATAGGCCAGGCTTTTCGTAGCTTGATCAGACATTGGTTAAAATGTGACACAGTAATAGACTGGGCTTTTCGTAGCTTGATCAGACATTGGTTAAAATGTGACACAGTAATAGACTGGGCTTTTCGTAGCTTGATCAGACATTGGTTAAAACGTGACACAGTAATAGACTGGGCTTTTCGTAGCCTGATCAGACATTGGTTAAAACGTGACACAGTAATAGACTGGGCTTTTCGTAGCTTGATCAGACATTGGTTAAAACGTGACACAGTAATAGACTAGGCTTTTCGTAGCTTGATCAGACATTGGTTAAAACGTGACACAGTAATAGACTGGGCTTTTCATAGCTTGATCAGACATTGGTTAAAACGTGACACAGTAATAGACTGGGCTTTTCATAGCTTGATCAGACATTGGTTAAAACGTGACACAGTAATAGACTGGGCTTTTCGTAGCTTGATCAGACATTGGTTAAAACGTGACACAGTAATAGACTGGGCTTTTCATAGCTTGATCAGACATTGGTTAAAACGTGACACAGTAATAGACTGGGCTTTTCATAGCTTGATCAGACATTGGTTAAAACGTGACACAGTAATAGACTAGGCTTTTCGTAGCTTGATCAGACATTGGTTAAAACGTGACACAGTAATAGACTAGGCTTTTCGTAGCTTGATCAGACATTGGTTAAAACGTGACACAGTTAAAACAGACACAGACTAGACTTTTCATAGCTTGATCAGACACTGGTTAAAACGTGACACAGTTAAAACAGACACAGACTAGGCTTTTCGTAGCTTGATCAGACATTGGTTAAAACGTGACACAGTTAAAACAGGCACAGACTAGACTTTTCATAGCTTGATCAGACCTGTAGTTGGATAGAGAAGTACATACATGCATCCACTGCAGCCTTGAACTGATCACTAGAATTGTCTAGTACGTGGTATTTTCGCTATTCATTAGAAAGGTGCATTAGTCGACAGACAGTCTGGTGCATTATAATGTAATGGTAATGAAGGTCAAGTTTGCACGCGCGTGTGTGTATGTGTCAGTAGGTTTAATTGACCTGTTCATTGGGCTCAACGTAAAAAAGCTGGCCGAGGTAAATAAATGCACGTGACAGGAAAATATGACAAGCCTTCAGTCTGAATAACACCGGTTCGCTGCTCTTTAATGGACACGCAAAGCAGTGGGAGGAAGAATCTTTGGAGACGAAAGTCTATGGAAGGAGCAGTTTGTCACTTGGGACATCTCCTTACATAATTCCATTTATATCCGCGAACTTTTTGCTTCAGAACATACTGCCAATTGTTATTGTATTTCTGGTTTTCATTTTATACGTTACTTCATACATTCTTATTCACACTTACGGGCCAGTGATGCCCAGCCTTATCCGAAAGAGTGGAGGGCGGATTTACCTCAAACTCTGACGAGCCTGACGCATTAATGGTACTCAAGAACAAACCTCTCCAATGCTTGGTTACCTGAGTAAAGGGAAAATGCTTCTTGCACAGTGGTACCCAACCTTTTCTCAACATTTAGGTGTGTGTGTGTGCGTGTGTGTGTGCGTGTGTGTGTGTGTGTGTGTGTGTGTGTGTGTGTGTGTGTGTGAGGTGCACAGTTCAAATGAATGGTTAAATAATTACTAAATATGGTATTTAAATTCGGTATATTACAAGGATGCGACTCGAAGATTTTCAAGACAAGTCTTCACCCCAAGCTACCATTTACATGGAAAAAAATATTTTGTGGTGCTGGAATTATATACCCAGAAAATAAAGCATTTAAAAAAAATTAAAAACATTAATTGGAATAATAATTGTCAAAAATGAATAGAGAAAACAAACCTGAGAAGCTTAACATCGGGAATTTAAAAAGACCGAGTAGAACTGTAACGGAGGTGGCCTGGGTTCGATCCCAGGGACCCGCATGTATTGGTGGTGGACGAAGCTGCGTCTGGGCGGGTTTTCTCTGTGTTCTCCGGTTTCCCCCACCACTCATTCCACCATCATTTTTCCATTCACCCATTTCTTCTGCATTTCACACTCTTCCTCACTCTCATACCTGGTGCTTGGCTGACCACTCGCTTCCAGCTGTTCACTCTGTCTGGTACATAGGTTCCTGTGTTCCCCGACAGACGTCTGACTGTAGGTGCTGCCTTGTAAGTCCTACATAAGGGGAGGGTAATCACTTCCTCACTCTCATACTGACCACTTCACTCTGTCTGGTACATAGGTTCCTGTGTTCCCCGACAGACGTCTGGCTCTAGGTGCTGCCATGTAAGTCCTACATAAGGGGAGGGTAATCACTTCCTCACTCTCATACTGACCACTTCACTCTGTCTGGTACATAGGTTCCTGTGTTCCCTGACAGACGTCTGACTCTAGACACTGACTTGTAAGTCCTACATAAGGGGAGGGTAATCACTTCCTCACTCTCATACTGACCACTTCACTCTGTCTGGTACATAGGTTCCTGTGTTCCCTGACAGACGTCTGACTCTAGACACTGACTTGTAAGTCCTACATAAGGGGAGGGTAATCACTTCCTCACTCTCATACTGACCACTTCACTCTGTCTGGTACATAGGTTCCTGTGTTCCCTGACAGACGTCTGACTCTAGGTGCTGCCTTGTAAGTCGTACATACGGGGAGGGTAATCACTTCCTCACTCTCATACTGACCACTTCACTCTGTCTGGTACATAGGTTCCTGTGTTCCCTGACAGACGTCTGACTCTAGACACTGACTTGTAAGTACTACATAAGGGGAGGGTAATCACTTCCTCACTCTCATACTGACCACTTCACTCTGTCTGGTACATAGGTTCCTGTGTTCCCTGACAGACGTCTGACTCTAGGTGCTGCCTTGTAAGTCGTACATACGGGGAGGGTAATCACTTCCTCACTCTCATACTGACCACTTCACTCTGTCTGGTACATAGGTTCCTGTGTTCCCCGACAGACGTCTGACTCTAGACACTGACTTGTAAGTCCTACATAAGGGGAGGGTAATCACTTCCTCGCTCTCATACTGACCACTTCACTCTGTCTGGTACATAGGTTCATGTGTTCCCCGACAGACGTCTGACAAGTCACTGACTTGTAAGTCCTACATAAGGGGAGGGTAATCACTTCCTCACTCTCATACTGACCACTTCACTCTGTCTGGTACATAGGTTCCTGTGTTCCCCGACAGACGTCTGACTCTAGGTGCTGCCTTGTAAGTCCTACATAAGGGGAGGGTAATCACTTCCTCACTCTCATACTGACCACTTCACTCTGTCTGGTACATAGGTTCCTGTGTTCCCCGACAGACGTCTGACTCTAGACACTGGGTTGTAAGTCCTACATAAGGGGAGGGTAATCACTTCCTCACTCTCATACTGACCACTTCAGTCTGTCTGGTACATAGGTTCCTGTGTTCCCCGACAGACGTCTGACTCTAGACACTGGGTTGTAAGTCCTACATAAGGGGAGGGTAATCACTTCCTCACTCTCATACTGACCACTTCACTCTGTCTGGTACATAGGTTCCTGTGTTCCCCGACAGACGTCTGACTCTAGACACTGGCTTGTAAGTCCTACATAAGGGGAGGGTAATCACTTCCTCACTCTCATACTGACCACTTCACTCTGTCTGGTACACAGGTTCCTGTGTGCCCTCACAGACGTCTGACTCTAGACACTGGCTTGCAAGTCCTACATAAGGGGAGGGCAATCACTTCCTCACTCTCATACTGACCACTTCACTCTGTCTGGTACATAGGTTCCTGTGTGCCCTCACAGACGTCTGACTCTAGACACTGGCTTGTAAGTCCTACATAAGGGGAGGGCAATCACTTCCTCACTCTCATACTGACCACTTCACTCTGTCTGGTACACAGGTTCCTGTGTGCCCTCACAGACGTCTGACTCTAGACACTGGCTTGCAAGTCCTACATAAGGGGAGGGCAATCACTTCCTCACTCTCATACTGACCACTTCACTCTGTCTGGTACATAGGTTCCTGTGTTCCCCGACAGACGTCTGACTCTAGGTGCTGCCATGTAAGTCCTACATAAGGGGATGGTAATCAGAAGAAGCAGAGTTGTAACGCTTTTACTAACGTCACCCTTTAGTTCAGAGTAAGCTCACACTCTTTGCTGGTGAGTCTATAAGCAATCATAATTTTTTGGGGTGAGGTATATTTAAAACCAGTGAAAGCCGATTTATGTTATATTGAATTATATTTCAGGTGTTCAAACACATGTATAGTTTTGTTTGACTGGTGTATTGTTTTTTAACCCACGTTGAACGGCAATGTCTTAGTTCAAAATAGTGAAAACCTGGGAAACGTTTATCAAAAGACATCGTAATTAGTGTCATTATTTCTAAACAAATCTCACGCATACCCAGGGAGAGAAATCTCAGTGTTCTATGCGTGGCAAGAGACTGAATCAAAGGACTTTGAGGTAGTGGCGTTAGGTATTGTTGCTTCAGACTGTCTTATCAACGTGTGGCTGAGTACTGAATGTTGCCTCGTTTGTCAAAAATGACTAACAATTTTGATAAATAATTCTATACCTATAATTAGGAAGTGCTCTCACAATTTCATTGTGTGTGGCGTTGTTATGAGAGAGTTTGGAAATTTAAGTTTATCATATTGTGCCTTCCTTTAAATGCCTATCGATTGATTTATTGTTCCCCTTGTACCTAGCACGAAATGTGTATGTTGAATACCGCCAGGAGAATAGCTGTGTGAAAGGCTACAAGCACGAGTAGGTATCTTCCCTGATATTACGTCCACACTTGAAGATGGACCATGTTAGTTGAATCCTGCACAACTGAGTTTCCCAAGGTTTCCAGTAAGTTACCAGATTGATATCGCAGCGTATGCATTCCTCCTATATTATATCGAATGTGCAGATTATGTCATTTTAAACAATGGAGACAGGACAATGGGTCGTAAACACGTGGGAAAGCTTGAAGGACATGTTAGGTTGAAAGGAAGCCCATGTAGGACAACGAATGTGCGTACGATGCTCGGCCATCTAAGTGCTAAAGGTTACTCCAAAAGTAAACAACGTCCACTGCGGTAGTTCGTCGTTGTATAGGCAGTTTGCTCTGTTTCAGGAACAGTACAAATGCGAGTGATGATTCAAGACAGTCTATTTGAGTGTCCAAAAGACGATAACATGGAAGAGAGGCTTATCAATAAACTGAGGTACATGTTGGAAATATCGACTTGTGTGAACCATGCTGCAACATGACGCGGGACTTTTCTAGCGTAATTTGGTCCCCAATTGGACTAGAAGGTTAGCATATACACTCAGGTGGTATATTTAGCAGTTTACGTATGACCACTGGTGTCTGTCAAAATTGACGCCATGACCTCGGCCAATTTTGTTGCTGGAAAATGCCGGTACTTCCAATGCTTATACTGCTGTGTTGTTAGGGTTTTCTCAGATTTACTTTGATCCGCAGTTAGCAGATAACTTTTACAGACCAACTCTTCTCTCAAAATATGAAACACCGGCACTTAAACTGTCATTCTATGGTCCTACAGAATCATGTTATGTACTTTGGATGGTTTCGGTCTTCCGCTGCCCGCTTCATATGCCAAGCTCTCACGACCGTGCACTACCTTATATTTGCGCCTGCACTGTAACAAACAAGTCTGCTATGATAAACGCTTCCATCAAAGATGATTGGTTTTTAAAACAATTGTTCGGAAATGCTGCCACACTCTGTGCTGTGGTTCATCGCGAGAAAAGTGCCAGCGGAGATAGAAGACAGTCACGGGCGCTTGTGTTTCCTGCCAACATCTGATCACATGACCCTCTATTCCTCTATCTTCTTCATATTAATACAGATAAACATTTGTACCAGTTACCTTATTGCTCATTTCTTTGTTGGTACAAGGGGAAAATGGGAATACAGTAGTCTTTAACTGATAGTCATATATTTTAAGGGGACAGGGTAGTAATTTGGGCTCAAAAAGTCAATTTTTTGTTTTTCATCTTTAAAAAAAGTAGAAATCTTCCTCTTCAAAATGATATATATATATTGTAAGGGTACCGGCACATTTAAGACTTTAAATTACCCCATTTAAATATGGCGGAGTGCTGGGCCATGCTGGGTTAAAGAGGGCTTCAGAGATGGCACACTTTTCTTTAAATGTAGTTTTCTGTAACTTGACATTTTTCAAATTCAGGTACAATTTTTTTTCAAAACCACTGAACCTATTTGAATGAAAATTTTACAGTAGTTCCAGAAGCATGTACTCTACAAACTTAACCCATTGTTATTGGAAAAATCCAAAACAGAAAATTAAAAAATATATATATATATTTGTGCAAAAAAGTTTACTTTTTTTTTTTTTTTTTTTTTTCAAAAGTTAAATATTTTTTCTTTTGAATATAGCCAGAGATATTTAAGTAAATTTAGGTTAACAGTTATAAATACACATTGCCTAGTGCACTACAAAAGTTTCAACACATATGCTTGAATGTTATTGAAGGAATTTGTACCGTTAGTACTATATATATTATATTTTTTCCAAAAACATGTTATCAGTTTTTGCCTTATTACATGCGCATTTTAAATAATTGTTTTGATGTTCTCTATATCAATGTAATCACAATTAATCACTAAATATTCGTCCCAAATTAAATTTTGATCTGAGCAGTAGAAGCTTAGATATCCTCAACTAAAGTTATGTTTTGAAATACTGAAATCGTGTACGAATCACTACCTTGTCCCCCTAAAGCAAATAACGATCTTGCATGTGAGAAAAGTTTAGCTATTGCAAAACACATAAATAACAAGAAATATCCCCGCAAACAATGCATTTGGACATAAATTCCACAGGAGAGGCCGCCGATATGATCATCGGAGTTAAAGTCGGGATATAAATGCAACATTAACAAATTTTTGATATAACAAAATTGTTTGTGTAGGCGAAGTGAAAAATGTTGCTCGATAAGGGGAAGGAAGATGGTGTAACCATGGGCCCTGCGACGCAATGCGGCCCTTAGTAGGCCCTTATTATCGATTAGAGCCCCGCGCTCATTTACTATTTACATCCACCTGCAAGTATTTTATTCCATTCCAAAATTTCACATCGACATTTCACCGGAAATAGACGTCACGAGGTCCCTATACAAAAACGCGACGAAAGCTTCCTGTCTTTGAAAAGAAATACTCGAAAGCGAATTTTCAGATCATATCAAAATCGATATCGAAGTTACCGTCTTCCGCGAATGCGTCTATGAACTCCTTCCCATTTTGAATGAATTGTATGGGATTTGTGTAACAAGAGAGAAGAAAGGTTAGTGCATGAAAAAATGTAATCTCGTTTTACATAAAACTCTTGTGGCACTAACTACTTCTGACATATTTGTAGGTATTGTTTTGAATTTTCTAATACTTCATATGTTTTTTGAGGTATTGGTGTCTCCATTGTTTCGTGCCTGCTGATGTACAAAGACAGTGTTTAGTGAGATTTGACTATCACTTGTATCGCCTCTTGTACAGCCATGGAAGAAATGATTGAGCAGAATATGTCGTGTTTACACAAGTCGATATTTCCAACATGCAGCTGAGTTTATTGATAGTCTTTCCCGTGTATTGAAGCACCGCTCGCATTGCTACTTGTTTCTTATCAAATTTCATTATCACATCCTCTGCTTTTATGTTTGGTCAGGTTAGAGAGTCTAGCTTGTCCTACAAGAGCTTGCGTAATTTGACGCAATACATCCGCTGGGTTGAAATGTCAAAAATAGCTGACTCTCAGTCCGATGAAGCATCTAATGCCGAAATAAATCAAATTACTCGAAGAGGGAAACCTCAAAAGACAGAATACAAAAGGAAATATGTGTAGAATCAGTTTGACAAAGTTTGTTTTGAACGAAATTATAAATTAACAGTAGATACGTACTCCAACTGCTGACATTTGCAACATGTTAAAACATTGGAGCATCAATGTTAGAATCTAAGGTCGTGTCAATGGACGCTGATCTATGTCCTTTCAGACTATATCATCCTTTAATTCGTGAAATAGTCCAAATTAACACAGCTCGTCGGCTGAAAGAAGTCCGAATGCTCGTGGCTTGCAATCAAATATTGAAAGGTAGGTAGGTATATTGACCGTATGGTAATGTAGCAGCAAAGAGTGTCATGTTCTATTAACGGTGACAAAGACGGACCTGAGCCGGTTAGTATGCGTTACATCGTTCGATTCCCGAGCAGGGTAATTCCCAGCTGACAAGTGAAGTATTAACCAGCTCATGTTGTAAGCGCTTGCTCCCCTCCCCTCCCCTCCCCTCCACCAAGCATCGTGTTGCATACATCACTTGTAAACCAAAATCCTCAAATGGCCTGCAACATGTTCCTTTCTTACTCACCATCATTTTGTTGTTTGTATCTCTTACACACATTGTTGTGTTTCTATTTACTTCATGTTCATCGGGGGGGAAAAAAAGTTACAAAAATCTGATGTGTTGCACTCACATGACTTTCTCTACTCGTGTACTAACCATTCTTACAAACTCTTATTCCTGCATCTTCATGTTAGTTGAGATAAACATGGATACAAATTATCTTATTGCTTATTTCCTTGTAGGTACAAGGGGAATATGGGAATACAGTAGACTTTGAGCGATAGTCAAATCTTCTAAAGCTTTGACATTTCGTTCTCTTTGCACGGCTAACATATAACAAAATGAATAACGGCCTATTTGACGAAAGTTTAACTATTCCAAAACTCACACAAATAACAAGGAATGTCTCCGAAATGATCCAGTCTGCAGAAAACATTTCTAAAGACGCCATTACTTTGATGTATGGGTTTTACAAGATTTGCGGTTTAAAAATATAAAGGACCACAAGACGGCTACATTGCCTCTCGCCCTGTTTACGATAGTCGCCTTTTGTTTGCTACTGGTTACAACCCAGCGGCAAAGGAGAGCGGTGCCCTTTGGATTTTGTAATGCAAAAGTCATCAGGAGTAAACACAACTTCGTGGGCTATAGCCAGGAAATTCAAATATACATTTCATTTGCCAAGAAAGTGTCTCAAAAATATTGCATTTTAATCAAAATCGTTAGAACCATTTTTCGAGCAACTCAAACTTTTCGAAAAATGTGCCATGTAAAGAGTAGTTCAGGGCAGAGGAATTTTCTTTAATATACCCATATCGTACATTGGGTAGAGTTGCCCAAATTTGAACTGCCTGTTAGCCCGAAAGACTTATCATCAATAACTAACGCCGGGGAAGCTTGTACCCACTATGTTCACGACAGAGAGGTAATACAACTGAGTCAAGTAAATTTTATTGTGGATTTAAACATTAACAAAAATATTGGTTAAAGCGTGCTGAAGTAAAGAAATGCAGTAAAAGCAAGACTGCATGAGCCAAAGCTTTGTGTGCCCTCTAATTGTTCCGTCAGTGTTGGACAATAGCGTGACATGAAACAGGTTTCATTGTGGAATTGAACTTGTTTTGTAGGATGTTAAACTGATGTTTTGTTTCGCTGCATAAGATCTAATTAGCTGGACAGTGTAATTCAGCAGGGCTTTGATGTGCGGATCCGTCCGTCCATTCTTTCATAATAAATAAATTGAATTGAAAATGTTATGTCCATGCAGTAATAAAGCTTGCGCATCGACTACTCTTTTTCGAGCGAAATGCATTTGACCGCAATATGGGGCATTTCCGATAGAATGAGGTTAAAGGCAATGATATTACTAATCAAATAGAACTCTCAGTTGAAAAATGTTTAGTAGCACGTTAGCTTGGAGCATTCTTACTATGGATGCGAAAACAAACCTCGTAATTTATACCACACTAACGAATTCACACTTATTAATTTCTTATTAGATTGCAAACTAATGAAAATGGAAGCAGCATTTCGGCACATAAAAAACTGTTGCATTCACTTGACTTTTTTACTTTCTCTACTAGATGTAGTAAGTAGGGAAAGTAGTCTTCGATGTCGAGATTTCACCGGGAGTATATGTTTTGAGGCCCCCTGGATCCCTATTAAAAAACAGAAAAAGGTGCGCGCGCGTGTTTGTCTGTAAACAGCGTAGCTCAAAAACGAAAACTCGGTTAAAAACCAAAGTTTATATTTAAGTTTAATAAGATGCGACACGAAGATTTTGAAGAAAATTTCCGAGTCTCGTGTCGTGTTGCAGTGCGGTTTATAAAATGGATATTTCCAACATGCAGCTGAGATTATTTGTTCCATGTTATCGTGTGTCGGACAGCTAATAGGCAGTTTGCTACACCGTCCCTTTCTTTATCAGGAACAAATACAAATGCAAGTGTTGATTAAAGACACATCTGCTGTTCTCCCTACACCACAAAACCCAGAAACACTAGACACATGAGAAGGGAACTGAATGAAACCATCCAAGCATTTGCCTAAATACCAGGGAAAACCACGAAAAATACAAGGTTAGAGTAGACAGTCAACGGGAATTGAACCCAGCACCTAATGTTAATGTGAGCCTGACACATTTTACTGCAAGTCAACTCGCTCGACAAAATGCCCATCTTCCTGTATGCTGAGCACCAGTCAACTGCATGTCCTGTGACGTCAGAGATCAGGTGGGATGTAGGAAGACACGGTGTTGTATTAATGGACGTAACACATCATCTCGATGCGCAGATGTTTTATAAACTGACTGTAAAGTCAGCTTTAATTCCAATGGTAGAACACTCGTATAACCGCGGCTTATGTATGCCGTTTTATTTATCGCAAAAAGGGGAGGAAAAAGAAGAAAAACGACACACACACATTGACGTATTTTGCTAGTTGAATCCGCTTAGTGTAAAATGCTGATGAATCATCAGTTGTAATTTTTCTTTCTGTGTCACACTGGAATGCTTTGATGGAGTTTTAACAAGGAAAGTGTGTACAGAATTTAATGAGGTGAAGCGTGAAAAGGTGACAGTGTTTTGTCGGCTATCTGCCGGCTCTCGCATGAACCAAACCGTGTTAATTGAGATTATTTTTACCGCGCTTTTCATGCTTTTGAATTTGCAGAACCACTCGAAAATAATGAAAAACGTTCGTGTACGTTTTGACTGCTTTTAATGTTCTCGGAATTGCTACAAGATGGCAACCTCACCATTACGACGCCTAAGTGTGAAGCATTTCCTTTTTCTAATTATTAATTTTCTTTTACCACATTGCGGGTGTTGCGAATATTTTGCTTTTGAAGGACTGAAACCTTCCAGCAATTGGGTTGATGAATATCGACACGCCGTTAATTCATTTATATTGCAGTGATCTCCACACATATTGGAAAACAAAAACGTAATTTAAAAACCTATAAAAACTTGTTTTAACGCTATTATCTAAATACAAAAATATACCTTGGGGTCGTGTGTTTCGATTATACAAGTTTTATTAAATATCTCTCGTTATACAGTGTTCATTAACGTGAAAACTTGGAATTGGCTGCTAGCCATAGGCTGGGATGTGCGGATGTTTTTGTTTTGTTTAATCGGAGGTGACGCCAAGTGTACAATTTTAATTAATTATAGAATATTTATATACAGTGCTAACAGTTGAAGTCAATATAGACTTAAGAGAGCTGAGAAAAATATTTAACAGTTCCGACCACACTGGTTCTAAATAACTATAAAGTTAATAGTAATAACTATTAAGTTAATTCACGTAACCACCTTGTGTCAGTTTACATGATGCTAGTGATTGTATGTTCCAAAATGACATTGCAACAGCTTAGTGGGATTGGCCTGTTTTGGAATCTGGAAGCAGTTATCTCGTGTGACGCATCATTTAAAACATATTCTTGTCACGCAACATTAGATGTAACGCAACGAAAGCTTGTCAACGAGATCTTGTGTTGCTGTTTTTGATCGTATGAGCGGCCCTTACTTTGGACGACGACTTCGTACAAATGATATCGTTAGACAGCTGTACTAATAGTTATGCTTTCCCATTTCCATCGTCATTCTGTTGTTAAATGCTACAAGTCCACAAGCCGTTCGTGTTGAAACCTATAAATTCCACGAAGTTGAAGCTTTTACATGTTTCCAATCCCAGGTTTCAGGGAATACCTACTCCACTGAAATTTAATGGAAATCTCGCAAAAATCCACATTTGTATTCCATGACTTTAAACATATCTAGAGGCATAAATTCAAAATGTTTTTGACTTTTTATATTACAATATTTATATAATGTAGATTTAAAATACAGAAGAAAGTGTTTTTCATTTTGAAATTTAAGGTTTATGAAAATTAAATATATTCACTTTTTGAAAATGTTCCACACGATGGAGTTTTCATCCAATTCTTCCGGATTTTGCCATGTACGAGTAGATTCTCAAAACACACGGAATTAAATCTGTCATAGTGTTTTTTCTTTTGAACGGTTTTTGAGTTATTACCTTTTAAAGCTGAAACAAAAATATACATTTCAAATGACAGTATTTAAAAATTATTTTCTTTGAACTAAAGCTAGTAAAACAAAATTAAATGACAAATTTGTACATTATAATCGGATAAATATAATGGAATTTTAAAAATTAGTAATTTTTTAAAATTGCATAGTGTGAAACATTTGGCTTACGCTAATAAAATCCAGATTTAACATTTCATAACTCGGAAACTAAGAGATATCACTCTGAAATTTAAAACCCTTGTGATGTTGATATAACATTGAAAATAAATATTGAGCTAAATTCGTTGAAAACTTTAGAAAATGACATGTGTGATTTTGAAGCACATTTTGTTATGCCACCATTCCCTGCATTGTTGAGCATTCACATGGCAGTTTGAGTGTCAACATATTGTATTATCTGAGTGCTGCAGCACGTGGTCGCCCCTGGTGCATCTTCCTAGTCATCAAATGGAAGCAAACAGTATGAATTATTACGGAACTATGAGTCAGGAATTTGTGTTGTTAGGGGAACGTGTTAGAAACTGAAAGGCAAAAAATGGAGCACAAACTTTCTGACAGGAAATGGGAACAAAAGGAAAACGAATGAACGGAGACGACAGAGAAAGTAATTTGGTTGAAAGAAAATCGTTGTATGGCGGAAATGTCATTTGTGCCTGCTTTTGGAGGTCAATATTTGTGCTTTCTGATAAACAGCAGGGATAACTACGAGTACTTCGCATGTGACAAATATCACAACTAGAATATCTTAGCTATACTTCTGGCATTACATATAACAATTAGTAATACATTTTTTTCAAACTCGGGTTTAAGGTAGGACATTAAAATGTCCATGTTGTAGATATGTTCATTTATAAACTTTATTCAAATTGCTTTCCTTCTGTTTTTCTTCACAGAAAACAAAATGCAAGTATTCCAAAATGTGTTTCAGAAAAACACCCTAAGCCATGCACAGTTTTTTTTTTTTTTTTTTTCTTTTTCTTTTCGACATTGCGTATGTAAGTACAGCCATGGAAAAAAAGATTGAGCGCTTCGGCCTCCTCACGGAAGTACACGAAGTAACCAGAGCATGGTTCACACATGGCGCGTGCACTATGAGATACGACACAGTTTATTACCTACTTTATAACAAAGAATGGCAACCAGGGTGCAATCAAAAGAACCGTTCTTCGCCAACATACACTAAGTACGTAAGCCAAACCCTGAGGCTTGAACTGTCCGTTACAGTTCTCTAGATACGAGAAGAGGTTGTCCGTGGTAGAAACGGCTTGGTGCCAACATTCTGCGCTGGAAACGCAGTATGCTGTGCTATGCTGGATGGAGGTTTGAGTCCCCGGACACAGGTAGTTTTTTTTTTCTCTCCATTTTTCTGTCATATTAACACATTTTATATCGGCGTAGATGACGTTCTGTAAATCAATATTGACTACTGTATGTGAAATCTTTATCAGCTGTTCTCGCAAACTAGAAAATAAAGATAAATACAGGAACCTGGTCTCCAGTTGCTTTTTAATGTGTGATTGAGGACCTCTTTCGGTGCTGAATGGAACTAAACATAAGTGTGTGACTCACACAGAAAGAAACGCAATGATATAAGAATCGAGTTTCTCACCAGTAGTTGAAAGACACACACACACACACACACACACACACACACACACACAAAATACTAAATTCTTAACTATAAGTAATATTGCGTAAAATCTGCATTACTTTAAGTTAAAAATTTGAAGTAGAACTTGAAAATGGAGGAAACAAAATAAAGGGAGGAAAAAGGTATTTTTTGTCGCCGAGGTTTGAACGTAAGTTCACCAGTTCTCAAAGCGCGTGCGTTACCTTTGAGCTGTATTCGCTTGGGGCTCTACACCGGCCTCGTGTTTTATGGTAACATGACTAATTTATCGTGTCTTATGAAACATGTCATTGGTTGTTTCGGTTGATTGGATATCGCTGCGCATAGCATCAGGTAGAAACTGGCTAGCGAAGTCTGGCGCTAGTTCTCGCTCCCGATCAACACCACCTGAAGTGGCAGAACCCGCCGCAAAGAGGCTTAAGGGGTCCAAACGCAAGGGTTTGGCCCCTCAAAAGGTACTTCAACCATCGAAGATACCTGTACCTAACAACCCGCACCTCCCGCTGTCTGAGACAGAATCAGAGGACGAAGCCATGGCGCAAGACGACGACGGCTTCACCGTCGTCGAGCGCAGGAGGAAGAGAAAACCCTCCAATTCAAGTCTGCATCCCCCAGAAGGGGCCGATGAACCACCCTTAGCCGAAAAGGGCCTTAAGATTCCGCCCATCATAGCGGACTCTTTTACAAATCACATTAGGATCATGAAACTTCTTGCGGCCAAATTGGTCAAGGGTTTCGAAGCACAAAGGAAGCCAAGAAAGGTTCATATCCGAACCTACACGTCCGAAGATTTCGAACGGGCGAAGCAAGTCCTTAGAGAGGAGCAGATTCATTTCTACTCCTACTCAATCCAGCGTCCTAACGTTGAAAGACGCATTATTAGGGGACTCTCCTCTGAGTGTACACCAGAGGAAATTACCCAGGCACTCCTAGAGGAGCATAACATCAAAATCTCAGCTGCAGCGCAACTGAGAAAAACTATTTGGACCGAGGAGGGGTCCAAAAAAGTACCTATGCCACTATACCTAGTGGTAGTAGATAAAGTCATGGACCAGCAGATACAACCCATAGACGCCATACGCACCTTGTTCCACACTGTGGTCAAGGTGGAGCGATTCTATGGGCAAAATGGCCCAGCCCAATGCCGAAGGTGCATGGGCTTTCACCACTCCAGCCAAGCATGCGAACGAAAGCTCGCATGCTTACGCTGTGCTGGGGAGCACCTCGTCGCAAATTGCGACAAAGAGGAAAAGGAGTGTGCCAATTGCCACAAACCCCATGTAAGTGTGTACAAGGGGTGTGAAGTGCGGCAAAAAATTATAGATAGCCGCCGCCGCGGTCCCAAAAATGTGGCACCAGTCCGTGCTGGGGTGAGCTTTGCCGCCTCCCTTAAACAGGCTGAGCAAATTGTGCAACAAGTAGAACATGCACAAACCACACCCGCACAGGCACAAACTGTGCAAACTTCGCAAGACCATAGCGAAAAGGAGAGTGTAGCTCCACCTCCCCGCCCCTCTCGCGAAAAGCGAGAGAGGAAGCAAAGAAAGGCTGAAAAACAACAGTCAGCTCTTCTTGAGCAAATGACTGCTTCAGACGCAGTCACCGCCACTGCCGAGGAACCCACCCCGGCCCCAACCCCACGAGCCCAACCGGCACGAGCCACTCCGGTGGCCCCATTGACCTCACTTGGAGGTGTTATATCCTCGGCAGACCTAGAGGAATTTAGGACCCTGTCCAACTGGTTCGGGGACATGATTAAACGGACACTTCCCATTTTGAGGAAGTGTATGCAGACACTAACGGACGCCAATGTTGACGTCCTACAAAAACACCAGATCCTGCTGCAAACACTAGAGCAGCTGTTCCCTAGATCCACCCAGTAATGGCCTACCGCGTCGTGCGTAGACCATTACGAGCCGCTTTCTGGAATGCCAACGGCGTCAGGGAACAACGTCCAGGCATTCTAGAATTTGTACAGTCCTACGGGATCGACATCCTCATGGTGACCGAAACACACCTGCATGCTGGTATACACTTCTCGCTGCCAAGTTACGTCGCCCATCGGTCTGATCGGGTCGGCCGACAGGGCGGAGGTACAGCAATTTTCATCAAAAGCATCATCACCCATACACCCTTCCCTCTTCCTGCCCTTCAACATGTGGAAGCTACTGCCATTAGGCTTGCCATTGGTGGAGTGGACACTTTGTTGATTGCGGCTTACGACCCTCCAGATCATCGCTTCTATGAAGCAGATTACACCACACTCCTCAACCTACACCCAGTAGTCTGCATCGCTGGAGATCTCAACGCGAAGCATGGGCTCTGGCACAGTCGCATTAGCAACCAGAGGGGGCGAGGGCTCTACCGCCTCATCAGCGGAGACCCAAACCTCGTCGCGCACGGGCCGAGAGGTCCTACATTCCATCCGGCCCGCGGCAGGCCTGACGTCTTAGACATCATGATCACCAAGAACATGCCATTACATTTTGACCTCTCGGTAGTAAATGAGCTGGATTCTGACCATGACCCTGTTGTGGTAGATTCCACCATAGCCATGCCAGCTCTGTTAAACTCAGACTGGACATTTGAGACCGACTGGGATGCAGCAGTCCTAGAACTTAACCGTTCCGTCGACCCTCGACCTCGCATCGATGATATCGAGGCGCTGGAAGAGGCAGCGTCGGACTTTTCCCATCAGATCCTAAATGCGGTACGCGCACACACCCACCGCATTCCCACCAACACCCCAGACCCTAGAACCATACCAACAGAACTCCGACAGTTGATAAAAGCCAAGGCAACTGTTCGGAAGCTATGGCAGCGTTTCCGCCATCCCAGGATAGGAGCAGTCTACCAGAGGTTCAAATCCCTGGTAAGGCGACTGCTCCGTGCGCATAGAACATCAGCCTGGGAAAATACAATGCAAACTGTAGATCTACAGGAAAAGAAACCCTGGCGGATTATAAAGGCCTTGAGGAAGGACAAGGCCCTATACCAGCATCCTCTGCACGGCACTCGTGGGAGACTCGCTTTTGAGCCCGACGAGAAGGCCACTGTGTTCGCGGATCACCTTGAGGTACAGTTTGAACCCCGGGAGGACCCGCAAGACGAAGACTTTACCGAACTCGTGGATGCAACCGTGGATTACCTCTATGAGGAACCACGGCGGCTACATGAGAGAATCCATCTCCCTATAATCACCCCGAAAGCGGTGATTTCCGAAATCCTAAGTCTGAACCCACACAAATCCCCTGGACATGACGGCGTCACGGCGCTCATGCTTCAGCACCTACCCAAAAAGGCTGTGGTTCGTTTGACTCGGATCTTCAATGCATGCCTCCGTCTCCGCTACTTTCCGGTTTTCTGGAAGGAAGCGAGGGTGGTATGTCTATTGAAGCCGACCAAAAACCCAGTCTTTCCTAACAACTACCGTTCCATCAGCATTCTCCCAATCGTCTCAAAAGTTTTTGAGCGGTTGCTCCACTCCCGCCTATTACCTCTGTTTGAGGAGAGGCAACTCCTACCGGATCACCAGTTTGGTTTTCGTCGGGGTCATTCCACGTCCATGCAGTTGCTGCGTGTGGCCGAGATGGTATCCCTGGGATTCCAGGGAAACATCAAGACCGTAGCGGTGCTGCTGGATGTGGAAAAGGCTTTCGCCACAACTTGGCACCAGGGCCTTCTGTACAAACTTAAGCAGGCAAACATCCCTCCACCATATCTCACTATCCTTAGCAGTTTCCTTCAGGACCGCACTTTCAGAGTGAAAGTGGAAGGCAAACTGTCTACCAAAAGACAAATAGCGGCCGGAGTCCCAGAGGGCAGTGTACTCTCCCCGCTACTCTTCGCAGCTTACATGTCCGATTTCCCCACGGAACAACACACTGCGACCTGCCAATATGCGGACGACGTCCTCATCATGGCACAGAACAAAAATGTGAGATATTGCCTCCCTCCCCTTCAACGACAACTCGACGCCGTCGACCGTTGGAGTGAAAAGTGGAGAATGGCTATTAGTCCGGGGAAAAGCTCCGCTCTCCTCCTTGGTAAGGTTCGCAATTGGCGACCGGATCGGTCACTTCGGCTCAGGCGGAGAAATATCCCATGGGTAACCTCTGCCAAATACTTAGGCGTCGTCCTCGATCGCGGGCTAACATATGCCCCACACGTCCGCGCAAAGGCCAAAGTTGGTCACGCTGCGCTCAGACAGCTCTACCCTATCCTCAGATCTACTATGCCAAACCACCTTAAATTAAGGATTTACCGGGCCATCATTCCGCCCATGATCCTTTATGGCTGCGAAGCCTGGGGATCAGCTGCACCTTCACATATCATCAAACTCCAGTCGGTGCAGAACAGGGCACTTAGAATGATCTTCAATACCGGACGTAGATTCCCATCTCACATCCTACATACCCAAACAGGACTTCCTTACATCGAGGACATGGTAAAGGAGCGATCCCGAACCATGTACTCGAAAATCAACTCCCACACCAATCAGCTGGTACGGGTATTAGGTCAATATGACCACTTAGCACCTAGAAGGAAGAAAAGCTACCGCTTACCCAAGGACGTCCTTGGATAAGGGTAACGCCACTCCCATCCTCCAACACATCATTACCCATCACCTATTCCTGCCCCCTTTCTGTATCCTGAATTAGGTATACAGAAAGTAACCTTTGCCCAGAACAAACACGCACGACAATACACAGACAACCTCCCATATCGCACAGATAAAGCCGCAAGAGCGGCTAGGTGCTGTGCGAAAAGACACACCGTACAGGAGTACCTGTACGACCTGATAATGGTTCTGGTTCTGGTTCTGGTAGTTCTCGCACCACCCCTTACAGACAGCCTATATGCCGCTGAGACAATCAACTCGGTTTAGCAAATACCTACCGACCAGTGTAAACTGCGCTCAATGTAAGGAAACTGCACAGATGGACACATTCCGATAACGGTTTTGCTTAAAGCCCTTGACGGAATCCAGTTCCATTGCATAAGGCTCAAAAGGAAATTTGCATGTATCTATTAAGCAAGGTCAGGAAAATGGTATGGTATCTATTTATTTATAAATGAATGAATGTATGTATGTTTGTCCTCTGTGCGCTCTTAAACCACTAGAAACCATCACCTCGAAATTAGGCACGTAGGTATATGCATTCTTTCATGCAGGTTTGAATGCTGTCCAGTTTACTCTGCAGCGTAACATTCACATGGTTTTCTCTACTTGCTTTACTTTTACGTCATGCATTCACATATGCTTCCCTACTCGCCTTTCAACATACAATTCATACAATTTTCTATGACTGAAATAATGCAGAAATGCCACATACTGCATTCACACGGTTTTCTCTATTCACTTTTCTTTTACGAAACACGATCACATTTCTTTCTCTATTCGTTCAACATACAGTTGATACAATTTTTTATTATTGAAATAGAAATGCAATTATTACATTCACACAATTTTCTCTACACACTTCTTTTATAAAACATAATCACACTTCTTTCTCCACTCCCTCTTCTACGAAGAATTGACACAATTTTCCATATGTTTGAAATTGAAATGCAAAGAATCAGATTTACACTGTTATCTTTACTCACATTTGTTTTAAGAAACATAATCGCATTTCTTTCTCTACTCACTCTGCTACAAAGAACTCCTGCAGTCTTTTATATGATTGACATAGAAATGCAACGTCTTACATTCACATGGCATTCTCTACCTGCTTTTCTTCCTGTGGTGTTTGGGATTGTTCAAGAGCACCTTTGCATAGTATTTTCCCGTTGTTTATTTTGGATTGTTTATGGTGTCTAAAAGTTGTGGGGATAAAATCATGAAACCACGTGCAACGCCGGGTACATGTATTTCAGATAGTCTCATATAAAATTGAGATCTCGTTGTTTACCGGAAAAATGCGAGTTATTAGGAGAATGTAATGTCGTGTCTGCATGTTAGAGCAACCGGACGGAGACCAGAAGATCGATGCTTCAAATCCCGGCTATAGTATTGCATTTTTCAGTCTCATTCTAGTGTGAAAGAACAATTTCCGAATGCTGTATTCCTGTGCCTAAATCCTGAAGATATATTGCAGCTGTTTTTTAACCCGCCCCCTTAGGGTTAATATCCTAACACTTATTACACCAGTGGAAACAGACGAATATTGCCGAATAATCCCCATAACACGAAAGACCAGAAAAATAAAATAGCACATGATTATGATTTAATTTGAGGCTGGTCCATTAGATCGAGAGCGGCCAATTAAACTTAACCTTTCCCATCTGCCGCGTCACATCATTGATCATTGCGAAATTCTGTTTCAAATATTTGTTGGGAACCATCAAACATGTTGCCTTTATTATTTCCAGTTTTAATGGCTTTCAACAAGCAATTTGAAATGTAATCATCCATCTATGTTTATGCAGCGAGTTGGCCCGCCCAAATCGATAGCTTCCTCCCCTCCCCACCCCACCCCTCCCCCTCATTTAGCCGAAAAAGTAATGCAAACACAAATGAAGGGCGCATCAATAAATCACATATGCAGGTAAATATGACTGCTTCCTTTGTCTGACATTGTGGGATCAAGTCCAGCATTGTTATCTTCAAATGAGAGTTGTGTCACAGGTTTATTTGTGTTAAACTTGAGTATGACGAGTATTCAGCCCAGGCTCTCAGGCTCTCAACACATAAAACCGTTCCTTCCCTGCAGTGACTGTGGGAATTCTCTCAGCTTCTCACCGCCATATGCATATTTCCTTCATTCATATACATATAATCTACCAAATAGCTTTTTTCTATTATCCCACCAAAAGGGTTGCAATATGGAACAACTGTAACTCAATGACAAAAACTTCAGCTTACTGAGCCGGTACAGTGTGATTGGATGTGCCAAGTGGTCTACTTAATGTGACAGAAGTTAGGACAAATTCATTTGGTGGCAGTCAAATTCTGTTGTCGACACCTAAGCGGCTGGCAAAGCATGAGTCACAGCTGACGTGATGGATATTTCCTGAGCGAAACTCAAGTGTCATCAGGTACCCTCATTGCATACTGTTTGGAAACCACCTCATGCACCGAGTTGGTCTCCGCTAATGGCTGTAAGTTGTGGCTGAGAGATTCGGACTTGGAATGCAATACCCACAGGGGGGAGGTTCAAAATGAATCAGTTCACCAGCTACCCTAGTCGATTTGCATGCCTTTACCCGTATTCTCTTCCTTTCTTGTGGTTTTATGCCACACGACTGGTCCAAAAAGCAACTGCTTCAAGTGATTTGAAAACTTCATTAACTGGGGATAAGCAGAGACATTTTAAATCACTAAAATAGCCAATAAAAGGCAATTAGAAAAACCCATTTATTTAATAGATTACTATTCAATAACTCGACCGTCATATTTTACAGAACTTCAAAGTTTTAAACAAAATGCTAGTGTTGTAATTGACACAAAAGTGAAATATTGTTTGAAAAGGCTTGTGTATACAATGCCTTATTCGTTGCACGTGACAATGAAATGGTTTTTTAAGTTCTCTGGAGTCATGTTGAGTCTCCTGTCATATAACAAAATGACCTCTAAACATCGACAGAGCTTATAGGGGCAAATCTAAAACAGCATCATTGTAGGATCCATTCATTTCAACTGCAACAGAATTGTCTGTCACCTTGTACAATTTTTGAAATGTTTCTAAGTTTATCCAGATAAATTATGATAGATACTGAAATAAAGGCAATAAAAAGCATTTATTGCGTAAAATAGACATTTATATACAAAAAGGCAACATAAAACTGGCATTTCAATCACAAAGGTATAATTCGTATGGAAGATAGTTTTGACACAATTAAAAAGGCATTGTGCCAAAGTTCCGGTCTCTGGTGATAAGTAAAATATCTGATGTGTTGCACTCACATGACTTTCTCTACTCTTGTAATAACCATTCTTACAAACTCTTATTCCTATATCTTCTTCATGTTAGTCGAGATAAACATTTGCAGAAATTATTACTAATTTTCTTGTAGGTGTAAGGGGAATATGAGAATACAGTTGGTTAGCAATAGCCAAATCTTTTAAAGCTGGTCGCTATACGAAGGCTTTGAAATTTTATTCTCACGGTCAAGGACCACCTCTGTAGCGCAGTGGTAGCGCGTCTGCTTCTGACAAGGAGGACCAGGGTTGGATCCTCGGTACCGGCATGGGGATTTTTCTCCCGCTGGGAGGTCTGGGACGCGGTGCACTCAGCCTCATTAGGTCCCGGAGGGGCCAATTGAGCTGCTTGGCGGAGAAGTAGCGACCCTAGGTCGTGAAGGCAGCATAATTGGCCGGGGGGCTCGGGACATGACCACGTCCCACCCTCCTGTACTGCATCCCACTCATGACGCCTGTCGTGGGCAGAGGTGGGGGACGCAGCGGCCGGACGGCAAGCCTTGCTCTTCATGGGCGGTTGCGCTGGCAGTATTGCACGGTCAAGAGATAGAATGAATAAGGGCCTTCCATTTGAGAAAAGTATAAGTATTGCAAAACTGACACAAATAACATGGAATATATCTGGAATGGTTCGCTCACCAAAGAAGTGTATTTGGATATAAATTGTCTGTTTTAAGGAGATCTATATTTTCGTATAGTAAAATTTGGTCTATCTCTTATGGTTTACCAGTTATGCAAAAGATCATCAAGAGTAAACAGGACTACATGAGCTGTAGCCAGAAAAAATTCAAAATACACATTTCATTTGCCATAAAAATATGTTATTTTAATAAAAACCGTTAGAGCCATTTTTGAGAAAATAAAAATTTTCGAAAAATATTCCATGTAAAGGGTGGCGTGGGGTAGAAAAATGTTAAAAATCTTCGTGGCCCATCCTTTAAAGACACTAAAGTTAAATAGCAACTTTGGTTTTTAAGAGACTTGGTATTTGAGTTACGATGTTCACAAATACTCGCACAGACACACGCGGACCTTTTTCTAAAAATGCCTTTTTTTCTGGATTCAGGGGCCCAAAGCATATTTCCGGTGAAATCTCCACATCTAATTTTTGGGTGGACTACAATACTCCCCTTACTATTTGACAATATTAATATTGATAGAACTTAGAGCAGTTCGGTTACCGCAGGTGAGCAGTTAGTATTATTTGTTTACACCAAGGGTCATTTACGGCCAAAAGTACGTGTAAATACTAATTCGGTGTCCCTTTTCGTTAACGAGACTGAAATTTTACTACTGTGGAGAGAAACGAACCAGATGACATCGTTCGTTCAGAGTAATTTTAGAAAGGGTTATGTTTTTGTGATGACGTAATTCTCCCTCTAGCCAAGAGGAACGTTAACGTTTTGCAAATCACGAGTTCCATGGAAAGCAACTTGGATGGATGATTCAGTGTGCGTGAAGGTGCATGGAAAAGCGAGCGAGCGAACGAGGAAGGAAGGAAGGTTTTGGCTGGCTACCCTGTTACGAAGATATGAGCCTCGTGTGTGCTTTAATCGAGAATGACAGGTCAATAAAATGTTTGGCTGTTGCGTTTTTTTGTTTTGTATAGCGGTGCCTGCCGGGGGTGGTGAATTTGTAGCGGCGTTTCCCCCTCCCCTTTCCTGTCCCGCTGTCACGGCCAGGGATGTCCCTCCTTCATTTGTATCACTTAGCGTACAGTGACCTGCATACAGCGCCTCTGGAAGCGTGCCAGATAATCAACGGGAGATTGTGTGAAGTATGCAAATAAATCAAGGAACAACGTAGTGCAGCCAACTTCATTCATTTTCGTTCGTCCGTCCGTCCGTCCGACGCTTTTTTCTCTAGTTAAGAGATTTTCATTTCTTTGAAGTAAATATTGAAACACCAGCAAGCCACAAGTTGTGCGCTTGCCCAGGTTTTGTCCATCCGCCGCAACAGCATGCAGTAAATTGTGTTGTTGACCTCAGAGCAAAAGCTCGGTTAGTGTCAGGCTACATCACATTTCGGAATTTGAAAGTTGACACTACGCGCATCTGCGAACCCCTCTCCCTTGATCATTTGCCGCCACCTCATTGTGGGCACGTATATGTATCTATCTGTTTCAAATTGCAAGCAAAATGCGACAATCTGTCTTAGGGTTGGTTAATCCGCAGTATCCAGCATCACTTAGCGCTTTATTTCAGTTGTTTTGAAAACTCACTGTTTTTATTAGGCGCTACTTTGAGCATTATTCACGCATTTCTTGTTTGAGAACTCGCCACTAGACACCTTGGTGTATGCAGATGATCAAATTATTTTAGTCAACTCATTATCACTGATAGCAAAAGAATATGACCTAGAAATTTCAATAAATAAAACCAAAACAATGGCTTTCAAAGGAAAGAACCACCTTAGATCTCAAATCTCCATCAGTAACAATATTATTGAACAAATGAATGCCTTTAGCTGTCTGATATCAAACTAGCCAATTCTAACAGTTCCTATACACTATCAAGAAAGCATTAATTAACAAAGTCAGACCAAAGACTATTCTAACATTTTATAAAGTGATAGCAATCCCAACTTTATGGCTCAGAAACGTGATCTTTAATCACAAACTTTGACGAATAGACCTTTAGCGGGTTATACTTTATGAGATCACAAAATAAATGAATTAAGAGAGGAACTACGTGTCACAGAAACCTACAGGAATGACTGGTATCAACAAATATTGCGAATGCCGGAAGACAGGCTACCCCAAAGACTCCTCAAGGGAGCAAAATGGTGATGACCAGGATCACCAACATATGTACAGCCATGTGATGTTTTGACTTGTTATTCTGTTAGATCGCCGTGGGTTTGAGTATTGTTTTATGACGTTCAACTGGGACTTAGCAAGGATCTGTTGGAACAAAGGAATAGCCATTTTCGGTTCTTGACCCTGGGAGGGAAAGAAGCCGCGCATGGAAACAAAACATTTCTCCTAAGCTGGGTGGCATTATGATCGTCTGCTTTGTACACACGGCTGCTGCCTCGCTCGGTTGTAGTGTATATCGCACAGCCAAGCATTATTTTTTTTAAGGGATATTGAAAGGGCTGAGTGGCGCTGGCATCGGTGGTGACGTCACGCAGGGTGGGTTGCCATGGCGACCCGCACAACTGCGCATGCGTGCCCACCACTCCCCTGCATGCAATAAATCCCCCCGGCATTCTGAAGAGAAGGGGAGAATCATTTATTACAGGGTGAGCCGGGGATCTGCCCGCCCGCCCGCCCGCCCGCCTGCCTGCCTGCTCTAGGGAAAACGGTGAAGTGGTGCGGGGCGAGCGAGGGGTTGGTTCCAACCGGCGAGCGATCAATAGCGCGCTACCCTGGCAGGGCTGGCCTCGCCTCGACTCGCTGTTGCCAACCTCTGTACGCTACGTTGGCTAGCCTTGGTTGCCATGGAGACCATATCGTATGAGCCAGCCCTCGTAAAGAAAAACTGCCTCCGCCTCGCCTCGCCTCGCCTCGCCTCTTCTCTTTTTCCTTAGCGAGAATTAGAGTTGATGGAAGTCTAGAGACAAGCGAGGAAGAAGGAAGGGTTGGTTCTTTTTTGAGCCGCTAGGAGGGGCGGCGGTCGGAGGAAATGAATTTTAGGTTACGTCCTCCCCCTTCCCTAATCTAGATGTTTAGATAATGCAAGGGAACCGGGACCCTAATGGCTATGTAAATACGGAACGTTATGCCAGCGTCTCTAACGACCGACCCTCTGCAATCGGAAAAATGATACTTCGATTCTCGACCTCCCTCGCGTGGAAACAAAGAAAACACGGCGGGGTCAAGTTGCGTTATCATCCCATCTCGGGAGGTGTTTTCATTCGGCAGCATATCAAACAGTTAACGTTTTAAAAAGGGCATTCAGCAATTTCTTATTGTTATGAACATTTGGTAAATTAATTCTGTGATTCTGTATAGCACGCATGCCTGTCCAGTTGAAGTCATTTTACTTTCTCTACTATGTAAAATAAGTTGGGGAAGTATTGTATTCAACTCAAAAATTCGATGTCGGGATTTGACCGAAAATATGTTTTGAGGCCCCCTGAATCCAAAAAAAGGCATTCTTAGAAACAAGTCCACTTGCGTGTGTGTTTATGAACCGCACAACTTAAAACGAAAAGTCCGTTAACCAAAGTTGGTATTTAAGTTTACTATCCTTCAAGGATGCGACACGAAGACTTTGAAGAAAATTCCTCCACCCTAAACTACCCTTTACATGGAAAATGTTTTCTCAAATACGGCTCTAACGATTTTGATTAAAATGTCATATGCTTAAGATATTTTATTACAAATGAAATATATATTTTGAATTTTCTGATTATAGCCCATGCATTCCTGTTTACTCTTGCATGACTGGTAAACCGTAAGACATACACCAGGTATTTCTATACAAGAATTAAATCTCGTTTTATGTTAAACGACCTTTTTTGTGAAGTGAACCATTTCGGAGACATTCCTTGTATTTGGTGAATTACAATATTTAAAATTGAAGATCGTTATTCATTTTTTTATCTCTTGGCCATGCAAAGAGAACGGGATTTCTAGATCATCATATAGCGAGTAGTTACTATCGCTTAGCGTACTGTATTCCCCTTGTACCTACAAGAAAATTAGCAATAAGATAATTTTTACAAATGTTTATCTCGATTAACATGAGCATAGTTCGCCTACTAGCTCTAGACACTCGTTTTTAAATTGTATTTGTATATTTTTCGAGTATGATGTTTATTGGACAAGTGTTGATTTATTTGGAGGCCAGAAGTGTTGGTAAAAGTGGCACAGTAATTTGAGAAGGGCCATTGAGGCATAGGAAGGCAGAACTGTTCTCGTATTGCGATGTGGAGTGCTGTACAGAGTATGTGACTCTTGACATCCATCAACATGCATTACTCAACTGATTAGATTCATCCATTGTTCACCAAGTTAGAAATGCAGGCGTATCAAACACAAAACCAGTGAACAAATTCATATTTACAAAAACTTCCACACCGAGATTTCAGTGGAACCACTTTTTCAGACACCATGAATTCTCTCAAAGCCTTTTTAGAAGAAATGTCTGTGTACGCGTGTAACTCAAAACCGAAAAGTGCGATAAATACCAAACTTGGTATATAAGTTCCAAGAATGCGACACGAAAGTTCTCAGATGTGCACAAAAAAGGCTGTTAATGATACATATTAAAATACCATGTACCTGCTGAAGGATATTTACATGGCGAATAAAACATTTTGAATCTTTTGGAAACAGTCCCCGGATGCCTCTTTATTCTAAAAAGAAATGTGGTTTTGTGTAATTGTTAAACCATAACGGATCGACGAATACTTACTATTGCGTTTCCACGAGGAATTGAAATCGATTTGAGTTATCATTCCAGATTGGATACTGCATAGAAACGCGGATTTAAATGAAACAATTTTTGGATCCGATCCTATTAAGAAGTGGGATCGAAAATTTGTTGCATGAAAACCTGCCGGAATCAATTTGAATCCGCCAAAGTTGCTAACTTCAACTGTACTCGTAACATGCTCGTCATTTTGTTCTCTTGGCGAAAGTGATGTAATAAAAACAACAAAGCCACTTTTACTGTTTCTATATTTCGTAATATATTCTTCACAAAAACATTCAGTAACCTCAAAACATGCTTAAAATACGCAGAAAACATCTTTTTCACAGGTTCGCCAATGTAAAGCAAGAGACCAACATAAAAGCCTGAACTATTTATGCCTGAGCCTTGCGTACCCAAATCGATCTCATTCCGGATGAATTCAACATGGAACCGTGTATAAGAAACGTAATCTTTTTCTATTCATTCCCTATGTTCCTGGTCGTTTTCATTGCTGATTTTACTTACACACGCGCACGCGCGAAAGAAACAATCACCCATGTCCGAGGCGGGACTCGAACTCGCGATCCCCTGCGTCACGAAGCACCACAGCTAGACGCTTTAACGAGTTTGAATATTGGATTGGAAGAGGGAAAACAGTGTCAAACAAACACTGCAAGAATCAAGGGAAACAACGGTTTGGCAAAGTGTTGGAAAAGAAACAGGTCAGATAGACTGTATAATGCGATAGAAGATAAGAGGCATATAATAAAATCAACGGATGTATAAACATACATTTTGGCAGGAATATGAGGAAGGATCTTAAATTAAGAGTATATAGAATAGTAATGGAACTTTTCATGTGAGACATGGGAAAGGCATCTCAAATGGTATTGTGTGCTGCTAGAAAACATCAACTCCGCAATGTAGACCTATACTAGAGGAAGGAATGAAAAGATGGAACTTCTAGATTGTGACGGCGAGCACTACATGACAAACTGTTAGCCTCGGAATGGGTCTAAGGCCTCATCCATTATTGAGGAGCAGTCATTCTTCCAGCTGATCACATAGAGTTTATAAAGTAGAAGAAGCACATTTTAAACACTAATTTCTAATGGACTGTAGATAGCGATGCATGCATGCACTACATTTCTGGATGGAGGAAAGTTCGAAGTTTTGAGTCCCTACCCATTAGTTCCATTCAGTGCCTACAGGGGCGCTGTGGTTTGTTTACTAGAAAATGGCGACGCCGCAGAAAAAGTTTTGATTGCCGTGCTAAGCAAAGAGTAAATGTATTGTTTCAGTGCAACATACGGTTCAACAAAGAACCGCCTCGTCATAAGCAGCACAAGAAATACTAGAAGGAAAAGCACTGGACGTTGGAATGATTGAAATAAAATATCCTATGTATGTGTTGCAGTTGATTAGAAAAAAATATTTTAACTCTGCTTCTTTTTGAATAAACCTCTGCAGTAAAGGTTGTGTGTAGGGGAAGGGTTGAAAAGTAGAATTAGACCGAAAAATGCAATATCACAGTTTGGATTTGAACCACGGTTCGTCTGGTTTCTGTCCGGTCGCTCTAACCAAGTGAGCTAACATGGGAACATGTCGGTACAACAATGAATTCCTCAATGCAAGTCAGTTGGGAAATTTGATGTGCCGGCAGTTAGAGCGAAAGACTGATCAAATTCCGGCAATGACAATGAATGAACTAATTAATTACTTTCTACTCCGGGTTTTTGCATCATTTACTTTTTGATCATCCCTACCACGTGGGGAACTCGGCATCAGTAGAGCGATTCTGTGAGTCTCGGAGAAAAACACTGCACGTGCGTTCAGTTATCAGCAATTAATGGAATTGCTTCCTTCATATGCACAATGCTTTACGTTAGCGTGTTGCATATGTAGTGACTCGGATGTACGGTAAGCCACGTAATCTAGTAGCCTAAGGATTCTTCAATATATATACAGGGTGGAAGGTGCTCCATCTACAAATATGTTACTGTTTCACAAGTATAAGAGTATGAATGGTCTATTATTTAACTTACTGTCGCGCAAATATTGTGTGAACAATGCTGTAATACATTTCTACCTTAATTCGAAGGAATTTAGTCACAATTTAATGTTAAAAATGTTATGCAAAGTTTAATTTCTAAGAGAGATCTGGCAACGTCACGTTAACATTAAATTCATTCGAAATGAAATATAGATATTTCACACAATGTCTGCATGAACAAATATTGAAGTAATAAACCACTTATATCCATTCCTAAAGAAGCTAGATGGCTCCAAATATGACACAAATGGTTCTTTATTGACAATAATTGTATTTACATATTTGTTGGTTAACGTATGGCCGAAACACTACCACCTTCCACTCTGTATATGTTATGTCTGACACGACTGACCAGATTGGGAAGTACCTTGTTATTTATCTCTCTATACTTACTTATCTGAATGCCAAAAGGGTGTAAACTGCAAGTAGAGTTGATGTAATAAATACACAAATTGTATAGAATTATTTCGTCAGTGAGGCTGCTGAAAATATGTGCATACGTTGTTTGTCTTCTGTCATAAAAGTAACTCCAATTTGTTATTTTATTTGCGGAAAATTAAGCACAGTTTCTTACATTCCATTAAGAGTACGTTTGCAAAGGAACGGCAGAGTGTATTATGCAATATTGGTTTATTTTGGGCGTTACGTTGACCATAACATATATTGCCAGTCGCTTGGAAGGAAACTGTGGCAGTAATGAGAAGAAATGCAACACTGTTTGCGTATCCGCAAAAATAGTCGATTAATTTGGAAAACATGTTCCTGGAATGTGAGGTCTAGGGGAGGGAAATTCCTACTCTGACTCACTGCAGTCAGTCAGTCAGGCGAATTTAGATGACGTCACGCTGAGGACTGTTGATGGTTGAAATGTCACCTGCAAGTGCTCGCCCCGCCTGCATTAAAGGATTGATTTATCGACTTGAGCAGCGTCACATCTCTGGATAAGAATGTCTATATTAGCGTCGATTTTACTAACAGTGTTACAGTAGAAGCAAAAGAGGATATGTGCACCAGAGACGGAGTTGAGAATGGGTTTTTAAAACGAACTAATGTGTTCCATTACCAGGTAAAGTCCAAAATGTCGGCAAAGAATGACGGATGGGTTTGTAATACTAATTTCCACTGATGTGTAAAACCAAAAATGAGAAATAAGTACAATTTGAACCTGACAATACAAAAGTAGCCCTGAGTAAGCTAAAGAACGCGTATCGAACAGAAATGTCATTGCAATTTGTTATGTCGGTACAGTTTGGACACGTCATTGATTTAAATTAGTCCTCAGTGATAATGTTGCTGATGTCCAACTGGTGCCCGGGTTTGATTCCTGGTACCGGCATGGGGATTTTCCCTCGCTGGAAGACCTGGTCCGGAGTTCACTCAGCCTCGTTAGGTCCCTGATCGCGGGAGGGAGTGGAGCGGTAACCACGTCCCACCTCCAATACTGCACCCCGCTCATGACATCTGTGGTTGGGCGATTGGCCCGGAAAGGGCTGTGACGCTTTTTTTTTTTTGTAGTGCTTGACGCCCACTTTTACTACATACGGCACCGCAGGCGGTGACACTGGTGATGCAAGGGATGAAGGGGCACCGGTGGATTGAGATGGCGGGGGAAACCCGCCCCAGCGCCGCTTCGTCCACCACGAAGCCCACATGATGTTGCCTGGGATCGAACCCGGGCCGCTTTGGTGAGAAGCGAATGGTCTATTGCGCTACATTTATTGATATTTTGCAAAACTTGTGCATTCTAGTTACGGCAGCTCTCCATGATGAAGATGAACTGTGACCTTATCCAAGCCCATTGTTATTTGAGAGCAGAATGTTTCTGAAGCGAAAGTGGTTTTTATTTATAGACGCTTTTTAAGTACTATAGTCCTAAGCGTTCCATTCAATATTGGCCGTGAAAGACTGCTTACTTTTTCCCATAATCAGGTAAATCTACTTCCCTTCCGAAGTAAGTCATGCTCGTCCACCGCCGGGTTTAAACCAGGGGCAAATACGTGTACGTGTTATTTGAAGGAAACAGACCCCTCCTCACAAGAATATTTCGCAAAATGAAAATAAATGTGTTACTGAACCATGAATATAATATCCATGTTTAAGCACTAGACCGCCTCCATAGCGCAGTTGGTAGCGCGCTTGCCTCTGGCGCGGAGGACCCGGGCTCGATCCCCGGTACCAGCATGGGGATTTTAGTCTGCCACGGGGTTCACTCAGCCTCATTAGTCCCGGGGGGGGGGGGGGAGTAGCGGCATAACTGGCCGGGAGGGATCGGGACGCTGACCACGTACCACCCTCCAGTACTGCACCCCACCAACGACTCCTGTAGTGGGCTGTTGTGCACCCACTCCATCACTGCAGCATGACGTCCTTTAAGAAGTGTACCTATCTCTGGTTTCTCCATTGCACTCTCCTGTCACTGTTCGGTGGATTCCGAAACATCTAGGTTAAAACCTATATTGTGAATTCATGTTACCGCTAACACGGAGAAACTCACTTTCAATCAAGTTGCTGATTTTATAGCCGAAGATCATGTTTTACTAGGAAGAAGAAAGCAGGTAGAAGGGTTGAAGCTACTAATGAATGAAGGTCAATGTCTAACTTCCCGCTCCTTTCTTAGCCACCCATCTGTATTTACGTTAACAAAGAAGTACTGAACTATTTTTATAGGAATTACAGCATGTCTGAAACAATCGCATACATTTTTGTCTGAAAGTTAGCGTGTGTTACAATTGAGGTGGTTTTATTTAGGAGTAAATACGTACGTATGTACGAGATACTGTCGAATCGGAGCAAGAAGCAGTTGACCCCGTTTGTTCTTGAGCTACGAGCAGCTGGTGGTCCCAGATTCTCCACCTGACTACGTCGGAAGTTTTCTTCCCATGTGCCGAGGAGTTGGGCAAAGTTTCTTGTTTGAATTCCGCTCGTGTTTTTTACATATCCATCTTTGCTCCTTTTTGCTTTCTCCGGTTGGAATGCCCGCCGCAGAATTAATGCGCCATAAAACATGGTCAGGTCTGGTTTTCTAAGATTATTTCGTTTCCTTTCTCGCGTGAGGCAAGGAACGGGCCATTCGTTTTCATCAAGCTTGCTTTTGTTTCACACTGCGCTGTGCCCTAGCTCTGATTTTGGAGCCATTGGATCGTTCGGACAACCGGAAACATGAAAACTACAAGAAACTTGGGTGCAATTTTAAAACATTTGAAATCAAATTTCAATTTTGCGCTACAAACATGTCTAATAAAGCTTTAGCATGGTTTGTAAATAAAACATTAATTACTTTAGAAAGCAAATGCAAAAGTGTGCACTTCTTGCTTTTTCTACTCTTTGGTTAAGACAGTTTATTTATAAAGGCATATAATTCTTCACTTATTTTCTTGAAAACTTTTACAGTGATTGTTCCACTCATGCTGTATTATCACTTTGGTTATGTCACATCCTCCTTGCGGTTCCGCCAAAGTAAACATTTTCTCTTGTTTCTGAACATCTCAAGTATCCATGCGTAGTAAAAACAATTAAAAAATGGCGAATATTTTAGTGAGGATATTGATATTTTAAAGATGCGTAAAAGAGCACGTCATAAGTATGGATTCAGATTCGCAAATTCGCTCATTTATATTCATCACATGTCTTAGTTCGTCACTTAAACGCTAAAATTGGAGTGGTTGTAGTGCCAACTGTGAAAATAAATCTTAATTAAAATGCATGAATGTTATTGTAAACTGTTTACTTTTAAATCACTATTAATACTAAATAAATGAATTATTAATTATTTCAGGAAATACTATAAGTAAATACCACTCGAGGTTTTCATATTTGGGATAATTTTTCATGCGCTCCTTGCCTGCAAAATTATCATCATATGAAAGTCGTGATGTTACTGCAGAGAAATGCTGTATATTATTTTGCTGAAATTTTCAAATTAATCGGCAAGAGCCTGGACCTCAATGATCTGAGTGATAAGCAGCATTTAAGATGTTGAAGAAAATAAATCCATTTTAAAAGCAGAGAATGGTTTTAGACTTGAAAAGTGCATTGCTGTGTTGGCCGGCATTTTAATGATTTTAGTGTCCGATCCCTGAGGCTTATTACCGTACACAGGTTGGTCTTCTTAATCTCGTTGTAAAGTATTTTCCGATCCGACCTAGTTTCAGTTGCAATTGATGTAGGCATTCAGAAGGAACACAATCGCCTGTTCTACCAGAAACAAAATGTCCAAGTATTTCTTATTTACAAAGCTATTACAGTATTGCTGGTAGGTAACTATCATTGTGCCAAATTTCCCAGTCGAAACTGCCTGATTTTACCACCTATTGGCCCTAAAGGGATTGTGTATCTCCTTTCATCTGCCACTCTACAAAGTATCCAAACCACCAAAGTCTCAGTGCTATTATGAAATTGTTCTTTGTTTTTTAATTCTTCTATCTTTAAGGGTACATATTAGAGTTTTGACGATTTTTTGCTAAAAAATTGAATTTTTTTATTTTAGCGTTAAAAAATATTACAATCTTTCCTCTATCATGTGCATCAGTTCCACCATTTTTAAAGCCAACAGCAGCCACCCTTTAACTCCATGTGCGTGGTATTTAAATGTCCGCTTACGCCCACTTTATTGTGCACTGTTACTGTGCCATTTCACTCCTGTTTTGATTATGCCGCTTGAAGTAGGTGATGAGGAACTTGCTAATGATTGGCTACTGCCATTTGTAATGTAATTGAAAATATCATCTGAAGAAAGAAACAAGAGGTCTGAGGGGGAGACATATGGTCCAGGGCAATTCTGAGGTCAGTTTATTTTCTTTTGCCTTCTTCTCAGTTTGCAATTTTTCAGCATTTTGCTCCTTGCGGAGCATTTCTTATCAGAATGGCTTGAAACTTGCACAGTATGTAGTAATATGTACTATAAATAAAAATTGTATTGGGTTTTGATATCAGATGGATTTTAGTGTTTTTTATCCTTCAGAACAGGCATATTTTTTAAAAATTATGAAATATAAATATTTACTTTTTTCTGTAAGCCAAACAAATAACCAGATATAAAAACCCAATACGGTTCTAATTTATCCTTGTTTAAAGTGCATCTCTACAAAATTTTAGAATGATTGGACGAAAACTTTGTCGCAAGGGACTTTTTAAGTGCGACTATTAATCTATTTAAATAATTTGCAATATTTCTTGAACCAAGCAACATACAGAGTTGAAACTTTGCATAGCATAATATGGTTACCATATAAATATGCACACAAAATTTCATCAAAATTGATTAAAAAATATAGAAGTTGGAAAATTCAGTCATATGTACCCTTAATTAATCCAAATATTCTTCTTAAAATATTTCTTTAAAAAAATCAATAACTTTTCCTTTGTGCTTGTTCGTAAGGACGTTTCGGAGCCATGTGTGATAATGGGTCTTATAAATTCTTAATTTTGCACTTATAGCCATAGGCTTACTTTTAAACAAATTATATTCTACATAAAATATGCTTTGTTTCCAAGGATCACTCTCTTTCACTTGTTGTATAGAATTGTTACTATTTGTTAGTGAGTGTGGTTTCAAGTGGGGTGGGTGGGTGGGTATATTGAAGGAAGGAAGTATGTTTGAAGATGGCAGTGCAGTTGGTGGTACTAGCCTGGCCTGGCCTGGCAGCAGCCAGCAATATGCGGGCGGACATACACACACACACACGCCAGCTGATGTCTGCCTGACATGCACAGCTGCGCTCTACCAAGGGCTGTCCCGTCCCGTCCCTTTGTAAAGTGAAGCCAGGAATGCGACGCGACTCCCTACCTCCCTGCCTGCCAATGATTTGTTTACGTATTGACGAGACAGCCCTCACATGCACACGTGGATTTGAATTACTGCTAGTAATGCGATATTTGCCATTCTGTGCAATATCCACTTCACTGCAACTCCAGGTTTTAATCGCTTCGGAATCAAAAAAGCCTTTTTACAAAAATGACTGAGATAAACATTGATTACCAAACTAGGCATGTTCTAAAGATGTAGCAAGCGGATGTTGAAGAAATCCCTCCTATCCTAAACCACCATGGAAATGTCTCCATTGTTTTATTTTATCAAAAACGTACCTGAAGGTTTTTATTAAAACATTGAATGCCTGAGGGTTTGACATCAGTCGTAACATTTATACATAAATAATATATAATTTATGTAAAACCTTATGCAGATTTAATTTTGTATAATTGTGGTGGAAGATTTTAAAATATAAAATTTGGTACATTAACCGTTTACGAGATATTTTCTGTTGAGATTTTGGGATTTCTTTCAGTATCTTTTTTTTTTATTTAGTTAACTTTATTAGACAATATTTGTGTATTACAGTTTTGCTAATAAGGTATAAAACAATTGAAAGAATTACATCACTTGTGTTGAGGACGCAATTCAGCAATTGCCCTCAAAGTATAAAGGAAGAATTGACACTGATATATCCTACAAGAAAATAACACTGCAATATTTTATAAGCGTAGATCTGTAAGGCGTTTTCCCTTCGTCTACGTGACAGTCGTTCTTTTGGGGAATCTCTTTGAGTGAAGAGTTGTGAAGTATAGGTGGACTGAAGTGTAAGTTCAACCAAGATGTTTATGAAGTGCATCTGCAATGATCCGAAGAACCCGATCTTGGAAAGTGTATTCTTTTAAGTTGTGAATTTGAAACTGAGCCTTATCCTACATTCAGATAGGTTTGATTAGACTGAGGTGTGTGCATTGCAATGTTACATTGTTACTATAGAATGCAGATCTCGAAACACATGTAATGCAGTATGTGCTTGTATTTAGGGCAAGAAGTTGTTGCTTAAGGTGACCGTTGCGTTCGTAGGGAATTGCGAAAATTACACGGCTAACAATTTTTCGTCGCAAAAACACTCCACCCCCTAGACTAGGGAAGGAGCGAGCGAGCGAGCGCAAGGGAGAAGACCGTGATAAATGAGGTCGACGTACAAGAGGTGGCTCTTCCAGCGTTCGTCTGAAATGATTAAAGACTGCAATCAAATGATAAATGCCTCGTAAGGTATCCCCTCCCCTCCCCTCCCCCCAATCCCAAATATATCTTCGTCGTCCGAGCGGAGATATGCAACAATAGCAACGTGATCGGAATATGAGGGGCAACAACTGCAAACTAAAAGCATTAAAACACTTTTCAATTAAAATTTCCTGAGATTGTTTCTAAAATCGAATAATTTGTAATGAAGTTTGAGACTACTGCAATGACTAGTCTATCTGTTAATAAGCCAATGGAGTTTTTGTTTGTAATGCGACTATGTACATATCCTGCTGTACGCCTGCGAAATCTGGGGCATGGCTGCAGATTCCCATCTCCTGAATCTACATCTACAACGTATACAGAATAGAGGACTTCTGCATACCGTAGATTCCCTACGAAATTAGGCGCCGGGCAACAAAATTTTGCGACCAGTTTCCACAACATCGGAGCGCCCTGGTTGGGTCTGTTGGGGACTATATCCCTAGAGAACGCACACTTGTGCGACACCGGGTTCCCCGCATGGCTTGCGGGTACTCCCGGTAACACAGGAGCTACCCTATCAACAGCGCAAGCTGAGCTCCTTACAGTCCTTCCAAGAGAAGCTTGGAATACTAAATTCAACTCAAACGTCCATAGTTGGACCCTCACACCAGCAGTGTCCAACAGTGCTACCTCCTTACACCCTACAATTCCCATCCTGCAACATCCCACATCCTGCCATAAAGTGGTTAAACTCTAGAAGGGTTGACACATCTCGGGCTGTTCTCAGCCTGCCAACAAGTCGTCGTCGGCCATTTCATTGCTTCACTCCTTCACTCCTTCAGATATACGCTTGCGCTCTAGCTTGTATTGTATTGCCTAAAAGAGAAAAAGGTAGAGGAAGTGAATTCCGTTTCCTTACAGACCTACCTCTTATCGTCCCTTATTGGCTATGCACGGCACGCCTTTGAGGTGGTTAAAATCTAAGGGGAAATATTGATGAGCGTCCAGGTTAGCGGTGAAGTGCACGCCTCAAAAGACCCCAGGAAACGTTACAAAATGCACCAAGGCATTTCTTTGTCGCTCTTCGTACATTATATGTATTCAAATGCTCATGCACATAGATAATACAGCTGCACTCACATTACTTTCTCTACTCCTGTACTAACCATTCTTATAAACTCTTATTCCTATATCTTCTTCATGTTAGTCGAGATAAACATTTGCAGAAATCTCATTACTAATTTTCTTGTAGGTACAAGGGGAATATGGTAATACAGTAAACTTTGAGTGATAGTAAAATGTTTTAAGGCTTTCAAATTCCATTCTCTTTACACGGCTAAGATATAAAAACTGAATAATGATCTTCCATTTGTGGAAAGTAAAAGTATTACAAAACTTGCTCAAATAAGAAATATCTCCGAAATGGTTCATTCTACAAAAAAACTCATTTAGACATAAATTGTGTATCTTAACAAGATCTAAGTTTTTTGTAGGGTGAGCTTTGGTCTATCTCTTAGGTTTACCAGTTATGCCAAAGTCATCCAGAATAAACAGGACTACATGGGCTTCAGCCAGAAAATTCAAAATATGCATTTCGTTTGCCATAAAAATATCTCAAACATATGGCATTTTAATCAATTTTTTATTAAGCGCACCTCAAAACATTTCCGGTGAAATCTCGACATGGAATTTTAGGGTGGAATACAATACTTCCTCTACTTATTATACATAGTAGAGAAAATAAAAAGTGTACATGGGTGAAAGGGTAGTGATAGAAAGCACTGCGTGTCTTTAGCAAAAAGCTGAAACAAAAGCTGTAGTAAAGCCATTTTTGCAAATGTTTATTGGCTTTTATAAGAATGTGTAAAACTGTGGGTAGGGAAAGGTGTGTGAATGTAACACTAATTTTTAGGTTTAATGTCGTTTAAGAGGTTAGGTCAATAATCAGACGACAAATGTAATGGTTGAAATGAGCCCACGGTTCATAGGGCACAGAGTTACCGGAACTCGTGTTTCAGAATAACGGAATGAATCCCCCGAAAAAAAGACTTGTCCAAGTAACATCCTAACCGAGATTCGAACTCGGAACCTCATTACTGTGAAGCGGACACCACAGAGGTGGGCATTTTATTTTTGTTGCATTATAACAGTTACTTAAGAAAGATCGATTTTCATACCAGAAAAAAATGGCAGTTTTCAACAGGGTAACATAAATTGTTGTCGTTTTTGGAAATTGGATTTACAAGACTTCAAAAATATTTAATTACATAAATGAAACTTTCTGCCTAAATTTATTTATTTGACCTTAAAACGAAAACTATTGTAGGTCGATGGATTAATAAACATATGTAATTTATTTTGACTATTATTTTTGTAACGTAGTTCAACCCAGCAGGCCCTATCGGACGCTGAATGAACTTAGCCCGAAGTGTCATGGATTAAGTGTATCTTAAATGTTCCAACACTCGATTTTTATGGTGCATGTTGGTAAAGGTTTAGTGGAGAAAACAGCTCAATGTATAATTGTAGTTTGTTTATTTCACTTTTTCGGAACCAAAATGCATGCAATTGTAGTGTAATCAGTAATGTAACCCCATAATCATCCACGCATGTCAAATCACTCGTTATTTTACGTGGTCCCACCCCATCTTTTACTACAGCCGGCCGGCCGCTGGCATTAAACTCTCGACTGGGCTTTTACAATTATGACTATTCCAATTGTTTCCTTTAAGATGCTCGTGACAGGGATGCCTAAACCAGTTCAGAAATAACGCAATAGAGGGGAAAACCTGTGGCTTGTTGAATCACCGAACAGGAATATAATATTACAAATAATACTTTCCTTTTTTTTTTTTTTTAAAGAAGAGCTACAGGGAATTGAGAGGTGCTGTATGTCTTTCGTAAATATTCGACGCTTTTCCTTCTCAATATACTGAATTGTGGTCCAGTACCAGTATTGTGCAACTTGTGTTGTTTGGCGTCGCCTTGGTAGTGCGTGAAGTTCTGCACAGAGCTGCTCTGCGGGTTGTCAGGCGCGAATCCTGCAGGCGTTCAGCAGCACGTGAAACACTATCCCTCTCTCCTTAAACCTGCTTTATTCAACACACAAAATTAAATGTTTCCCAAATTTTGAATTAAATATTTAAAAACTCATAAGAACAATTCTTAATTTACGTAACTTTCCAAATGTTCTATTCTGACCCAAGTATCTCGTTCATGATAATTGATAATGAAGTTCTTTGAGTTTTGATAATCCTGGGAAAGTAATAATTTATCGTTAGTGTGGTGGTAACGTTACTGCTTGCCAAGCAGGAGTCTCGAGTTCCACTCCCGGTGGGGAGACCTGGTCCGGGGTGTATTCAGCCCATGTGGTGGACGCAGCGACCGGGCGGTAGGCCTTGGCCCAGAAAGGGTGTTGTGAGCTGCATAACTGATCTAAGCCATGTGATAATTAAACTGGCTCTAAATATATGTTACATTATTGATAACAACTATGTTGTAGGTATTCATATTACAGTAATCAGGAACTGTTTTCAGAGTAATTTTGTTGTTGTAGTGTTTAACGTCCGCTTTTACTACTACGGCACCGCAGGCGGTGACACTGATGATACATGGAATGAAGATGGAGCATCGGTGGAATGAGATGGCGGGGGAAACCGGAGCACCCGGAGAAAACCCGCCCTAACGCCGCTTCGTCCACCACGAATACCACATGCGGGACCCTGGGATCGAACCCGGGCCGCCTAGGTGGTAAGCGAGCGCGCTAACCGCTCGGCCACGGCGCCGCCAATTTCAGAGTAAGCATCCTATACTTAGGATTATTATTATTATTATTATTATTATTATTATTATTATTATTATTATTATTATTATTATTATTATTATTAATCATCATCATTATCATTTACTAATTGAAAATTTTCGCATTTGTAGACTTTATTACGAGGTTATTCGAGTATTCGATTTTTTGGGTAGTGTTTTAACGTCCACTTTTACTGTATGCGCACCGCCGGCGGTGACACTGATGTTATATGCAATAAAGATGGAGAATCGGTGGAAGGAGATGGAAGGAAAAACCGGAGGGAACCCGTCCACAAACTCCACATGCGATCGCCCAGGAACGAACCCTGGCCGCTTTGGTGGGAGACGAATGGTCTAACCACACGGTCACGCCGCGGCCAGTTCCTCATTTTGAGGAGACGTGCATTTCCAGTGAAATGTCATTATAGCCTTTTTGCGCGGGCTTAGAGTACTTCGTATAGAGACGGTATGTGACAGTTGATTGGCGATAAGGATAACGATTCTGTTTCTCCACTGATCCCACTATAGGCCTGGTTCGACGCCCCTTGCGAGATTCGAGTGTAGGGTTAACGGCACCGCATTTACTCTGGCTAATATTTTACGTAATTTCTAACACTAATGAATATAAATGTAACCCAGTTCGGAGATGATGGCAAAGATGCCTGAAGGCAACATCGCATCATATGGAAATTAGGTCATTGAGCTGGAAAGCGAAAGGTGTTAACGTAGCTATTGATTTACTGCTATCACCCTGCAATTAAATGAGGGCAATTTTGTGTTTTATATGCAGCATCAAGGAGCAGGGTGAATATGGAACTTTCCAGGAACCCCCGTGTTCTGTCTGGAACGCCAGGTGTACCAAATAACTTGCATTGTCTGACTCATGTAGGAGTGTGTGTGTGTGTGTGTGTGTGTGTGTGTGTGTGTGTGTGTGTGTGTGTGTGTGTGTGTGTGTGTGCGCGCGCGCGCTTTCCGGGCACGACTCTTTTTTTTTTTCACGGGTGTACATCCTTGAGAGAATGCGCTAATGACATTTAGCAAAACTTGGGGGGGGGGGGGGGGAATTATTAAAAAAAATTATTTTGTTGTTTAACGACGCTGTCAATTGCCAGGATCACATCAGCGTCGCCGGTGAGCCGGAATTTTGTCCCGCAGGAGTTCTTTTACATGCTAGTAAATCTACTGACATGGAGCTGTCGTTTTTAAGCACACTTAAAAACCATCGACCTGGGCCGGGTTTGAACCCGCGACCTTGGGATCAGTAGGCCAGCGTCTAACCAACTGAGCCACCCAGACCGACCGGGGGGGGGGGGGGGGATGGACCTCTATTGCATGCCTAAAAATATTTAAATTTTATAATAATATAATTATATTATTTATAATATTTTAACTATTAATAGTATTAATATTATGGATATTTACTAATTGCTTAAACTACCCTCCATCGCATATTAGTGGGTACGAAATTTGTTCCTGTGTACTATATTTTAACGGAAGTAAATCTTTACGTTACACGTTTTATTTTAGATATAAAGGGAGTAGCGATTGTCAAATGTTTAATAGTAATAACTGGTAAGCTACGTACTCTTTCCATGCAATGGGGAAAAACAACGAATAACTAAATATTGAACAATCCGAACTATTAATAACGAATATCTGTGAAATGGCTTATGGCAGAAACTGGTGTTTGAAATAAAGTGGTGTTTTAGAGCGATGTGCATTTTTCCTGTGGTACGTTTCTATGTATCGCTTAATGTCAAATGTATGCAGAATACCTACATTCCATTGAAGGGCACTTCCCGCGGTATTGCCAGCTAATTCCAGATGTACCTACACCTATCTTTAATGCCTAGTGTTTTAATCAAAATGCGTAGCGCCATTTTTTAAGAAATCGAAAACTTTTAAAAATCTCCCATATGAAAGGTGATTGGGGTATTTTCTTGAAAATATGTGTGTCGGTTTTTAAGGAAAATGTTTTAAGTTCGATATTTAACTGATATTCCTTTTTGAGTCAATCTGTTCGGACATTCATTCACATACAAACTTTTTGCCACTTTTTATTCAGGGTGCCTCAAAACATGTATTTCTTGTGAGATGCCGATATCGAAATTTTTCTACTATTATATACATGATAGAGAAAGCAAACGATATATAAATTTGTGTACCCTACAGACGGCGACATGGAACAGACTATCACTAAACTCAGACTGTATGTTGGAAATATCGACTTGTGTAAACCGCGTTGCAACACAACATGGTACTTAGACATATTTTGCTCCCCAGGGCTGTACAACGGGAATGAGAGAATGCATTAGGCTTAAGAGATGGTTCTATGTGATGTGTGACTAGGAGAGGAAACCCGTATTTGAAAATTCAAATCATAACAAGGAATATTGCAGAGATGGGTTAACGTAAATAATTTGGTATAAATTGTGTGTTTTAACGAGATCTATACTTTTTGTAGAGTGAGATTTTGTTTCTCTCTTACAGTTTACGAGTTATACAAAAGTGATTCAGAATGAAGAGGATTTCAGACTATTACCAGTTGTCATGAAAATATCTTAAACATATGGTAGTTCAATCGATATCGTAAAGAGCCATTTTTAGAAAATCAACATCTGGAAAACCTTCCCGCGGATTTTGTTGAACATTTCCGTGGAACTTAATTATCAAGTTCGGCATTTACACCGACTTTTGGTTTTTGAGTTATGTTCCTCATAGAAAAGCGCGAGCCTTACACTTTTGATTAGTGGACGAGATTGGTATACATTTCAAAATCATCCATTACCTGAAAATTTGGGTATAATACGAATATGGAAAATATTTTAGAAACATTTGATCACTGGAGTTGTGCAGCGAAATTGAAACTTGAAGGAATAAGAATACCTCGGAGGTTTGTGGGGAGGTTGTTAGATAAGAGAAGCTGATTGCTGCTCAGGGATTTCAGCCCGGATTGCCGAATGTAGATCCGCCGCGGCAATGATATTTGCAGATCTCATTCAGCTCTCCATTGTGAAACAACAATGTTTAAGTGTCGCTGGGTTTAGCAGTTGTTCCCCTCCTGAGAGATGTGGGACATCGTTGAGAAATAGGGGCTCCTGTCTCACGGACATCATCAGAGTATGTTGCTGCATGTCTGGCTGGAGGTAGAGGACACAACCTATATGCAGGATGAGCAAGCACCTCGACTACCACAGTATTTGGGGATTTCTGTGTACCGACAGTACAGTGACGTTATGTTGCTCCATGTCTGGTTGGAGACGGAGGACACAACCTATATGCAGGATGAGCAAGCACCTCGACTACCACAGTATTTGGGGATTTCTGTGTACCGACAGTACAGTGACGTTATGTTGCTCCATGTCTGGTTGGAGACGGAGGACACAACCTATATGCAGGATGAGCAAGCACCTCGACTACCACAGTATTTGGGGATTTCTGTGCACCGACAGTACAGTGACGTTATGTTGCTCCATGTCTGGTTGGAGACAGAGGACACAACCTATTTGCAGGATGAGCAAGCACCTCGACTACCACAGTATTTGGGGATTTCTGTGCACCGACAGTACAGTGACGTTATGTTGCTCCATGTCTGGTTGGAGACAGAGGACACAACCTATTTGCAGGATGAGCAAGCACCTCGACTACCACAGTATTTGGGGATTTCTGTGCACCGACAGTACAGTGACGTTATGTTGCTCCATGTCTGGTTGGAGACAGAGGACACAACCTATATGCAGGATGAACAAGCACCTCGACTACCACAGTATTTGGGGATTTCTGTGCACCGACAGTACAGTGGCGTTATGTTGCTCCATGTCTGGTTGGAGACAGAGGACACAACCTATTTGCAGGATGAGCACCTCGACTACCACAGTATTTGGGGATTTCTGTGTACCGACAGTACAGTGACGTTATGTTGCTCCATGTCTGGTTGGAGACAGAGGACACAACCTATTTGCAGGATGAGCAAGCACCTCGACTACCACAGTATTTGGGGATTTCTGTGCACCGACAGTACAGTGGCGTTATGTTGCTCCATGTCTGGTTGGAGACAGAGGACACAACCTATTTGCAGGATGAGCACCTCGACTACCACAGTATTTGGGGATTTCTGTGTACCGACAGTACAGTGACGTTATGTTGCTGCATGTCTGGTTGGAGACAGAGGACACAACCTATATGCAGGATGAGCAAGCACCTCGACTACCACAGTATTTGGGGATTTCTGTGTACCGACAGTACAGTGACGTTATGTTGCTCCATGTCTGGTTGGAGACGGAGGACACAACCTATATGCAGGATGAACAAGCACCTCGACTACCACAGTATTTGGGGATTTCTGTGTACCGACAGTACAGTGACGTTATGTTGCTGCATGTCTGGTTGGAGACAGAGGACACAACCTATTTGCAGGATGAACAAGCACCTCGACTACCACAGTATTTGGGGATTTCTGTGCACCGACAGTACAGTGACGTTATGTTGCTCCATGGCTGGTTGGAGACGGAGGACACAACCTATATGCAGGATGAGCAAGCACCTCGACTACCACAGTATTTGGGGATTTCTGTGTACCGACAGTACAGTGACGTTATGTTGCTGCATGTCTGGTTGGAGGTAGAGGACACAACCTATTTGCAGGATGAACAAGCACCTCGACTACCACAGTATTTGGGGATTTCTGTGTACCGACAGTACAGTGACGTTATGTTGCTCCATGTCTGGTTGGAGACAGAGGACACAACCTATATGCAGGATGAGCAAGCACCTCGACTACCACAGTATTTGGGGATTTCTGTGCACCGACAGTACAGTGACGTTATGTTGCTGCATGTCTGGTTGGAGACAGAGGACACAACCTATTTGCAGGATGAACAAGCACCTCGACTACCACAGTATTTGGGGATTTCTGTGTACCGACAGTACAGTGACGTTATGTTGCTGCATGTCTGGTTGGAGACATAGGACACAACCTATTTGCAGGATGAGCAAGCACCTCGACTACCACAGTATTTGGGGATTTCTGTGTACCGACAGTACAGTGACGTTATGTTGCTGCATGTCTGGTTGGAGACAGAGGACACAACCTATTTGCAGGATGAGCAAGCACCTCGACTACCACAGTATTTGGGGATTTCTGTGTACCGACAGTACAGTGACGTTATGTTGCTGCATGTCTGGTTGGAGACAGAGGACACAACCTATTTGCAGGATGAACAAGCACCTCGACTACCACAGTATTTGGGGATTTCTGGGCACCGACAGTACAGTGACGTTATGTTGCTCCATGTCTGGTTGGAGACAGAGGACACAACCTATATGCAGGATGAGCAAGCACCTCGACTACCACAGTATTTGGGGATTTCTGTGCACCGACAGTACAGTGACGTTATGTTGCTCCATGTCTGGTTGGAGACAGAGGACACAACCTATTTGCAGGATGAGCAAGCACCTCGACTACCACAGTATTTGGGGATTTCTGTGTACCGACAGTACAGTGACGTTATGTTGCTCCATGTCTGGTTGGAGACAGAGGACACAACCTATTTGCAGGATGAGCAAGCACCTCGACTACCACAGTATTTGGGGATTTCTGTGCACCGACAGTACAGTGGCGTTATGTTGCTCCATGTCTGGTTGGAGACAGAGGACACAACCTATTTGCAGGATGAGCAAGCACCTCGACTACCACAGTATTTGGGGATTTCTGTGCACCGACAGTACAGTGACGTTATGTTGCTCCATGTCTGGCTGGAGACAGAGGACACAACCTATTTGCAGGATGAGCAAGCACCTCGACTACCACAGTATTTGGGGATTTCTGTGCACCGACAGTACAGTGGCGTTATGTTGCTCCATGTCTGGTTGGAGACAGAGGACACAACCTATTTGCAGGATGAGCAAGCACCTCGACTACCACAGTATTTGGGGATTTCTGTGTACCGACAGTACAGTGACGTTATGTTGCTGCATGTCTGGTTGGAGACAGAGGACACAACCTATTTGCAGGATGAGCAAGCACCTCGACTACCACAGTATTTGGGGATTTCTGTGCACCGACAGTACAGTGGCGTTATGTTGCTCCATGTCTGGCTGGAGACAGAGGACACAACCTATTTGCAGGATGAGCAAGCACCTCGACTACCACAGTATTTGGGGATTTCTGTGCACCGACAGTACAGTGGCGTTATGTTGCTCCATGTCTGGTTGGAGACAGAGGACACAACCTATTTGCAGGATGAGCAAGCACCTCGACTACCACAGTATTTGGGGATTTCTGTGTACCGACAGTACAGTGACGTTATGTTGCTGCATGTCTGGTTGGAGACAGAGGACACAACCTATTTGCAGGATGAACAAGCACCTCGACTACCACAGTATTTGGGGATTTCTGTGTACCGACAGTACAGTGACGTTATGTTGCTCCATGTCTGGTTGGAGACAGAGGACACAACCTATTTGCAGGATGAGCACCTCGACTACCACAGTATTTGGGGATTTCTGTGTACCGACAGTACAGTGACGTTATGTTGCTCCATGTCTGGTTGGAGACAGAGGACACAACCTATTTGCAGGATGAGCACCTCGACTACCACAGTATTTGGGGATTTCTGTGTACCGACAGTACAGTGACGTTATGTTGCTCCATGTCTGGTTGGAGACGGAGGACACAACCTATATGCAGGATGAACAAGCACCTCGACTACCACAGTATTTGGGGATTTCTGTGTACCGACAGTACAGTGACGTTATGTTGCTGCATGTCTGGTTGGAGACAGAGGACACAACCTATTTGCAGGATGAACAAGCACCTCGACTACCACAGTATTTGGGGATTTCTGTGCACCGACAGTACAGTGACGTTATGTTGCTCCATGGCTGGTTGGAGACGGAGGACACAACCTATATGCAGGATGAGCAAGCACCTCGACTACCACAGTATTTGGGGATTTCTGTGTACCGACAGTACAGTGACGTTATGTTGCTGCATGTCTGGTTGGAGGTAGAGGACACAACCTATTTGCAGGATGAACAAGCACCTCGACTACCACAGTATTTGGGGATTTCTGTGTACCGACAGTACAGTGACGTTATGTTGCTCCATGTCTGGTTGGAGACAGAGGACACAACCTATATGCAGGATGAGCAAGCACCTCGACTACCACAGTATTTGGGGATTTCTGTGCACCGACAGTACAGTGACGTTATGTTGCTGCATGTCTGGTTGGAGACAGAGGACACAACCTATTTGCAGGATGAACAAGCACCTCGACTACCACAGTATTTGGGGATTTCTGTGTACCGACAGTACAGTGACGTTATGTTGCTGCATGTCTGGTTGGAGACATAGGACACAACCTATTTGCAGGATGAGCAAGCACCTCGACTACCACAGTATTTGGGGATTTCTGTGTACCGACAGTACAGTGACGTTATGTTGCTGCATGTCTGGTTGGAGACAGAGGACACAACCTATTTGCAGGATGAGCAAGCACCTCGACTACCACAGTATTTGGGGATTTCTGTGTACCGACAGTACAGTGACGTTATGTTGCTGCATGTCTGGTTGGAGACAGAGGACACAACCTATTTGCAGGATGAACAAGCACCTCTACTACCACAGTATTTGGGGATTTCTGTGCACCGACAGTACAGTGACGTTATGTTGCTCCATGTCTGGTTGGAGACAGAGGACACAACCTATATGCAGGATGAGCAAGCACCTCGACTACCACAGTATTTGGGGATTTCTGTGCACCGACAGTACAGTGACGTTATGTTGCTCCATGTCTGGTTGGAGACAGAGGACACAACCTATTTGCAGGATGAGCAAGCACCTCGACTACCACAGTATTTGGGGATTTCTGTGTACCGACAGTACAGTGACGTTATGTTGCTCCATGTCTGGTTGGAGACAGAGGACACAACCTATTTGCAGGATGAGCAAGCACCTCGACTACCACAGTATTTGGGGATTTCTGTGTACCGACAGTACAGTGACGTTATGTTGCTGCATGTCTGGTTGGAGACAGAGGACACAACCTATTTGCAGGATGAACAAGCACCTCGACTACCACAGTATTTGGGGATTTCTGTGCACCGACAGTACAGTGACGTTATGTTGCTCCATGTCTGGTTGGAGACAGAGGACACAACCTATATGCAGGATGAGCAAGCACCTCGACTACCACAGTATTTGGGGATTTCTGTGCACCGACAGTACAGTGACGTTATGTTGCTGCATGTCTGGTTGGAGACAGAGGACACAACCTATATGCAGGATGAGCAAGCACCTCGACTACCACAGTATTTGGGGATTTCTGTGCACCGACAGTACAGTGACGTTATGTTGCTGCATGTCTGGTTGGAGACAGAGGACACAACCTATATGCAGGATGAGCAAGCACCTCGACTACCACAGTATTTGGGGATTTCTGTGCACCGACAGTACAGTGACGTTATGTTGCTGCATGTCTGGTTGGAGACAGAGGACACAACCTATTTGCAGGATGAACAAGCACCTCGACTACCACAGTATTTGGGGATTTCTGTGCACCGACAGTACAGTGACGTTATGTTGCTCCATGTCTGGTTGGAGACAGAGGACACAACCTATTTGCAGGATGAGCAAGCACCTCGACTACCACAGTATTTGGGGATTTCTGTGCACCGACAGTACGGTGGCGTTAACCCCAGACACCTAGTTAATGTGTATCTGTGGCCTCGGCTCCAGACTGTAAGCGTGTCCAGGAACCTGTTTGAGAAAAACACTTAGGTACGGTTTATCGTGTCACGTTAGATTAGCTGATTCGTGGCGGCTTCTGTCCATTTGCGTGTGTGCAATTATGTCATTATACGGTTAGCCTGAGAGTGTGAGAGAGATTATACCCTGGTGTCTTGTAATGATATACTAGCAGCCTTTTCGCAATATAGATCAAGGGGAAACATTTAAACTTGTGGTCGCAAGTGTATCGTCAGCAAGGAGTTCACAGAGCAAAACAACTGCCATGCAGTCTTGATGTTGAACATTTTTCTACTTACTTAACTCTTATTTTACAGTGGAAAGATCAGAAAGGTGTCGGTTGTGCACGTAGACCTATGGAGAAATTACCTTGTGTTTGACGTAGGCTCTTGGGTAATCTTGCTCACCAAGAATTTCAGGAAGACATCTCTGTCAGCGCTGGATGTCTAATCGCTCAGGCCCGCATTCGGGAGGTTGCTGGTTGGATTCCGGCAGCCGAGGGAGGGACTTCCCGGTCATTCAGGCGAATTCTGGAAGGATACTTAACGTACATCTTCCGAATTATTCCCTTTCATTTCATCCATTCCATTCTCTCTCTCTCTCTCTCTATTCGGTCTTTCCAGGTTGTAACGTTAGCGGGGTCGCCGGTAGGGTGCACTCACTACGGTGTTCGGCTGAGGGGAGGTGCTGCGGTCGGCTGGCAGGCACGCTCTCTGTGGCGACCGGGAACTGCGCCTGTAGTAGTTCTGCCTGTGATGCGTTCTGGCCGCCTGTGGGTACTTTCATGTCATCCTTCCTCCCGTTGACTTACCTACAGGAATCCCCACCGTGACAGACAAGGCGATCAGCAGCTGACTGAAAGGAGCGTGTATCCCATGCCACAAGTTTGTCCAACAGTTAACATATGGTTCGTGCTGCGCAACACATTCCTTTCAGTCGGTTGGCGAAAGACCCGCCGTCTAGCTGACCTGGTTTGTCTTCCTGATCCAGAGGAGCGGATTCCAATATATCTTTCATAATGTTTCACTTATTTTTCCATCAAGCAGTTAATACTTTGCTCTCCCCGTATGGAGGACTCACACTCCCTAGTAGGACTTACAAGCCTGTGCCTAGCACACGAACCTATGGACCGCACTGAGTGATGTGCTAAGTACGAGAGTGAGGAAGAGGACGGTATGAAATGTAGTTGATGGGATGAGTGGCGAGGAAATCGGAGAACCCAGAGAAAACCCACCCAGACCCTGCTTCGTCCATCACTAATACCACATGCGGGTCCCTGGAATCAAACCCGGGCCGCCTAGACGTTAGGCGAACGGTCACGGCGCCGCCACATTAAAACTTCAATTATTCAAGTTGTACAAATCTCCGCCCTGTGAATTTGTTTCAACTTTGACCATCTCAGATTTTCAGTTGAGTTCTAGATGTCCTCATTTTAGATTCACACTCAATGTCATTCCATTCCCCCCCCCCCCCCCCCCCCCCACCACCGTGCATTCTGAAAGCTTTCACGCTAGAACCTCCGAAGTCCATACAGGAATCTATGGTTTTCTGGGGACTGTTCAGATTTTACAAATGTTGATTCATCGCATGTAGTGTGTTGCAAAGTTCCCTTGAACGCATACTCATGTTCATTTTGTTCAGGATTTGAGAGTTTTTTCCCAAGGCGTGTAGAATATGAGGAATTATCCATGCACTCAGAATAAGTTTTGAGTTCAAGCCGAGGTGAGGAAAACCAAATTTGTAATGAAAAAATGTCATTTTGGGTCCATGTCTTCAGATTTAATTCTGGATTTTGAATATCCTTAAGTTAAAAATAATTGAAAATTAACTTATAAAGGTTTGAGTTTGCATTGTGATTTATGAGGTACATATATAATTTGAAAACTGAAACGTTTTTATCTCTAGGACCATTACTGTGGTCTTTATGTGCATTTAAAAAATTAAGAATTGCTTTGTGCCGAGACGTAATATGCTCACAGAATTTCACCAAAATTCGGCAACACTATAGGGCAAAGTCAAACTATGTCAAAAAGAAAGTTACGGTATATTAATTTCAAAATTAAAAGAACCCATAGGAATTGAATGCAATTTAGAGATGGAATTAGGAAAAGCGATTGAGTACGAATCGCCGGACTGTGACGTTTGTTGACAAGGTCGCAGTTGTTTTGAAAGGCATTTACCTGCCTGAACGCCCAGATGCACCTGTTCCGCTCCGGCCAACACAACCAGTTCCTGAGCACGTGTTCATGAGATGCAGCCGTATTCCTGAAGAGTGCGACGGATTACAATTCGGGTGTGTGTGTGTGTGTGTGATGAGGTAGGTCAGGGCGCGGGGTCACCAGCGGGGGGAAGTGGAGGAAGGGGTGGGGTGGGGAGGGGAGTGGAGGTTTGTGGCCGTGAAATATGGGTTGATCCGCTCTCAACATAACATGCCTTTTTTTTCCTTTCTTACTTGTCGCTTGCAGGTGTTGACGTGGCACTGGCTTCCTCAATTGTCATATTGCAATGCACTTTCTTACTTATTTGTAAACAGAACTTTGTCTGACGAAAGCCCCATTTGTTATCTAGTTCTTGGTGATAGATAAATAGTTTTGCATAAATAGTTTCATTGCACATTTCCTAGAAAGTACAAGGGCCATAGAGCAAATCGAATCACTGATTATTTATAATGAAAATTACGCTTTTATATAACAAAGTAATATGTACGTGAGACGTAAACTGAACCCTTCACATTGACAAATGCAAACTTATTCATGTTACCAGCTCAGCGGAGTAATCACTGACAAGAGGTTTTGTACTGGTATCAACATTAGTAGTACCTGGTCAAGGATGGTAAAACACACACACACACACACACACACACACACACACACACACACACACACACACACACACACACACACACACACACACTAAAAATGCTTAGTTATTTTTACTCTCTCTACTACATATAATAAATAGAGGAAGTGTTTTCCACCCAAAAATTCGATGTCGAGATTTCACCGGAAATTTTTAGACCCCCTGAATCTCCCACCCCCCCCCCCCAAAATAGAAATCTTCTGTGTGTGTCTCTGAACAGCATAACTCAAGAACGAAAAGTCGATTAAAAACCAAAGTTGGTATTAAGTTTAATATCTTTTGAGGTTGCATCACGAAGATTTTAAAGAAAATTGCTCCACCCTAAACTACTCTTTAGATGAAAAATATTTAGAAAATTTTGATTTTCTAGAAAATGGCTCTAATGGTTTTTATTAAAATGCCAAGGTATTAAGTAATGATGTTCTGGGAACTGTACTAGTATCAGAAATGTCACTAAAGTCTTATATTGAATCTATTTCACCAAATTTGAAATTGTATCAGCAAATATTACTGTATCTACTATCTACAGTAAGCAGTGGAAGTATTTTATGCGACTCAAGGCTTCCATTAACTGGAAATACGTGTTTTGAGGACCCCTGAAAAAAAAGTTTTAGAAAAACCCTCTGTGTGTGTGAACAGCATAATTCAAAAGCGAAAAGTCAGTTAAAAACCTAACTTGGTATTTAGGTTTAATAACTTTCAAGGATGCGACACGAAGATTTTGAAGAAAATTCCTCTACGATAAACTACACTTTATATGGAAAATGTTTTCTTAAAAATGGCTCTACGATTTTGATTAAAATGTCAGAAGTTTAAGACTTTTTATGGCAAATAAACTACATATTTTAAATATTCTGTCTATAGTGCGTGTACTGTTTACTCTTGATGACTTTGTCATACTGTGAAAGCTTGTGTAACTCTGCAAGTGATCTGTAGCTTCTTCAGTGACAGGTCATTGTTAATCACTTCTGATGCCTGTGTGAAAGCTACTCAAATGTGCATGTATAGAACCATCTAACAAAAGATGCCATTCACTGCTAATTATATCGCTACTGAATAATAATAATAATAATAATAATAATAATAATAATAATAATAATAATAATAATAATAATAATAATAATAATAATAATAATAACAATAATAACAATAATAACAATAATAACAATAACAATAATAATAACAATAATAATATAATAATATTATTAGTATTAGTATTATTATTATTATTATTATTATTATTATTATTATTATTATTATTATTATTATTAGTATTACTATTATATTACAACTAAACAGGAGAATATGGCTGGAAATGCCTAGTGTAAATTTAACACAAAATTCAATTCTATCTGACAAATTTCAGGTAAGTTTTGATTGTGTTTCCATTATCCCTTTTGCTGATGTTTGTTTCTTTTTTGTTCCTGTATATAATGAGTTTTGTGTGATCACTCTGTATATTTATTGACAATGTTTTGTACATCACAATTGACATGTTCAATGTTCACCAGCCTCCATGGCTACTTGTGAACTCCCTGAAGGCAATCCAATCTAAACTAGACTGATAAGCTGTAAGAGATAGACCAAATCTTATTATACAAAAATGTAGTTCTCGTTAAAACACACATATATCAAATTATATTTTTTGTGAAGTGAACCATTTCGGAGATATTCTTTGTTATTTGTCAGAATTTTACAATACATATAGACATGACATTCTAAATGGGAGGTCATTCTAGTTCTCTCTCTCTCTCTCTCTTTTTTTTTTTTTTTTTTTTATCAATTGGTCATATAAAGCGGACGGAATTTCAATGTCATCCCATAGCGATCACTCTTAAAACATCTATTCCTTAATGCCTGTGTTCCCCCTGTACCTACTAGAAAATTCGCAATAAGTGAACATGAATTGAATAGAGGAATAAGCTGATGATGGTTTGTGCACGAGTAGAGAAAGGCATTTGAATGGAGCACATTAGATATTTTAATATATATAAAATATAATGTGCTTAAACTGCGACGATTTGTAAACTATTTCATGCATTGAGATGGACGGAAGGATGGCAAACCGACAAAGTGGTTAACATGCCTGATAAAAAGTATTAATAAAGACGAATTGGTTATTAGAAATGTCGATGCAAATCGGAGAAGGTCCTCAGATGTTTGAAGTAAGGCTTTCAACTTCTAAGTTATCTTAATTACGTGAGTAGTTGCTGAAGACGCTTTTCGACGTCAAGACAAAGGGGTAGTAAAATAGGCATCATATTCTTGAGGGAAGGGGCACATATCAACAGTAAGTGAAATGAAGCTGTAGGTATCACATTGGAAATGCTATTTAGCCCAGAGCTAGCGTTTTAATGGTGGAAATACCTGCACCAAACCTCTATCATGGAAGCGATACAATTTTTAATGAAATATTAAATACATAATTGCGGGCATACATTTGTTTTTATTCCCGTTAATGAGGTAGGTAACTTGAATACATGTCTAGTTAGGCTGGCAAACCAACATTAAGATGACCGTTTGTGTTTTAACATCGGTTCTGTTGGTCGTTAATTCAAACTCATTAATAAATCCAATTAAAGAGGTAATTAAAATGCAGTACTTTTGCTTTGAGTGCAATGCGCATTGAATTAATATTTTAATTAAACGCCGACGTGTGCGCAAGCGCGGGGACAGGGTGGGGTCCCCTCTACTGCAGGCCGAGAGATGGCGTTGGTGGCACAATAATCCTCGATTATGATTAATTGCCCGCCTGCCTGCCTGCCATCATATTGGTTTATAAGCTCATAGTTGATATTCTTCTATACAGTTACCGTGCTACAAAGTCCCATCTTCTGAGATAGATACCTACCCTAAATAAACAGATCCAATGGGAGAGTTTGGGGTAAATACCATTCGTGGTATATCACTTTAGTGTTTTCCAAAAATAGATAAAAATGATCATTACTTATGATTTTTTAAAGAAATGCTAACAAATTTGATTAAAATACCACGTATTTAAGACATTTAGATGACTAATAAAATCTATATATTGAATTTTCTGCGAGCCCCTTCGTTCAGAGAACTTTATTTAACTGGCATACTGTAAAGATGAACAGACCTTTGTTCTTTGTCAAATAACTGTTGAGTATCATGAACCATTTCCGAGATATTTGTTTCAATTCTTCAATTGGCCACATTCTTTTGTTTCTCGTGATGTGATAATGCATTTAAAACGAGTATAGTCTTTCCAATTTAGGGTTACTAGATTATGTAGGACACAATGGCCGTTGTATTGTCACTCCTCATGTAGAATATGCGGTTAACGTATGGCCGAAGTAGCGTCTTCCATCCTGTATAAAAGTTAATAATTTTGAACCAAAATTGGCATGACAATTGTAGCAGATTATTTTAAGAACTTTGCTAGCATGTTTTCTTTAATTTCTGTGAAAGAAGTTTTCCGTCGGGGTTGGTAAGATAATAATGATGTTTCCTACTGAAGCAGTGGCGCAGTGGTAGAAGCCGATTGGCTGCACAGGAAGACAAATGCCTCGCTTTATGGAGCTATTAAAATGTGCGCTTCTCGTGTGTATGTGTGTGTTGGAAGCGGTAGGTGCTTTGCTCTTGTTTTATTCCACCACCCTCCTTTCCCTGGCAATGACCCACATTCTTAACAAAATCTATCGCTTTTCAGATGTCTTCCAGTCTTCCGGCTGGCTCCGCCCGGACCATGTGGACTGAGATGAATGAAAAATAATGTTCAGAATAATTTACGAAATGATATTTTTGGCTCCTTTAACTGTTATATACTCATTTCTTGAAAATTTAGTGTATGTTTAATCCCCTGCCTTTATCATGATGCCCTAATGACCTAGCTGTCCACGAGCCCTTAAACCCTACTCCCTCTTTCGTGACCGACTTTACCTTTGGAAAAATTGCCAGTCGTCAACTTGAGTTAATCATTGGGGTTGTAATTTTTTTTTTAAATTAAATCACGCACATTAGCGCTCTGAGCAAAATAGGGAATGGGTTTGGCCGAAAATCGAACCTGGGACATCTAGTTTGGACGCTAGCATGCAAACTACTAGACAATTGCTGTGTCGTCAAATTAATTTACACTTCCCCTGTTTTAAAAATCCTCCATTCACTTACATTTGGAAAATGATATACGGACCATTTTATCCTTAAAATAATCAGTTAATTAATAACTTGAAAACTACTGGAGATATTACAATAAAGTTTAAATATACGCTAATGATACGCTGTGTTACTTGAGGTATACGTTTCAGAAAGTGTGTACTGTAACAGTTACTATTTTCACAATAATTAATGAAAAACTTGTTCCTGTCAATTTTGGTGAACAATCTAAATTGCACTAAGCCATAAATCCTATTTCACTTATCAGAAGTATGCTGAATGTATGTATATAATGCTTTACGTTTGGATCGCAAAAAGAAACCGATAAGGTGGGAATCCTTTAAAGGCTAACGCTACCTAGTTCTGTTGCAAACAGTGCCCATCTTTGAAAACTGTGTTGGCAATTACATTCCTCTGGGTTCCTGCATTTCTGGCTCATTTTCCTCAGGGAATAAAATAAAAAGAAAGAAAAAATAAAATTAAAAATTAAAAAAATGTGATATATTGCACTCACATGACTCTTTAGTTACGTCATGTGGGTATTCCGGGCAACGAGGAGGCGGATGCTGCGGCTAAGTCTGCATGTCGTCTGCCGGAGTTATCCACCGGAGTTTTGCCATATGTGGATGGACAGCAGCACTTCCGTCGCCATCCATTGACTGTCTGGCAGAAATCTTGGGAAGCATTAGCTGGCACTCAGCTGACCTCCTGCAGGGCTTGCGTGGCGACCCGGCCCATGCATGTCTTTTGCTTGATTGTCCCCGGTATACTAGAGACCGCCAATCCCTTGGCCTGGGTTCGACTCTGTATCCGTAGATAAGGTGCTCGGGTTCGTTGCCGAAATTGATTTCGCGAGGCAAGTTTAACTTGTGTTTTATTATTTGGGGTGTGATTTTACAGATTTAGGCTCTGAACTTCGATTTGTGTGGTTTTATCGTTTGTTTTTAGCGTTTTAACTCTTTACTGCTTTTCCACTCACCTATTTTTAAATCGCTATACTTGTTTTGTCTTTTTAAATGTCTTACTTTCCCCCTTCTCATCTTTGGTTTTAGTCTTCATCTTTTAATCACATCACGTTCTTTGTGTGTTAGCCTTCGACATTTGACTGACTTCATAGGCAAAGAAAGAAAATTTGTTCACGTATTGTAATGTTAGAATTGCATAAATGGTTGTACGTAACACGTGTGAATTTTCCTTGTGACACGTTCTCTCTCTGTCACACACACACACACACACACACACACACACACACACACACACACACACACACACACACACACACACACACACACACACACACACACACACACACACACACACACACACACACACACACACACACACACACACACACACACACACAACATATACTCGTGTCACAATACGTCAAGCATTTTTGTTGTAAACTCCAAACACGCCTGCGATGATTTCGTGGAAATGTGTGCCAGTAAAATATCCAGAACTGTGCATTTCTCCCCTGCCATATATTGAGGTCAGATGAAAAAGGTAGGTATTTAAATAATGTTTGGTAGTGGATAGAACGGAATGTGAAACATGTATCGGATGGAAATACCAGACATGACTTAGGGAAAGTTTGGGGCTGGCTGCTTTAAGGTCGGATTTGTTATTGCTTTTCCGATACATCACATAATGTCACACAGCTAATGCCGATGAATTATTGAGCAAAGCAATTGCCCGAGTGCAATAAATCTTGCCATAAAGCGACCTTTAACAGTCGTGAGAGAATCCGTAATTAGACAGCAGCAGCAACAGCATTCGCTCTGACCAATAAAAGTTAACATTCATCATAAGTGTTGCAGTTTCCGTGTTGCATATCTCTGATTTTTCTCACTGCTTCCAGATAAACGTGTACCTACCTAAATGGAGACTGAAACGACCGTCGAATGTTTAAGTGTCCGATGTTTGTTGCACGATATTGCGCGAAACAGCTCTCCTGTAGGGATAGAACGCTAGCCTCTGGTACTCGGGGTCGCGGGTTCTAACCTTCGGAAGGGAAGTAAAGCCGGCGGTCCCGAGTCCTAGATAAACAAGTGTCTGAGCAAGTTGGGCAGTCTTGCACCCAATGTGGAATGGGATGCCAAACGCCCATAAATAAGACAATCGTTTGAGAAACACCTTGATGGAGACAAAGTCAAACCATAAGTATCTGGAAAATTGCAAAATGTTACAGCATTTACTCGGAATAAAGGACTACGTATATGTACTTCATTTGCCTATCATTCAGGTGTCCTCAGTGATAAATATTGTAATAAGAATCATGTGGTTCATTTTTGAGAATATCAAAACTAACAAAACCTTTTTCATATCGTGATGATGTAATTTTAAGGGTCCTTAATGCTTGGTCATCAGCGCCCCTATAAAACGAGTCATGGTATAAGCCAGAGATAAATTTAATATAAAGTAAAAATACCAGTATAAAACCATATTTACAAAATATAAGAGGCAATAGGCAAAAAAAAATATATATATATAAATTTCGATATCTAAATTTCTATATTCTTAGGATCATGTTTATCATTGCTGAAAGCTTCAAAACCCTTCAATCTCTTGTTTGTTGTCCGCTAGGACCTCTGCAAGCCTGACGGATGTAATGAGGTGATTTTCTTGAAAATGTCTACGTCGCATCCTTGGAAGATGCTCAACTTAAATATACCTACAATTTGGTGTTTAACTGCTTTTCATTTTTTTGTTAAACTGTTCACAGAGAGATGGCCCAGTTTAGCAGTTAAACTGTACATGTTTCTTGTTTTCTAAATCTAGTTCTGTAGTTCCGTATCTGAAGCTAACAAGAAAAAATACACATTAGGCAATCAGAATTGATAACATAATTTAAGAACCTTATCAAAAATAGATGGTTGAAATGCTTTACAGTGTATATTCAAGTAGCCAAATTAAGAAAGAAGTTTTATATTTAGCATACACGAAGAACACGATATTGTTTACTTTTTCTGGCGTTTTTCAGAATGTTTAATTAATATCAATGTAGTTTTTTTAATCATTTTTACTTTATTACGTACAGCAACCAAAAATTCCATGTCGAGATTTCACCGGAGATATATGTTTTGAGGTCCCGTGAAAGAAAAAAAAACATTTTTACACAAGTGCGCGCCCGCGCGTGTGTCTGTGTCTGTCTGTGAACAGCATACCTCAAAAACGAAAAGTCGGTTAAAAATCAAAGTTGTTTTTATGTTTCATATGTTTAAAGAATGTGACACGAAGATTTTGAAGAATATTGCCCCACCCTAAACTACCCTTTACATGGACAATTTTTTCGAAAAGTTCAATTTCTTTTTTATAAATGGCTAACGATTTTGATTGAAATGCCACATTTTAAAGATGTGTTCATGACAGTTGAAATGTAGATATATTTTGAATTCTCTGACTATAGCCAATGTAGTCCTGTTTACCTTTGATGAGTTGTACATATAATTGATAGACCAAATCTTACTACACACAAGTGTAGAGCTCATTAAAACACAGTTTACATATAATGCATTTCTTTTTTAGGTGAGCCATTCCGGAGATATTCCTTGTTATTTGTCTCAATTTTCCAATTCTTGTACTTTTCTCGAATGGGAGGTCTAGCCATTGCAAGGCGACTAGCTAAAGCTTATTATATTCCCCTTGCACCTACAAAAAATTAACAATAAGATAATTTTTGTAAATGCTTATCTCGATTAAATTGAGTAGATAGAGGAATAAGCGTTTGTAAGAACAGTTTGTGCAAGAATGAGTAGAGAAGGTCATGTGAGTGCAGCACATCACACACACACACACACACACACACACACACACACACACACACACACACACACACACACACACACACACACACACATGTATTTTCCCCCAAAATATTGATTGTTTATGCATGGTGATTTACTGTATGCATTTAGTAGAGAAAACATGGTAATATAACGCTTGAAATGCGGTGAAAATATCAAAGTTAGAAATCATCAGTACTTGAACTCGTTCGCGAATAGCTGTCTGCTGATTCGCGTTGAATGAAATAGAACAATTGACTGGCAGTGATAAAAATGTTTGCATTGTATGTGATAAATAGCTTGCTAGTAACAGTAATGAGATCCAACTAGTGTTTTGTGAAGAAAGAGAGAAGTGACATTTACATAAAGGTGCTCTATAGACACATAGGTTGATGAATGCAGTGGAGCGTTTGATGTCTAACATAAACTGCAAATAAGTTGAAATACAAGGAGCGTTATCACGTCGTTTGTGTTGGAATGATTATCATCTTGGAAGCATGGATACGCGCGTGTGAAGTCCCGAAGGATGACGAGGGAGGAAAAAGAGCATGTAATTACGCATAAATCCTATTGCCGATAATTGTAGTTATAATTAGGTAAAATGTTTGATGCGGGGCGGTTTTTATGGATTGAGCGCGCGAGGTTGCCAAGCTGGGGCGGTGCTGGCGAGGCGGTGTTGCCAGTTGGCTGGCCGGCAGTCGGTCCCTGGTATTGATCCATCTCTCGCCGCCACTCCCGTCCAACGTTTGCTCGTTGGTTCGATTTGAAGCTTGCTGCCCCTTGCGAAAATCACTGCACACAAACCTGGACATCGTACAGGTCAATCCCCAAAATTGTAAGGAACTTGCAAATGTTCAACAGAAATAGCAAAATCGGGCTCTTTTCTGAAAAATAACACCAACTGCTAGAAATGTATTTTTCATCCACTTAGGTACAAAAATGTTCCATTTGGCTCAACTACAAGGTCCCTTCGTCCCTAATATTTTTTAGAAACAACTGTGCAAGCTAATGAGAGTTTCATTATATTTTATTTGGCCATTATATGTTAAAACACACTGTACTCGAGATATTGTTATAATGAATAACATTTGTATCTGCAGTTTTCTGTAAACAGCGCCTGAGAAAGGAAACATAAGAGATAGAAAAACCGTTTATGCAGCTTTAAAATACACTAATTATGGCCCCGTTTTCATGGTGTTGTTGTGATTAAGTATTGAATCTACGACTTTTCGATACAAGTCTATTATAATCAAAATAATGGTGAATTGTAATACGTAGAGAAGTGGTTAGCGTTGTGTGTGTTTCTGCTATGCCGAAGGAGTTTATACAAATAATAATTCTATTGTGTTGCACTCACATGACTTTCCCTATGCTTGTACTAACTATTCTTACAGATTCTTCTTCCTCTATCTATTTCATGTTAGCTGAGATAAACATTTGCATAGATTAACTGTTGCCAATTTTCTTTTAGGTACAAGGGGAATATGAGAATACAGTAAGCCTTGAGCGATAGTCAAATGCTGTAAGGCTGTCGCTATATGAAGGCGTTTGTGCCGCCGAAAGATAAAAACGCGAATAACGACCTTCCATTTGAGAGAAGTGTAAGTATTGCAAAATTCACACAAGTAACAGGAATATCTCCGAAATGGTTCACTCCACAAAAAAAAAAAAAAAAAAAAAAAAAAAAAAAAAAAAAAAAAAAAATTGCATTTGGACATAAATTGTGTGTTTTTTGTATAGTAAGATTAGGTCTATCTCTTACGGTTTACCAGTTATGCAAAAGCCATCAAGAGTAAACAGGACTATGCTATAACCAGATAATTCAAAATATGGATTTCATTTGTCATCAAAATATTTTAAACTTATGGCATTTTAATCAAAATCGTTAGAGCCAGTTTCGTAAAATCAAAATTTTCGAAGAAATTTCCATAAGTGGTAGTCTAGGGTGGAGGAAAGTTCCTCAAAATCTTAGTGTCGCATCCTTGAAAGACATTAAACTTAAATATCAACTTTGGTTTTTAACCGACTTTTCGTTTTTGAGTTAATGGTGTTCGCAGACACACACACGCGCGCGCGCGCGCGCGGACGTTTTCTTAAAAGTGCTTCTGTTTGGATTCAGGGGGCCTCAAAATATATTTCTAGTGAAATCTCGACATCGAAATTTTGGGTCGGATACACTATTTCCTGTACTTAGTATACGTAGTAGAGAAAAGTAAAACGGAAACGTTATGATATAGAGAAACCCTATCTAGCGCATTAAAATACAGTAATTATAGCCCCAGTTTGAAGGTGTGAGATAAACATTCGCTGTTAGGTTTTCTCTACACCAGGCCGTGGTTGCGACGCTCGTCATACATATCTCTGCTACGCGGAAGGGGTTTATTAGTGATTTAAGAAGACACTATTTTCCGTGCAGTTGGATGGATACGTTGAATCGAACCCCAATTGCCCAAATACAAGTGTGCCAGGCAGCCAGGCAGCCGGGCAAGTGGAACAGCAGAGCTAAGAATAAGAGTAGAGAAGCTGTCCAACTGCACGGCACTGTCATATATGCCAACGCCAAAGGTGCAGCAATGAAATGCTCCATTGATAAATTTATCGGCAAGATTACGTCACGTGCTATCAGTGTGCGGTCAATAACACTTGTTTTTACTATCGCTTGATGTTATTATTATTATTAACGGTTCCCACGCTGACATGTCCTTGTGAAGGCCGGCGGCAGGAAATCCAAACATTTACATATGAGAGAGAAATGTGTTGATAAACAGATACAAGGAAAAGAGACGCTGTTCGAGGAAACTGGCTGACTGACTGACTGCGTTCTCGGCACGCAGAGCGACTATTGTATTCCAATACTTCTGTATGTACAGTGGAACCTGCTTTATACGTGACTCATTTCTAAGTAATTAGCTTTTATATGTAACTTGTAGTAGATCCCAACAAAATGTAATTAAAAACGTGTTCATAGAACGTTATTTCTACGTAATTCGCTGTTATACGTATTCAATGGCAGTGAAATACAAGTCAGTTTTACGTAATTATAATGACCATACGTCATACGCTATCTTAAAATCCAATATTTTCCTTATCTCGGTTTGCAAAGACGCTAGCTTTATCTTTCACTTCTCGATAGCTTTTAAACAGCCATGGAGTCTTGAAAAAGGAGATATTATACACTAGATGAGAAAATAGAGTTCACAAGAGAGGCGGAACTTGATTTACACAAAACCAAAACGTTTTTTTATTGTAATATCTTCCTGTTACAGTTACAGGCTGCCAAAAAGACAAAGAATACTTATACAAGTGACAAAATAGTTAATAAAACATAAGGAATATAAAGTACAAAAGCTAAAATTTGTAAATGATCTCTTAAAACAATACAGAAAACAACGACGGTCCGTACAGGTGATTTCTAACAATAGCTATAGAGCCTTTGAGCAAATTGCTTCAGACTACCCCAGTCATCAGTAGCAAAATGCAAGAAAAGTGAAACAAGTCAGATTAACTGATTTCTTGAAAGCAGGACCAAGTTCAAAATAATCTTTTCTTCCTTATTGTTTGTAATGTAACACACTAGGTCCACTGCATTTTTACTTTCTCTACTGGTAAGTAGGGCAAGTATTGTATCTCACCGAAAAATTCGATGTCGAGATTTCACCGGAAATATATGTTTTGAGATCCCCTGAATCAAAAAAAGCATGTTTAGAAAAAGGTCCGTGTGTGTGTCTGTGTGTCAGTCTGTGGACAGCATAACTCAAAAACGAAAAGTCGGTTAAAAACCAAAGTTGGTATTTAAGTTTAATGTCGTTCAAGAATGCGACACAAAGATTTTGAAGAAAATAAACTACCCTTTACATGGAAAATTTTTCGAAAATTTTGATTTTCTTGAAAATGGCTCTAACGATTTTGATTAAAATGTCATATGTTTGAGATATTTTGATGCCAAATGAAATGTATATCTTGAATTTTCTGGCTGTAGCCCCTGTAATCGTATTTACTCTGGACGACTTTTGCATAACTGGTAAACCGTTAGAGATAGACCAAATCATACTATACAAAAAATGTAGATCTTGCTAAAATATACAATTTGTGTCCAAATAAATTTTCTTGTAGGGTGAAGCATTTCGGAGATATTCCTTGTTATGTGTGTGAGTTTCGGAAAACTTAGAACTTTCGTGAAATGCATCATCGTTGTTCATTTTTTTATATGTTAAGTGTGCAAAGAGAAGGGAATCTCAAACAGTTGACTGTCGCACAAAGCCTACTGTATTCTAACATTACCTTTGTACCTACAAGGAAATAAGCAATAAGATCATTTGTACAAATGTTTATCTCAACTAACACGAAGAAGATATAGGAATAAGAGTTTGTAAGAATGGTTAGTACAAAAGTAGAGAAAGTCATGTGAGTGCAACACATAGAATATGCTGGGTATAAATATCAAGTTTGACTGAGTTATCGTCTTTTAATTGTGTTCTCCCCCCCCCCCTCCCCCCTCTCACTCTGTCACACGCGCGCTCCCACATACTTAGTTGGCCACAGAAATGTGACAGTGTGGTTTACGGTGAGCATGTGACGTTTGTTTAACAGTGTTTTGTACCACATGTTGTTGTAGTGTTTAACGCCCGCTTTTACTACTACGGCACCGCAGGCGGTGACACTGATGACACATGGAATGAAGATGGAGCACCGTGGAATGAAATGGCGGGGGAAACCGGAACACCCGGACAAAACCCGCCCTGACGCCGCTTCGTCCACCACGAATACCACATGCGGGTCCCTGAGATCGAACCCGGGCCGCCTAGGTGGTAGGCGAGCATGCTAACCGCTCGGCCACGGCGCCGCCTTTGTACCACATGCATATATGACACAGGCTTCTTAGTAAAGTTGTGTTGATGGAAGATCTGTGTACATATGCAATTACGATTTACGTCTGTTTCGTGGAATGGTGATGTCGTCATTTTGCTCGCGTACCTTAGTAACAATTTTAGGACATTTCTGTAGCAAAAGAAAAGAGAAGGAATCGAAGTGAGGAATTAGTGAAGTGATGTATCCATTAGCGTGGAATGCACAGGTCGTGAAGCCTTGTGATTGAGACGTGCGTGGTTCGAATCTTGAATGTGAAGTTGAGTTGAGTGGTCGGAAAAGGAAATGAATTGCTGCCAAGGCCGGGAATGTGTTGTTAAGTTTGACGACTCGACTCGACTTTTCACAATGCACCATGCATGACTCAGTGAACGGTGTCAACGGCCCGGAGCACGTATAGTGTGTTACGTAATGTGTGACGTGACGTGACCTACCATTCACCCACTTAATTAAGTGCTGCTTGGAATTCTTCCCGTTTGGCAGCCAACTTGTTATTTTATATTGAAACGTATGGTAAACAGCAGCACTTGGCGGCTGGCTCGCCACAAAATACCTACATATTGCACCGGTTCTCTCCCCAGTAGCTGCTTGCTGTGCAACAGGTACCGGGTTCGATTCCCAGCTGGGGGCGCTAATTCTCTAACCACTCCTGCTTTAGGAGTGTGGTGCAGTACTGGAGAGTGGGACTTGGTCGGTCGGTTGCTGTTTCTCAGTCAAGTAGCTCCTCAGTTGACGAACAAGGCTGAGTGCACCCCGGACCAGGTCTCCCAGCGGGAGAAAATCCTCACGCCAGTACCCAGAATCGAATCCGGGTCTCCTGCTTGGTAAGCAGCAGCGCTACCACCGCGCCAAGGAGAATCAAGTAGCTCCTCAGTTGACGAACAAGGCTGAGTGCACCCCGGACCAGGTCTCCCAGCGGGAGAAAATCCTCACGCCAGTACCCAGAATCGAATCCGGGTCTTCTGCTTGGTAAGCAGCAGCGCTACCACCGCGCCAAGGAGAATCAAGTAGCTCCTCAGTTGACGAACAAGGCTGAGTGCACCCCGGACCAGGTCTCCCAGCGGGAGAAAATCCTCACGCCAGTACCCAGAATCGAATCCGGGTCTTCTGCTTGGTAAGCAGCAGCGCTACCACCGCGCCAAGGAGAATCAAGTAGCTCCTCAGTTGACGAACAAGGCTGAGTACACCCCGGACCAGGTCTCCCAGTGGGAGAAAATCCTCACGCCAGTACCCAGAATCGAACCCAGGTCTCCCGCTTGGTAACCAGCAGCGCTACCACCGCGCCAAGGAGATGAGCGCTACCCTTCCATAACTCTACCAAATGTGTTGTTCCTCACCTGTATACCCTTCCATACCTCTACCAAATGTGTTGTTCCTCACCTGTATACCCTTCCATACCTCTACCAAATGTGTTGTTCCTCACCTGTATACCCTTCCACACCTCTACCAAATGTGTTGTTCCTCACCTGTATACCCTTCCATACCTCTACCAAATGTGTTGTTCCTCACCTGTATACCCTTCCATACCTCTACCAAATGTGTTGTTCCTCGCCTGTATACCCTTCCATACCTCTACCAAATGTGTTGTTCCTCACCTGTATACCCTTCCACACCTCTACCAAATGTGTTGTTCCTCACCTGTATACCCTTCCATACCTCTACCAAATGTGTTGTTCCTCACCTGTATACCCTTCCACACCTCTACCAAATGTGTTGTTCCTCACCTGTATACCCTTCCATACCTCTACCAAATGTGTTGTTCCTCACCTGTATACCCTTCCATACCTCTACCAAATGTGTTCTTCCTCACCTGTATACCCTTCCATACCTCTACCAAATGTGTTGTTCCTCACCTGTATACCCTTCCATACCTCTACCAAATGTGTTGTTCCTCACCTGTATACCCTTCCATACCTCTACCAAATGTGTTGTTCCTCACCTGTATACCCTTCCATACCTCTACCAAATGTGTTCTTCCTCACCTGTATACCCTTCCATACCTCTACCAAATGTGTTGTTCCTCACCTGTATACCCTTCCACACCTCTACCAAATGTGTTGTTCCTCGCCTGTATACCCTTCCATACCTCTACCAAATGTGTTGTTCCTCGCCTGTATACCCTTCCATACCTCTACCAAATGTGTTGTTCCTCACCTGTATACCCTTCCACACCTCTACCAAATGTGTTGTTCCTCACCTGTATACCCTTCCACACCTCTACCAAATGTGTTGTTCCTCGCCTGTATACCCTTCCATACCTCTACCAAATGTGTTGTTCCTCGCCTGTATACCCTTCCATACCTCTACCAAATGTGTTGTTCCTCACCTGTATACCCTTCCATACCTCTACCAAATGTGTTGTTCCTCACCTGTATACCCTTCCATACCTCTACCAAATGTGTTGTTCCTCACCTGTATACCCTTCCACACCTCTACCAAATGTGTTGTTCCTCACCTGTATACCCTTCCACACCTCTACCAAATGTGTTGTTCCTCACCTGTATACCCTTCCATACCTCTACCAAATGTGTTGTTCCTCACCTGTATACCCTTCCACACCTCTACCAAATGTGTTGTTCCTCACCTGTATACCCTTCCATACCTCTACCAAATGTGTTGTTCCTCACCTGTATACCCTTCCACACCTCTACCAAATGTGTTGTTCCTCACCTGTATACCCTTCCACACCTCTACCAAATGTGTTGTTCCTCACCTGTATACCCTTCCATACCTCTACCAAATGTGTTGTTCCTCACCTGTATACCCTTCCATACCTCTACCAAATGTGTTGTTCCTCACCCGTATTTGCGAAATACATAATTACCTATGTGATTATCGGTGGTAGGGGAAACTGCAACTTCGGAAGTAGGCTAAAAAGCGGAACCGGTTGAAGCGAGTGTATCAATGGACTGTATGTGTGTGTTTACTATAGTTGTGCTGCTGGAGGGGGAAACCAGAGGAAGACATTATTCTTTTATTGCTTTACCAGACTTGATGAAAACTGCGTGTAGTGAAACGTGTTCGTAATGCTAATCCCGTGCTCCTGGCAGGCAGAAAAATGAGCTTCCTTCGTGTGAAATGCGAGAGCACCCTAATAGGGGAACAGGTGGTAATATGACCACTCTTTTATGTTTGATAACATTTTAAACTTAAAATGCTTCTATTATCTTAAAAATAGTCAGTAGCATTTGTTATGCACTCTATTATAGAATTCAGTGACTGCTGAGGTTGCCTAAGCTAGGAGTCATGTTATTTGGTCACTGCTGAGGTTGCCTAAGCTAGGGGTCATGTATTTGGTCACTGCTGAGGTCGACTAAGCTAGGAGTCATGTATTTGGTCACTGCTGAGGTCGAGTAAGCTAGGAGTCATGTATTTGGTCACTGCTGAGGTCGACTAAGCCAGGAATCATGTATTTGGTCACTGCTGAGGTCGCCTAAGTTAGGAGTCATGTATTAGGTCACTGCTGAGGTTGCCTAAGCTAGGAGTCATGTATTTGGTCACTGCTGAGGTTGCCTAAGCTAGGAGTCATGTTATTTGGTCACTGCTGAGGTTGCCTAAGCTAGGAGTCATGTATTTGGTCACTGCTGAGGTCGACTAAGCTAGGAGTCATGTTATTTGGTCACTGCTGAGGTTGCCTAAGCTAGGAGTCATGTTATTTGGTCACTGCTGAGGTTGCCTAAGCTAGGGGTCATGTATTTGGCCACTGCTGAAGTCACCTAAGCTAGGAATCATGTATTTGGTCACTGCTGAGGTTGCCTAAGCTAGGAATCATGTATTTGGTCACTGCTGAGGTTGCCTAAGCTAGGAGTCATGTATTTGGCCACTGCTGAAGTCACCTAAGCTAGGAGTCCTGTATTTGGTCACTGCTGAGGTTGCCTAAGCTAGGAGTCATGTATTTGGTCACTGCTGAGGTTGCCTAAGCTAGGAGTCATGTATTTGGTCACTGCTGAGGTCGACTAAGCTAGGAGTCATGTATTTGGTCACTGCTGAGGTTGCCTAAGCTAGGGGTCATGTATTTGGTCACTGCTGAGGTCGACTAAGCTAGGAGTCCTGTATTTGGTCACTGCTGAGGTTGCCTAAGCTAGGAGTCATGTATTTGGTCACTGCTGAGGTCGACTAAGCTAGGAGTCATGTATTTGGTCACTGCTGAGGTTGCCTAAGCTAGGGGTCATGTATTTGGTCACTGCTGAGGTCGACTAAGCTAGGAGTCATGTATTTGGCCACTGCTGAAGTCACCTAAGCTAGGAGTCATGTATTTGGTCACTGCTGAGGTTGCCTAAGCTAGGAGTCATGTATTTGGTCACTGCTGAGGTTGCCTAAGTTAGGGGTCATGTATTTGGTCACTGCTGAGGTCGACTAAGCTAGGAGTCATGTATTTGGTCACTGCTGAGGTCGACTAAGCTAGGAGTCCTGTATTTGGTCACTGCTGAGGTTGCCTAAGCTAGGAGTCATGTATTTGGCCACTGCTGAGGTTGCCTAAGCTAGGAGTCCTGTATTTGGTCACTGCTGAGGTCGACTAAGCTAGGAGTCATGTATTTGGCCACTGCTGAAGTCACCTAAGCTAGGAGTCATGTATTTGGTCACTGCTGAGGTTGCCTAAGCTAGGAGTCATGTATTTGGTCACTGCTGAGGTTGCCTAAGTTAGGGGTCATGTATTTGGTCACTGCTGAGGTTGCCTAAGCTAGGAGTCATGTATTTGGTCACTGCTGAGGTCGACTAAGCTAGGAGTCATGTATTTGGTCACTGCTGAGGTTGCCTAAGCTAGGAGTCATGTATTTGGTCACTGCTGAAGTCACCTAAGCTAGGAGTCCTGTATTTGGTCACTGCTGAGGTCGACTAAGCTAGGAGTCATGTATTTGGCCACTGCTGAGGTCGAGTAAGCTAGGAGTCATGTATTTGGTCACTGCTGAGGTCGACTAAGCTAGGAGTCATGTATTTGGCCACTGCTGAGGTCGACTAAGCTAGGAGTCATGTATTTGGTCACTGCTGAGGTCGAGTAAGCTAGGAGTCCTGTATTTGGTCACTGCTGAGGTCGACTAAGCTAGGAGTCATGTATTTGGTCACTGCTGAGGTCGAGTAAGCTAGGAGTCATGTATTTGGTCACTGCTGAGGTCGAGTAAGCTAGGAGTCCTGTATTTGGTCACTGCTGAGGTCGACTAAGCTAGGAGTCATGTATTTGGCCACTGCTGAGGTCGACTAAGCTAGGAGTCATGTATTTGGTCACTGCTGAGGTCGAGTAAGCTAGGAGTCCTGTATTTGGTCACTGCTGAGGTCGACTAAGCTAGGAGTCATGTATTTGGTCACTGCTGAGGTCGAGTAAGCTAGGAGTCCTGTATTTGGTCACTGCTGAGGTCGACTAAGCTAGGAGTCATGTATTTGGTCACTGCTGAGGTCGAGTAAGCTAGGAGTCCTGTATTTGGTCACTGCTGAGGTCGACTAAGCTAGGAGTCATGTATTTGGCCACTGCTGAGGTCGAGTAAGCTAGGAGTCCTGTATTTGGTCACTGCTGAGGTCGACTAAGCTAGGAGTCATGTATTTGGTCACTGCTGAGGTCGAGTAAGCTAGGAGTCATGTATTTGGTCACTGCTGAGGTTGCCTAAGCTAGGAGTCATGTATTTGGTCACTGCTGAGGTCGACTAAGCTAGGAGTCATGTATTTGGTCACTGCTGAGGTTGCCTAAGCTAGGAGTCATGTATTTGGTCACTGCTGAAGTCACCTAAGCTAGGAGTCCTGTATTTGGTCACTGCTGAGGTCGACTAAGCTAGGAGTCATGTATTTGGCCACTGCTGAAGTCACCTAAGCTAGGAGTCATGTATTTGGTCACTGCTGAGGTCGACTAAGCTAGGAGTCATGTATTTGGCCACTGCTGAAGTCACCTAAGCTAGGAGTCATGTATTTGGCCACTGCTGAAGTCACCTAAGCTAGGAGTCCTGTATTTGGTCACTGCTGAGGTTGCCTAAGCTAGGGGTCATGTATTTGGCCACTGCTGAGGTTGCCTAAGCTAGGAGTCATGTATTTGGTCACTGCTGAGGTTGCCTAAGTTAGGGGTCATGTATTTGGCCACTGCTGAAGTCACCTAAGCTAGGAGTCCTGTATTTGGTCACTGCTGAGGTTGCCTAAGCTAGGAGTCATGTATTTGGTCACTGCTGAGGTTGCCTAAGTTAGGGGTCATGTATTTGGTCACTGCTGAGGTCGACTAAGCTAGGAGTCATGTATTTGGTCACTGCTGAGGTCGACTAAGCTAGGAGTCATGTATTTGGCCACTGCTGAAGTCACCTAAGCTAGGAGTCATGTATTTGGTCACTGCTGAGGTTGCCTAAGCTAGGAGTCATGTATTTGGTCACTGCTGAGGTTGCCTAAGCTAGGAGTCATGTATTTGGTCACTGCTGAGGTTGCCTAAGTTAGGGGTCATGTATTTGGTCACTGCTGAGGTCGACTATGCTAGGAGTCATGTATTTGGTCACTGCTGAGGTCGACTAAGCTAGGAGTCATGTATTTGGTCACTGCTGAGTTCTCCTAAGCTAGGAGTAATGTATTCAGTCGCACAAGAACCCATGAAAAGGCTGAAAGTTGGCAGGCACGTAACAAGACGCACGTGGGTCCCGATGTGGCTTCTATTGTGTGAACTGTTCCCTAGGCGGGTGCCGGGAAAAGACTGAGTATTTACGGGAGCTTGGTGGCTCTGAAATCCCTTCCCTACCCCATTCCCCCCCCCCCCAACCCCTTCCATCCGCGCCGGCTCTTGTCATGTTTCTTTTGGGATTTGCTGTGATGAGCATAGGAGACTAGACTAATTAGCTAAACATATCGGCATCTTTTACTTACGTTGTCTTCATTATTCGCTCTTCCAGGCTATGCTGAGGGAATGGAATGATTCTAATTAAAGAAAACGTGCCTGCCTCAGCCGAGAATCGAACACGGATACTCTGGACTTGGATGATTATTTCCTTTTATTAAGTCCTATTCTCTACAAAGACGTTTTACGAGCGTAGTTACCTGCAAAGCAAGGTCGTAACAGAAAGTGCGATATAAAATACAGAACAGAGTAAAAATCTGGCGTTACAGTCACATGACTTTCTCCACTCGCTCTTATACAAACTATTCTTGTGAAAGCTTAATCTCCTGTGTCCTTCAGTGTAATTAAAATAGAAACGGTTTTGTTACACATTTACTTAGGTACAGTGGGAATATGAGAATACAGTAGACTTAAATGATAGTCAAATATTTAAAGAGCTGGTCGCTATATGGTGACTTTAAAGTTCCGTTCTCTTTGTATGGCCAAGGAAAACTGTAGTGTTTTGCATTCACATTACTCTTTACCCATTCTTCAACAAAGAATTCTTAAAATACCTTATTCTATTATCTACTACATGTAAATAGAAATAAACATTAGTAGAAATGGTTTTATTCCATATTTCCTTTTAGGTACCTACAGTGGGAATAAAAGAATACAGTAAAGTTAAGTGATAGTTAAATAATTTTAAGAGTTGGTCGGTGATGGCTTTGAAATTTCTGTGTTTATTCAGGGAGTCACAAAACTCGTAATTGGGGTGAAACGTCGGGGTGTGAGTGAGGGAGTTGGGTTTAAGGGCCCGTCGACAACTAGGTCATTAGGGCCTGAAACGTGCCTAGTGTACATAAAGTAAACTTGTGCGTGTGATTATTTGGAAACTACAGCGGACAGTTTGATTAATAAGCTCAATGAGGCGGGGGGAAAAGAGAAAGAGAGTAGTATTAATAAACCACTCTATAAAAAAAAGTATTTTTAACGTACGATTTCAAAATTTTAGCAGGAATATAAGCGGCCGCTTGAATACCCCCCCCCCCCCTCCCCCCACGTTGCACAGAAATGACGAGTATCTGTGTTGGTGCTTGTGGACCAGAGTTCGATGGAGGGATTTCCCCGGCTAGTCAAAGAAGAATTCATTCCCAGTCGGAGAAGTATTTTTTCTTTTGATTGAAAATATTTACCATTGCTGCTCTTTGAAAATACAAGAAGACACGGATGTAGATTGTACTTGCTACGACTGTGAGCTGTGAGTAAGCAAAGTATCGTATTGCAAATTAGCTAAACAATAAACAGTTCGTAGGTTCATTAGTTGGGTTAGCATTGGGGGTGACGATTGCAGCTTGCAGTATTCAGTTGTTTCTGGCAACTCACTCTTCTATGTTTGTCAGTATGGACACATTTCTGACAAGAAAGTGAACAGTTACAGATAGCTTCAACTTCAAGTATTATGACTTTTATTATTATTAGTTGTTGTTACATTGGGTCGTTCAACAATATTCGGACGAGAGGCGACCCCGAGACCTTGGATACGGGGAGCGATTGTGTGTGTACGTGACATTTCTCAATTGTCTGTCCTTTTATTTATTAATTTCCGGACATTTCGTTGATTACATTTTAATTAGAAAACCCCGCGACTATTGAAATAAATGTAATTTGTAGCAACGTAAGAGGAACGTGGTTAATTGGGATGCATGTGTACGATAGCTTCTCCATGTGTTAGATGTCAAGGTCATAGTTGCAATGACCATCCGCCGATCTCTGGATGAAACAGGTGGTGTTGACTACGACGACGCAGAAGAACAAAGGCGTACATATGCAAGGAGTGCTGGTTTCCGGTGTGAGGTTAGGTTGGTTCGGAACGAGGCCGGATTGCCATGAAGAACAGGTTAGGCCGGATCCCCACAACGGGGTTGACAAGGGCATCTGCAAAAATTGAAGCGCAAGTGTTTCCACACACAATTTGCAGTAACGCCCTGTAAGTGCTGGTTGAAACATACGAGCATAAGACCACAGTCAAGTTATCTTTGTGCGTCCGTCTAACCCAGTTTCATATCCACTACGTTTCCATGACGAATTGAAATCGACTTGAGTCCAATCCCATTGTCAATGCAATTGTGTTGATGTCAATCCGGAATGAGAGCGATTTGGGTACACGCATAAAAGAATTCAAGGTTTTATATTGGTCACTTGGTTTATGTTGGCGAACCTGTAAAAAACATGCTTTCCGGTACTTTAAGTAGCTTTTGAGTTTACTGAATGTTTTTAGAAGAATATATGTATTACGAGATTACAGAAACAATAAAAGTGGCTTTATTGCTGTTTTATTACACCAATTTCACTAAGAAAACAAAATGACAGCGTGCAGCGTGTTACGAGTACAGTAGAAGTTAGCATCTTTGGCGGATTCGAATCGATTTGAATCCGGTAGGTGTTTCCATGCAACAAAATGTGAATCTAAATCCGCGTTTCCATGCAGTCTTCCATTCGGAATGAGAACTCAGGTCGATTTGAAACGTATTTACCATAAACTATTCATACAAGTGCCATTTGACACAATGTGTTCTAAGGAGATCTACATTTTCATGCAAGTTTTTGGTATTTCTTTTTATTTATCAGTTAAATTGTAATTCCGAATAAAGAGCACTTCACAGGCTTTTCCTAAAAGATCTAAGATCTTATACGTGTATTTTAATAAAAATTCTTTAGATCAGTTTTTGAAAAGAAAAACAACTAACATATTCCATGGAAAATGTAGTTTGGGGAGGAGGATTTTATTGAAAACCTTAGTGTCGATCTTTGGAGGATGCTGGAACTAAAAACTAGGTTTGTATTTATCATTTTTTTTTAAATTTATGCTGCTCACGCTTTGGTAAAAAGCTATATTAGGATGGGGGTCAGTGCATCTTAAGATATATTTCATAGACCTTTTGGGTCTTATGCAATACTTCTTCTGCAAAGTTGATATATTTTTATGTTCTATTTAATGAAATGGATAAATTAATCTGATGAATAACGTCTTCCCATTTGAGAAAACTATTGAAAATTCAGATAAATAACAATAAATATCCCGGAAATGATGTTTTAACGAGATCTACATCTTTTGGTAGTAAGATTTTGTCCATCTCTTACGCTTTACCAGTTATACAAAAATCATTCAGAATGAAGAGGGCTTGTTAAGAGATTCTCTGAAAAATACATTTCATTTGTCATGAAACTATCTTAAAACATATACTTTAAATAAAAGCATTATAGGCATTTTTGGTAAAATCAAAATTTTTGTAAGGAGTAGTTTGGGTTGGAAGGATTTTCTTGAAGGTGTTCATGCCATATCCTTGAAATATGTGGAACTTAAGTATCAAGTTTGGTATTTAAACGGCTTTTCGTTTTTGAGTTATGCTATTTATAGATACATGCGGACCTTTTTTTAAAACATCTTTTGGATTCACGGTACGTCAAAAGGTGTATTTCTAGTGAAATCTTGGTATCTAATGTTTGAGTGGAACACAATAGTTCCTGGACATGTTATGTGCGTACGGTACGAGGTACAGAAAGTAATAAATAAATAATAAAGATAGTAATAATAGGCATTGTTTTCCTAACAGAGAGAGTAGTTTGCTAAACACGTGAATTTGATCCCCTCTTTATGCGGGAGTACAGCGAAGGTGTAGCGATAGTGAAATGACTGCGATCTATCGAAGAGTTTTGCTTTCGTTGGGCGCTAGCGATAGGGCTGCAAGGTCGGCTTGTAGTACGAGGCAGAGCCGAAGCTTGCCGAGCCCCTGATATTTCCCTCGGCATCACATACGGGTTGGAGCTTACTTCCACGTCTCGGTGAGTGAAACGGGTTTTACAGTTACAGCAGTCGCGCCTGGACGCTCTCAAAACACCCAAATTGTGGGGACAAACTGCTAAAATATGTTTGTACCCGCATCCATCCAGTGAGTGAGTGTGTATGTGTTTAGCGATTAGGTGCGCCTGGGTTTGTTGTACACCTCGGTCGATAGTGTCGTGTGGTGCAAGGACAAGAGTGTGTTTGGTGATGTGCCACGTGTCTACTGCCTAATTCAAAATTTCCCTCGCAATCGGCTGCTGCTGGACTATCAAGACGAACAGTTTTTACATGTGCATCGAGAGAGGGGAGGGGGAAGTGATTTCCGTGGCAGGCCGCAATGGCCGAGGTCACTAGCGACATCGAGCGGAATTGCTCGCAACTACGTGCCATTTCACAGTTATTTTGAGGTAGCTCCAGGGTTTCATTTTATTGTTGTTTATTATTATGAAGGATCAGCTGAGAATGAGGTGCACGTGAGTGGAATATATTTGCTCGTCCTATGTTGTAGTAGTAATAGCAGTGCAGTGCTTGTTGCTATCTGTGTAGGTCTCTCCATTGCAGTTACCTAATAAAGTGAATGCGTGTACGTTTCCAACAGCTGATTCATAAAACCGCATGCAATGTGTTTCAAAATGTTGTATTTAGTGTCTCTTATATTGAATTGGTGGACTTTCTAATTCTATTTTTTTAATTCTCTGATGCGTATTTAATTTAAGCAGCATTGTTTTTTATGTAACCTAAAGGTCGCAGCTGTGTTCAGAAATACTTTTGGTACAGTCGCATGCCTGCCTCTGAGAGTTTTGTAAATTCACACGTCAGCAGTGTCATTATTACCGTATGCCTTGGCCAACCAAACCAGTGCTATGAAGGGAAAATTACTTAACCACAACTGTTGTTTTCTTCTACTAACTTACTAGCCGGCGTTGCCGTTTGTTCCTACAACTTTTAGGACGTACTTCTATGTCATATTGAGCATGGTAGGAATTCTTTGTAGAAGAGTTAGTAGAGAAAGAAATATGATTGTGTTTCATACAAGAAACGTGTGAATGTAATGCGTTGTATTTCAATTTCAAGCATATGGCAAATTGTATGAATTGTTTGTAGAAGAGGGAGTGGAGAAAGAAGTGTGATTGTGTTTCGTAAAAAAAGCGTGAAGAGAAAATCGTATGAATGTACTGTATCGTATTTCTATTATAGAAAATTGTGTGTTTAAGGACGAGTAGGGAAGCGTATGTGAGTATATTACGTAAAAGAAAAGCGAGTAGAGGAAACCATGTGAATGTTACGTTGTATAGCAAAATGGATAGTACACAAAGCTTCCGCATGACAAAATACTGACCCGTGCCGAATTTCGAGGTGATTGGTGAAGCGGTTTAGAAGCGCATAGGGAACAAGCGTAGGTATACTCGGCTAGGTAACATGGCAATTGTGCAGGTGTCAAGTATATATGTACCTAATCACACCAAGTAGCCCATGCGGAGTAATTCAACTCGGTTTGAGTCCAGTCCAGAAATTAGATCGATTTGGATACGTAAGGCTCACGCACAAACAATTCAAGCTTTTATGTTGACGAACGGGTAAAATATGTTGTTTGCGTATTTTAACAAGGTTTTGCGAGTGTACTGCGTGTTACGAATTTTGTAGAAGTTAGCGTCTTTGGTGTTTCAAATCGATTTAAATTCAGTAGGTGTTTCCATGCAACAAGATTTCGATCGGATCCCACTAAATAAGCGGATCGACTCCAGTGGTTGAGCTCCGTTTGAAGGGGTATTCAGTTCGGAAAAAGAAGTGAAATGGACTTGGATTGGCCATGGAAACGTCGTAAGTTGGAGTGGAAGGAAGTTGACGTTGTGTGGAAGGTGTTTCGTGCCTTGTGTTGGATAGTTTTCCTCGTGACGTGGACAGGCTTGGTTCGTGAAGGTCACTTTTGTAACGTGCTAAATGCAAAGTTGATGAGAAGTGGCGTTTAGCGGAAATTCCAGACACACTTTTGATCGTTATTTGATCGGTGGCGAAGCAGTCCAGGTCTTCCTATCCCAGACGTGTAAATGGGGTGTGGTCGCCCTTGTCTATACACGTGTTAGCATGATTTAGGTGAAATGTTCCATATGAATTTCTTGGAATAGATGCGACGTGCCTCTGAGAGAGGGCAAGCACCCTCACAATATTGATGGGGTGTGCCCAGAGCGCATGTGCAAGGGGGGTGGGTTTCCTGCTGTATTGGGAACTTTACTAGTCATTCATACCTTGGGTCTTAACCGCGCGTTTCCAGGGAAACCACACACGTCATGCCGGCGTTGGTTCGTTTGTTTGTTGCCTGCCATGCGGTCGGTCGGTCGGTCGGTCGGTCTTCATTTGGAACACTCCGTGATCAGTTAACCTAGATACATATCTGAATCTAATCCTCGAGCGGCTCAACGCACGGATTTCATCTCTGTCATCTTTTACTTTCTCTAAAGTAGGGCAAGTATTGTATTCGACCGAAAATTTCGATGTCGATATTTCACCGGAAATATGTTTTGAGTCCCCCTGAATCCAAAACAAAAGCATGTTTAGAAAAAAACGCGTGTGTTTGTGTTTCTGTGTGTCTGTGAACAGCATAACTCAAAAACGAAAAGTCGGCTAAAAACCAAAGTTGGTATTTCTTTAATGTCTTTCAGGGATGCAACACGCATTTTGAGGTAAAATTCCTCCGCCCTAAACTGCCCTTTACATTGAACATTTCTCGAAAAGTTTGACTTTCACAAAAAATAGCAAACGGTTTTGTTTAAAATGCAACATGTTTATGGCAAATGAAATGCATATTTTGCCCACGTAGTCCTGTTTACTCTTGATGACATTTGCATCACTGGTAAACCGTAAGAGATGGACCAAATGTTACTATACGAAAAATGTGGATATCTTTAAAGCACACAATTTATGTCCAAATGCCTTTCTTTTTTGTGGAGTGAACCATTTCGGAGATATTCCTTGTTATTTGTGTGAGTTTTGTATACTTATACTTTACTCAAATGGAAGGTCGTTATTCACCTTTTAATCTCTTGGCGTGTAAAGAGAACGGAATTTCAAAGCCTAAATATATCGTCCAGCTTTAAAACATTAGACTATCAGGCAAAGCTCCAAATATTTGACACAATTTTTTTCCGGCGAAACGCTTCTTTATTGACAATAATTGTATTGTACATATTTGTTACACTCTTCATGTAGTGCAACCTATTACATTCACGCAGTTTTCTCTTCTCACTCTTCTACAAACAGTTCATACAATTTTCTATATTATTGAAATAGAAATGCAACGTATTACACTCGCGTGATTTTCTCCACTCGCGTTTCTTCCTGGTATTTGTGGTTCAACATTGCTTTTGTACAGTGTCTTTCCTGTAATTTTATTTATTTAGTTAATTCTTTATTCATTATAGTATGCTAAGAGTTTTCATTAAATGTTTATTGCGTTAAGTAATATTTTTTAAATGTCTGGAAAGGAACACAAGGCTATTGCAACCTAAGTCCGACAGTTTTAGACGTAAATCGTCAAACCACGGGCAACGTCGGGTATTTCAGCACTTAAACATAAATGCCTATGAGTTAAATAATTCATAGGATTTTTACAATAGTTTTAGTCATGGAGAAATTACATAAAATTGCCTTATATTTTTATTTTATATCAAGACACGTTTTATATGGACGTGTATAAGTGAATGTTACGAAGGTTTTAAATGGATCGTCTTAAAGGAGTAATTAGAATATAACATAGTTGCCCCTGGTGATTAGACATTTTACTTGGACTTCTCCAATTTCTGTATTTAGTTTTTTTTTTTTCACTGTAGACACGCTGGAAGAGGGACGTTCACCTATCGCAAAATGTAATGAGTGAAATTCATCAGAAAAGGGTAGTTAGATCCTTCAAATTCCGTTAATAACGCAGTAATTTGCTCGTTTTCCAAATGTACGCTTAATCTTCACTGTCGTTGAACTGATTTTGTATTCGAAAATATCTGCAATAAGGAGAAATGTAAGAAGGGTCTTTGAAAGCCAAGAAATATTTCTTTAAACGTATTGTACTCCGAAACCATGAATTCCAGCATGGAGCTACATCTGGTGACTTTTTGCGAACATAATTGAAATACGCACGTAGGCACTTGGCTTCTTCAAGAGTGCTTAATGTTGGGCACTCATTGTTCTTGAGTCCCGTGACCCCTCCTTCCCTGCCGCACACTTTCATATACCTATAGAATTAATTTTATTCAAAAGTAAAATAATACACAAGATTTATAGCTTTCATCGATTAAACGAACGAGGCTTTAAAATTTGTTAGAAAAAGTCGTAGGCTTAAATATACATTAAAATAGTACCATTTTAAGTGTAAACTATAATAATAATAATAATAATAATAATAATAATAATAATAATAATAATAATAATAATAATAATAATAATAATAATAATAATAATAATAATAATAATACGCGCGTGTCAACACCGTAATGCAAAAACCAAAAGTCAGTTAAATGCCAATTGATATTTTCAAGTTGAGCATCTTCTAAGTATGCAATACGAAGGTTTTCAAGAAAATAGCCGAACAATTATGCACAATTTTTCCTTACTTTGTTCTAAACTATTTTTATTTTTTTAGGAAATTTGAATGAGTAAATGCGATGTTGAATTTTCTGGAAACCTTCTCCATTCTGAGTGACTTCAGTATAACCGGTAAATTGTGAGAGATAGACAGTTTTATTGCCCGCCTCTGTGGTGTGGAGGTAGCGTGTGAGCGTCACATTCAAGACCTCTCGAATGGGCTTATTTCATTCACATATCTCCCAGCGTAAAATACCAAGTTAATGCTAACATTGAAGCACACAATTTGTCATATTTTTGTGATAACCATTTCCTAAATATTCTCTGCTATTGGTTTGAATTTTCACACACTTATACTCGAAGTGGAAAGTTGCTATTTGTTTTTATTTTCTTCGTAGTTATGCAAAAAGCATGGAATTTAAAAGACGTCACATAGCGATTGGACATTTGAAAAATCTGACCATGCCTATAACGTTTATTTTGATAATCGAGAAATAAAAGAGAGAGAACAGTTTGTAAAAGAGTAGGGAAAGTCGTGTGAATGTTTGAATGCAGTACCGCTGGATGATCCAGTTTATTGGTCAGAATTTGGGCTCGTAAACATATTTTCGTCTTGTCTTCCACAAGTTCATTTTAATCTTAGCAAGAATTCTTTGCTTTGTTTTCTAGCTCAGAAAATTGTGGTCTGCTGTTGAAACTCGCGCTGTTGTTCACTTGGTTTTGTTTAATAGTGGTTTTGCCTCCACACATCTTCGTGCAATGTTTGTACAATTAGTAAAAATGGAACGGGACACAGAAATTATCAAATTAATAAATACTTTCAAATTCATCAAGTTTAATTGGAATTTCTTCGGCGACAACGAGAAGGCAGTTTATTTTATAGAGAGAAGGAAGGTAAAGAGTGTGCAAGTGCAAGAAAAAATTGTATTCCATGCAAAAATAAAAATGAAGGTGAAATGATAATTTTTTCTTATTCGTAGAAACACCTGTGTTTTGCATTTTGTCGGGGTTTGAAAACCACCATTGCCTCTCTAAAGCACAATTGTAGCATTTGGTTAGTTTTCGCGTTTATCGTTAACAGCCCATCCGGGTCAAGGCCTACCGCCCTGCCGCTGCGTCCTCCAGCAGGGTGGGACGTGGTCCCTCCAGCCGATTATGCGGTCTTCTCGACCAGAAACCGCTATTTCTCAATTAAATAGCTCAGGAATCTAACGAGGCTGAGTTCATCCCGTGCCAGACCTCTCAGCGGGGGTACCGGGGTTCGAACGTGGGCCCTCCGCGCCAGGGATAGGCGCGCTACGAAAGAAAAACCATCTCAACTGATTTCAAAGTGTCTGCTTATTGCTTGAGATGTGTTCGGAAACATGAATTGCGCGAAGTGCGACAGACGAGTCAGGAAGTGGTGGTGTGTGTAATAAACTGGGCAGAAGATCGCAGCTATTGGAGACATGCATGCCCCTCCCCTCCCCTCCCCTCTATCTCTATCATTAAGCTCATCACATAAACAAGGAACGTGGCCTCGTATTCGTTAATGGATTTTGGATAATGGGCCTGCCAGGCTTAACGCGTGCGCCTCTAATTGATTTGCGATCACTTCCGGTCCATTGAAACATGTTGTCCAAATTAAGCCTCAAATCTTGCTTTATGGATTTTGTTATCTGCATGTTGTGGGTGCATAGTCTTTGTTGGACGTGGATCATCAATCTGCGGCATGTTCCGGGCATCAAACCGCGTCCCGTGAAACATGACTTCCTGTTGGGGAGAGCGATAGTGTGTATGTCGGCTAAAACCCTGTCAAAACCTTTTGTCAACTTTCTGAAACTTCCACGTTCAGGAAATTTCATGTTGATAATTTGACTGCTCAGTATGAACAAATAATTTCCATCATATTGTGGAAAACATGGGAAGTTCATTGACACTGAAAATTCTGCAAGTTTCCGCGACCATGTGTCCCGAAACCACAATTAGTCAAACGGATGCGTAATTTTGACAAGTCGGCTGTTCTGTGTATTTTGGAGGGAGGGAAGTTAAAAACAATACAATTGTGAACACTAGATGTCCATCCTGTTGGTGTAAATTTACTGTGTGCAAGAACAAATGAAGAATGCGCTTCTTCTCAGAAAAGTAATGCCTCAAGCATTTTTAATAGTAATACGAATTAACATTAATCATTGTCGCCAACTTAGGCCCCATGGGTTGCATCAAATTTCCCTGTTATTAACATCGAAATGAGTTGACTTGGATACTTGCATATTTTAATTAAACAATGATGAATTGAACGTATTAGCAATTCATTCGTAGCTTTGTGTTGCGTGTTTCAGGAAGCGCCGAGCTTCCCACATTGCTTTTGATCATAAACTCGCAAACTCACAAATACCTACGTCATTTGGTGCTATGCGAGTTTCTGCTATTTCAGAGCCACCTCCCTCAACTGGAAGGTAACGTGCTGGAGACCATCAGAAATTGGATGTCTCTGTGTACAGGTTAGAAGAGGTCTATACAAGCTCGGGTCTAATTTGAAAAATGTTTTTTCGGGCCAGGGCTTGAAAATTATGAGGTAAAAAATAATGTATCATATATTTTGGTCACCGATGTCAAAATTCCGAGAATAACACAATTATCACAGTTTTCATTACTAGGAATTCTATGATTATTCCGCTGACACGTTTCTAATAATAATAATAATAATAATAATAATAATAATAATAATAATAATAATAATAATAATAATAATAATAATAATAATAACTACAAAATAACTGTTTAAAGCAAAGTTTGACCATCGGGTCCGGTCTGGGGGACCAAGCCCGTGTATACCTTTAGTACAGGTTAGGTATGTAGCGCATTACTGGTACTTACAATTTGGTAGGTACGTTATAAGAACATTGCTTGTGTTGTGCATGGTACATGTTAGTGGCAGTGATGTAATGTGTGTGTGTGTGTTGATGTTGCAGGATCTGACTGGCCAGAACAGCAATGACAGCTCGAGCGGGCCCGCACCTGGGACGCCCAACTCCCAGGGGATGAGGCCCACCCCCTCGCCCACAGGCTCAACGGGCTCGCGCTCCATGTCCCCGGCTGTTGGTAAGTAGATGTCGTGTCCTTGCATCTATCTCCCTCTGGCCCTTGCACCCATGTAGCCTTAGTGATTTTACGTGCACCTCAGATCATGTGGGTATTCCCGGCAACGAGGAGGCGGCTGCGGATGCGGCTGCCAAGTGTGCGTGTCGCCCGTATACAGTTGCGGCGTGATCCCAAGTACCACACATGGGCTGTAGACAAGGCACCACGTGGTGTTGGTGTGTTTTACCTTTTTACTCTTTAGTGTTTATCGCTTTACTTCCTAATCTGTTAATTATTAGAACTTTCACTTTTAGTTTTCAACAGTGGAAGCTTTTGAGCTTTTTACAATTGTGACGTTTTAGCTTTTGGCGTTTTACCGTTCACTATTTAGCTTTCCCTTTTTAACTTTTCACTTTTAACTTTTCCGGTTTTGTCTGTGAAGCTTAGCGGTTTCCTAGCTTCTTAGCTTTCCCATTTTAGCCTTTGACTCGTGCCCAAATGACCGTTGTCGACGAGCCTTTAAACCCCACTCACTCCCTCGCTCACTCCCTCATTCACTCACTCCCTCATTCACTCACTCCTTCGCTCACTCACCCACTCATTCACTCACTCCCTCGCTCACTCACCCATTCAGCCACTCACCCATTCACTGACTCACTCATTCACTCCCTCGCTCACTCACTCACCCATTCACCCACTCACCCATTCACCCACTCACCCATTCACTGACTCACTCACTCCCTCGCTCACTCACTCACCCATTCAGCCACTCACCCATTCACTGACTCACTCATTCACTCCCTCGCTCACTCACTCACCCATTCACTGACTCACTCCCTCACTCACTCACCCATTCACCCACTCACCCATTCACTGACTCACTCATTCACTCCCTCGCTCACTCACTCACCCATTCAGCCACTCACCCATTCACTGACTCACTCCCTCGCTCACTCACTCACCCATTCACCCACTCACCCATTCACTGACTCACTCATTCACTCCCTCGCTCACTCACTCACCCATTCAGCCACTCACCCATTCACTGACTCACTCCCTCGCTCACTCACTCACCCATTCAGCCACTCACCCATTCACTGACTCACTCGCTCACTCACTCACTCATTCACTGACTCACTCGCTCACTCACTCACCCATTCACCCACTCACCCATTCACTGACTCACTCATTCACTCCCTCGCTCACTCACTCACCCATTCAGCCACTCACCCATTCACTGACTCACTCCCTCGCTCACTCACTCACCCATTCAGCCACTCACCCATTCACTGACTCACTCGCTCACTCACTCACTCATTCACCCACTCACCCATTCACCCACTCACCCATTCACTGACTCACTCGCTCACTCACTCACTCACTCACCCATTCACCCACTCACCCATTCACTGACTCACTCATTCACTCCCTCGCTCACTCACTCATCGAATTGTCCACTCTCCCTGTTTCACCACAGGTCCACATATCCTCATCTTGCGTTGAAATTTGCTCAGATCAACCTGTTCTCCCTTTGTTAATGCCCAGGTCTGACCACAGGTCTTATTAGTGTTCGACATATTTAGTATTTTGCCGTTTAGCAGATTTAGATTACCAAAACAAGCTTTGTTTGCTGCCTGGTTTCGCCTTTTTTTCTTTACACTCATTTTAAGCTATAATGTTTCCGAGATGCAGAATTCCGCCACTTCCGGAAATGTTTTCTGTCCAATTTGAAGATCCTGTGATACTTTCTCCTTTCTAAAGTCGGTAAAATCATGTGTGTTGTTTTTCGTATGTTGACGTCATTTTTTCCGCACTCATTTTTTTTCTAATTCTTCGTAAAGTTGTATTATTTTTTTGTTCTGATCTGACTGCTATGGCAATATGACGTGATGCGAGGCAAGTGTTGGCAGGCAGTTGTTTACCGACCGGCCGGCCCATGTGCTCGTCCACAACAGGTAAGAGATTTAACTGCCGTGTATCAGTTTCCACACACTGTAAGGTGATTTATTGCTGGCAGAAGTAAAGCGAGCGTTCTCACGACATCCAGCTGATTTTCAAGGTCACCGCAAGGAGACGGGAGAGGAGGCCTTGACGGCATTATGTAACCGGGTCACGTTGCAACATTATATGGCGGTGACGTCAGCCCATCTAAGACCTTACCGTCCTGTCGTTGATTCCCGGCTGGGGTACAGGAGTTAGTCATTTGTCGACTCGCACACTGGAGACGCGATTTTCGAATGTTTAGAAACGCCCATTTTAGTAATGAAGAATCGAAGTTATTGTATGCTATCTGAACCAAGTCTGAAATGACGCTTTCCGGTCAGCTGATCATATTGGCGGAAAGAAATACAACAAACAGCAGTTTTCCCCACCAGCAAACCGGTTCATACAATATATCTACTTTTTGTATTATGTACTCGAGATAAGTAAATTTCGCACAAAAATTCGATGTCGAAATTTCATCAGAAATATATTTTCGCGACTCCCCGAATAAAAAACGGCGTTTTCACAAAAACTTCTGTATTTAGATGGGTAAGTCGAAAATGAAAAGTCGTATAAATACCAAACTTGATAATTTAAGTTTGGTCTACGAAGATTTCCAAAAAATATCTCCACCACGAGCTACTCTTTACATGATAATATTTCCAGAATCTTGATTTTCTCAAAAATAACCCAAATAGTTTTGATTAAAATACCATATGTTTAAGATATCGATTAAACCGTCCCCCCCCCCCCCCCCACACACACACACACACTCGGGTTCGATCTCAGGGACTCGATGCGATATTGCTGGTGGACGAACCGACGTTAGGGTGGTTTTTCTCCGATTTCCCCCACCAGTCATTTCAGCAACTGCTCCACCTACATTTCATGTCATCATCTTCCTCACTCTCATATTGACCACTTCACTCTGTCTGGTACATAGATTCCTGTGTTCCCCGACAGACCTCTGACCCTAGACACTGTCTTGTAAGTCCTACATAAGGGGAGGGTAATCACTTCCTCACTCTCATACTGACCACTTCACTCTGTCTGGTACATAGGTTCCTGTGTTCCCTGACAGACGTCTGACTCTACACACTAGCTTGTAAGTCCTACATAAGGGGAGGGTAATCACTTCCTCACTCTCATACTGACCACTTCACTCTGTCTGGTACATAGGTTCCTGTGTTCCCTGACAGACGTCTGACTCTAGACACTGGCTTGTAAGTCCTACATAAGGGTAGGGTAATCACTTCCTCACTCTCATACTGACCACTTCACTCTGTCTGGTACATAGGTTCCTGTGTTCCCTGACAGACGTCTGACTCTAGACACTGACTTGTAAGTCCTACATAAGGGGAGGGTAATCACTTCCTCACTCTCATATTGACCACTTCACTCTGTCTGGTACATAGGTTCCTGTGTTCCCTGACAGACGTCTGACTCTAGACACTGGCTTGTAAGTCCTACATAAGGGGAGGGTAATCACTTCCTCACTCTCATACTGACCACTTCACTCTGTCTGGTACATAGGTTCCTGTGTTCCCTGACAGACGTCTGACTCTAGACACTGGCTTGTAAGTCCTACATAAGGGGAGGGTAATCACTTCCTCACTCTCATACTGACCACTTCACTCTGTCTGGTACATAGGTTCCTGTGTTCCCCGACAGACGTCTGACTCTAGACACTGACTTGTAAGTCCTACATAAGGGGAGGGGAATCACTTCCTCACTCTCATACTGACCACTTCACTCTGTCTGGTACATAGGTTCCTGTGTTCTCCGACAGACGTCTGACTCTAGACACTGACTTGTAAGTCCTACATAAGGGGAGGGGAATCACTTCCTCACTCTCATACTGACCACTTCACTCTGTCTGGTACATAGGTTCCTGTGTTCCCTGACAGACGTCTGACTCTAGACACTGGCTTGTAAGTCCTACATAAGGGGAGGGTAATCACTTCCTCACTCTCATACTGACCACTTCACTCTGTCTGGTACATAGGTTCCTGTGTTCCCTGACAGACGTCTGACTCTAGACACTGACTTGTAAGTCCTACATAAGGGGAGGGTAATCACTTCCTCACTCTCATACTGACCACTTCACTCTGTCTGGTACATAGGTTCCTGTGTTCCCTGACAGACGTCTGACTCTAGACACTGGCTTGTAAGTCCTACATAAGGGGAGGGTAATCACTTCCTCACTCTCATACTGACCACTTCACTCTGTCTGGTACATAGGTTCCTGTGTTCCCTGACAGACGTCTGACTCTAGTTTCTTAAATGAAAGCACAGGGAGATTAGTGTTAAAATGGTGAGACGCCAACATGATGAAATTTCCGTGGGGTAATTGTGCGCAGTAATTGGTGTAATACGAGGAAAGGAGAAGGTTGCAGCCAGCCGCTAGGGATGAAATGCTACGCGCTGTGAATGAAGAGAGTAAACAAGAAGGTTCAATGAACACAAAGGTCGTGACTCTCGATGATTAAGTGCGAGACAAAAACATCCTTGACAATGAAACTTACTGTTGCGTGTCAAACACCTCGCGCACGATTTCATAACATCGATCACCGACCGCCGTGTTCAAGAGGTCCGGCATTTGATTCTCTGAATGTCGGGCGGGCGGGCTTTCCCGCGTAACGCCTGCCTTATTGGAGGATTTGGCCTACCTCAAGGCGAACGTTTCATTTGTAGAATACGTGTCTCTTTGGAAACCTTACCTAATGAGCTGCTGTAACCCACTCCACTCCTTCAGTCGGAGGGACAATCAGCCAGTATCCAGTGAGGGACACAAACAGGCGATTCCATGGCAGTTTCTAAGTCATACCTTGAATTGTCTGCGATTATACTCAAAGACCTGTTCATTCTGGAGGACTTTTGTATAAATGGTAAACAATAAGAGACAGACGAAAGCTTACTAACTAAAAAATGTGCATCTCTTTAAAACATACAATTTATATCAGATACTTCTTTTTTCTTTTGAGTGAAACATTTACGAATATTCCTTATTATTTGTTTGAATTTGATAATGCTTATACTTTTTTTTCAAATGTTATTCGTTTTTTTCATTCCTTGGCCTTGCAAAGAGAACGGTATTTCAAAGGCATCGCACAGCAACCAGCTCTTAAAACATTTGACTATCGCTTAAAGCCTACCGTATTCACATATTCCCCTTACACCTACAAGGAAATTAGCAATAAGGTACTTTCTGAAAATGGTTATGTCGATTAAAATGTAGGAGATGGAGAAATAAACATTTGCAGGAATATAAGAGGGAGTATAGCTCAACAGTGTTTGTACAAATTGAACGCCCGCCTCGGTAGCGTGATGGTTAGCGTGTCTGCCTCACGTTCGAGAGGTCGCGAGTTCGAATCTGAGTTATTTTCTGAGGTTTTCCCTTATCCTTCATAGACCTCGGGCTCATTTGAGCATGATTTCACCGTCCGATATGAAAAGGTTTCCCCAAGTTGAACTGTATCGCAATATGTTACGCGACGGTCACTTGGTGTAGCTTCTAGACTGTGCCAACGTAAGAATCCGCCACTGCAACACAAGGCACGGTAGGGGGTTAAGAGGGGAAAAGTCCACGTAAGGTGGAAACTTGCCCTCTTTCTCAAACGTCGAATAAACAGGCCACGTGTAGCTTGTGATGTATCAAACAACACTTCAGCTTAATGAGTGACCAGAGAAGATCAGGCCGACGTGTCATTGGTTTAGCATGAATAGTGCTGTCATTGGAGAGGGATAGAAGGGGAAGCGACGAATCGATCATGATATCCTTGCATTTTACTAAAGTCGTTTTCTGTGCCTATAACGAAATATGTAGTGAAAGTAATTCTGCATAGGTACATTTATGTAATAAGGTGTTGGAAGATTTGTTTGTAGAAACCATATGAACATAAAGATAGCGATAACGCCGCTATTCAGCTGTTTTTCTATGTGGCTGGGATACAGCGAGCTGCTTGTGAACAAGTGCTTACGTGGTTAGTGAAACTCGCTCTAGGACTGAGTATTGCAATAACTACGAGCTTCTGAAAGCCACAGCCACAACGCACGCATACCTATCCACTTGATGCCCGTTGTTTCGCGAAGGAATGGAAAGTGAAGATCACTTGAAGAAATTTCCCCGTGACTCGCTCGCTGGCTCGGCCTGGTGACGTCATTAAGTAGTTGGAAAGTTGACGGTAAACATTAACTGTGCGCGCCATCTTTGTGTTTCATTACTTAGAATGGAATATCAGGCTTGGTATTTTCACGAGGTTATAAATGTAATCCAGTTGAGCAAATGGAAAATTAATTTTAAAAATGGTTGTTATTGCGGTGTATTTAGCGAGAAAGCCATTAGCATTCGTTCCTTGCAATACTTGTGTAGGTTCTGTGGGATAATGTGCAGGTGGTCTTTATTCATATCTGCTCCCAAAACAGATGTAGACGACGTGCAAGTCAATCGTCAACTGTTCTGTAAGCAGGAATGTTAGAAATATGCAAGCATTTATGACCGGAAATTATGACGATAAGTGTGGCCTAAATTTTTTTGTACGTATTTTCTAAATCTTCAAAATTTTAGTGCTGGTTGAATTAACATTGTATTGAAAATCTACATTAAAAATCTGGCACACTTAATAGAAAATATATTAATTTTATTGTTACATTTTTAATTTATTTAATTGCTCAAACCAGAACTAACCCTTAGCTCTGTACAGAATGAAATAAATGTACATTTTAAAGGGCAATCAGAATTACAATAGAAAATTAGATACATTTTAAAGTTTTGAAAAAGGGACAATCTTCTATTTTGACGCAACATTGACATCGCGAAGTCTTGTTGCATTGGTTAGGCATGATGAAGTGAGAGTATTCGTACAATGAAAAGACGGTTGGTTGTCAGGTATCTTCGAGACTCAAATATTAGATTTGTGAGACCTTGGCAGAAAAACTGAGAATAGCCATACTAAACTGCCCATTCTTTCTTTCTATCTGTCACTTCCTATGCGTCTATACAATACAGCTTACTCTCCAAATTCACAGAAACACATAGGTATTTCTAAGAAAGACAACCGTAAGAAATATTACTGACAAAAATTAAAAGAAGTGAGGGGGGGGGGGAGGCCTATGGGACGACTGTAACCTGATGTGTTGTACTCACATGACTTTCCCTACTCCTATACCAACTATTCTTACAAACACTTGTTCCTCTATCTTCTTTATTTCAGTCGAGATAAATATTTGCAGAAGTTACCTTATTGCTCAGTTTGTTGTGGGAGTACAGCAGGCTTGAGCGAGTCAAATCTGTTAAAGTTTGAGATTCTGTTCTCTTTGCACGGTTAACATAGAAGAAATGAATAACCATGTTCCATTTGACGGAAGTATAAGTTCTCCAAAATTGACACAAATAACACGAATCTCTCCGAAATGAGATTTAGGCATAAATTGTGTTTTTGTAGCGAGATCTACAGTCTTTGTATACTAAGTTCTTGTCTATCTCTTACTGTTTACGATTTATTCAAAAGTCATCCAGAGTAAACAAGTCTGCATAGGCTATAGCCAGAAAGTTCAAAATATGCATTTCATTTGTCATAAAAACATCTTAAAAACATATGACATTTTAATCAAAATCGTTAAAGCCATTTAAAAAAAAAAATAAAATAAAAATTTTCGAAAAGGTTTCCATGTAAAGGGTAGTTTAGGGTGGGGAATTTTCTTCAAAATCTTCGTGTACACCCTCAGTTAAACTTAAATACTAACTTTGGTTTTTAACCGATTTTACGTTTTTTGAGCTATGCTGTACACACACACACACACACACACACACACACACACACACACACACACTTTCTTTTAAGATTCAGGACGTCTCAAAACGTATTTCTGGTGAATTTTTGGGTGGAATGCAGTAGTTCCTCTTAAGTAGTAGAGAACGTAAAAGCCCGCCTCTGTGGTGTGGTGGTAGCGTGTCTGCTCCTCATTCAAGAGGTCTCGAGTTCAGATCTCGTTTGGGGTAGTTATCTGTCTACGGTTTTCCCTTATATTGAAAAGACGAATGGGAGTAACTTTAAGTTCAATGGACCCCGGGCTCATTCGAGTTTCATTTCACTAATTTCATTCATTTATCGTTGAATATGACATCACGTTGAAGGACATTAGTATACAAAAGGGGTGAAGGTAAAAAGAAGAGCACACATGAAAGAGTTAGAAGACCGATGCAGTTTTTAAGCAGTACAACAGCTGTAAAATGGGAGTATTTGAAGTGTTGGGATTTTGCCTGTTCCCTTGGGTTGCGATGTTGTCAGAAGTGAAAGTAGTATTGGCAGCAGACTTGTCTACTGCTCCAAATGGAGGGAATTCCCCCGACCCTGACCTACATTTATTTTTCCTCCTTCCACCCTTTTGCAGCTCACCCACCCCCTTTAAGCCGACAACTACATCCCCTCTCTCCACTCCAGAGCCCATCAACCACAAAACTTCTTTCTTTCTCCCACACTCTCTCCATTCTTGCCTGAAATTGAGCAATTTTATTGATTGCCCGATGCGATGCGATGCGCACTTCACAGTGTAGGTATTTAAATGCCCTTCTCTACCAACTATTTGTCTTCTCAGTGCTTTCGTTAATTGAAACTGCAGACAGGAGACTGCATCATCACATGACTTTTTCTACTTATTTCTTGCTAATCAGATAAGCGTTCATTATGTTTCTTTGTAAATGTAAACACGGTAAGCTAAAGTCAGATTTTTAAAACAGGCTGTTTATAAGATGACATTGAAATTCTTTGCTGTTTGCATTGCCACCAGAAAAAACGAAATAAAACTAATAAAAAATAATATCTTGGGAAATATTTAACACCAGAAAAAAATTGATTGGGTATTAATGGCGTGTGTTAGCATTTTCTTTGTGGCAAGTTTGTGTATCTCTTATGGTTTACCTCCAAATGAGCTCATTGTCTGCGTACATTTAGATTATTTTGGTCAGAATCTCAGACGTTTGTCAAGAACATTTTCTAAAAATGTTCCGTTTAAAGGGTAGTTTCTGGAAGGGCGATTTTCTTGAAGCCCTTAGTGTCACATCCTTGTCGGCTTAAATATCAAGTTTGGTATTTAACCGACTTGTAGTTTTGATGTTCACAGACTTACACATAAGTCCACTGCACATGGGCCTTTTCTAAAAGTGCTATTTGGGTCGAACTGCCCACTATAAGCATACTTGTTTCAGTTGTTCGTCTTTATTACATGTATAGCAGATTTGAGCGGAAATAGCCGACATAGGCTCCGTGGATTTTAGTATATGCTGCATTAAAATTAGTTCGTGCAATCTTAGCTCTAAAACAGTTTGTTATGACGGCATAAATCGTGCGAAATTACCCTCTTTCTGGTGCCAGTGTCAGAAAATGAATGACGTAAATACCATGGCAACAAGACAGCAATGACGCCATCAGCACCACAGTATAATTTTATCCTATGTGCCTGTAAAAAAACCTGAAACCGTCACTCGCAAATGAAGCAATATTCAAACACAAGAATCGCCTTATTTTTCTGCAATTAATAAATTCTCAGCATTTCGTCCAAAATGTGAAGCGGAATACAATCCATATTTTCAATAGTTTTATCATTACCTTCCATTTTCTTCTTATAAGTGTTGAAACAGATGAAACAATAACCATATTACCACGTTTTTCGTTTAGCAAATTTATTAATTATTTTTGCATATGTATTTTTAAGTTAAAATTACATAACACGTTGTATGCATTGTAACACTTTCTCTCACACGCTGAACATATACTCGTGTCCAAATCAGTTACATAACTATTTGGGTACAGATGTTCGACTTTTGATGTGTGCGTGCTCTTATTTAAAATGGATTACCAACATATGCTTATGGAGCTTTACTGTAAATAAATCCTCACATTTGGGAGCTTAAGAGTTGTTTCTCCCTTCCTTTGTTTTCTCGATGGAGTCCATAAATGCATTAGTATATCGAACTTAGCTTTTATTTGATTTTTGCTGTTGAAGAAACATAGGAAGTAAGAGAGGTTGAAAAGAAACAAATTGCGGCGGATGGATGGTTGTTTGCGAATTACTTTTGAATAATTTTGAGCTTATTTGAAGAGAAGTAGGAAAGCGTCAGGTGCTGACGCATGTGACGTTATTTAGGGCGGGAATGGTGCTGCCACAGAAGAAAACTATTCGTGCAGCTGCGTGTGTGGTTTGGTAGAGCGAAGACAAGACAGGCCAAGCCAACCAACCGGTCCTAAGTGTGTGTTAGCCTTGGACGGGGCACGATGCCTGCCTGCCTGACTCCCATCTTCAAGGACATACACGACGCAATGCGCCTCATTTCATTTACCTACTAACCAAACCCGGCATCGTAACACTGTTTTTGAGTACTTCTGTCTTGCCTGCATTATGTGTTTTTATACTCACTATTTGGGCTTGGAAGTTCATGCCCTAAAAAACACTAAAATATGCATGCAAATATGCTCTTAAAAACTTGAAAATATGCCAAGAAATATGCACTATTTCATTAAAACGATTAATGTCCCCTTGCAGTAGACAAGACGAGTTAGTATAAGTAATAAATAAAGGTACCTTATTCCTTATAGGTTGAAGCAGAAGTGGTCCCACTGCTAGTATTAACTGCTAAATTGCAGTTCACAACCAACACTACACAAATTTTCAACTGTAAAGCATCGTCTGTTGTCTCGCAAAACACTTTTGTAACGTGAAAAACTTCTCTCCACGTCACAAGATGTTATCGGAGCATATATGAATGATGTTAACTGCTTCACAGAGAGAGTCAAGTCTCTTGGTGTGACAGATGGTTTTCTTTCGAGGACGTCTCAAATATCGCACATCTGTTTATAACCAGAATTTTTTGAAATTGCATAATTCACTTTCTCTTTCACTTTTTGTCCTATGCTACCAGGAACCGAACTTAGGTCAAATATTGTTTTTACAAAGACAGTAAGTCATTCGAGCAAAGGAGATCCTACAGCTTCCAATGCAGTTATGGCTGTTGGTAAGAAAGAAAAATGCGCAGATATGAAACCAAGATCCTCTTTTAACCCAGTGCCTGACAATATTTTGCACAGTTTCTATTGATGAAGCATATTTCGAGTCCAATGAATTAACAACCTCTTCGGCTATTTCTATGTGCTCAGCATAATATAAAACTGCATCGATCCATGTTCCCCATCGAGTTAACACTGGTGCAGGAGGAAGTCGGATATTAGGTGCTGTTGATCTAAACAACTTAACTCTTTTAGGAGATCTAACAAAACTTATCTTTGTACTGGACACAAATCTATCTACCAGTGGGAAAGAATCACGTATTATCTCAGAAATGTAACGAAGAGTGTGTGCCAAGCAAGTTATATGAATTAAGTTAGGAAAAGTGCCTTTCAGAGTTTGTCCTGATTTTACCATATTATACAGATGGAGAAAATAATAAAAAACCACAAAAATCATTAAAATATGCAATATAGGGGCTACAATATTGAAATATTATGCATTTATCAAAAATCAAGAAAATATGCAGTTATATGCACCATAAAATCATGTCCAAATAACTGAAAATTCCATTATTCGTGCACCTAATATAAAAGCATACATTTTGAACCCCTATGAAAAAACGTGTAAATGCATGAACTTCCTAGCCCTGCTCATTATGGCCATATCTGTACATTTGAGCTGACATGTTCAATGTTCACCTAGCTTTGTGGCTACTTTGCGAACTCGCTGAACGCAATATAAATAGTGCATAAAGGGCTGATTGTGCCACAAAGCTTGCTAAGGAAATGGTCGTTACTGCCATCATGTGTAACGTTGAACCCAAAGTTCATCACAGCAATCAGCTGCATTGTGTTACAAATATTAAAAAAAAAGTATTTTGTTAACGACGCTTTCAATTGCCAGGATCACATCAGCGTCGCCGGTGTGCTGGAATTTTATCCTATAGGAGTTCTTTATATGCCAGTAAATCTATGGCGGCGCCGTGGCCGAGCGGTTAGCGCGCTCGCCTACCACCTAGGCGGCCCGGGTTCGATCCCAGGAACCCGCATGTGGTATTCGTGGTGGACGAAGCGGCGTCAGGGCGGGTTTTCTCCGGGTGCTCCGGTTTCCCCCGCCATTTCATTCCACCGATGCTCCATCTTCATTCCATGTGTCATCAGTATCACCGCCTGCGGTGCCGTAGTAGTAAAAGCGGGCGTTAAACACTACAACAACCAGTAAATCTACTGACATGGAGCTGTCGTTTTTAAGCCTCGGTCTGGGCCAGATTTGAACCCGCAATCTTGGGATCAGTAGGTCAGCTTCTAACCAACTGAGCCATCCAGACCGTCACAATGTATTACGGAGGTTTGTTTCCTGCCATGTTTCCACCACCGGTCATGCTCTATTTGTTGCCCCTCCATCCGAGCAATCGCTCTGCACTGGAGAATGCAGAACTACCCGCTCGGAGAGGCATCAGGAGATTTCTGAACGGAATAGCATGTATTGCAGTTATCTACTCCATGCGAGAGTCGAAACAGTGCACCCAGACTTTGCTTTGGTCTGTCCCATAGAGAGCCCGGATTTAATCGGGGTGAGAACTTCATCCTGATAATATCTACTTGGAATTGGTCTTGGCCTTTTTAGCAACTCTGCGAATTATCAGTTTCCCAGTGTAGCAGTAACTAGCGAAGCAATAAATCCCCTAGAGAAAATTCATCTACTTGCTGCATACCATTTTTCAAATTTTTTCACTAAGATACGCATATACCCAATTCTAATGTGAGCCAGTGTCTAGAGTCAGACGTGTGTCAGGGAACACAGGAACCTATGTACCAGACAGAGTGAAGTGGTCAGTATGAGAGTGAGGAAGTGATTACCCTCCCCTTATGTAGGACTTACAAGCCAGTGTCTAGAGTCAGACGTCTGTCAGGGAACACAGGAACCTATGTACCAGACAGAGTGAAGTGGTCAGTATGAGAGTGAGGAAGTGATTACCCTCCCCTTATGTAGGACTTACAAGCCAGTGTCTAGAGTCAGACGTCTGTCAGGGAACACAGGAACCTATGTACCAGACAGAGTGAAGTGGTCAGTATGAGAGTGAGGAAGTGATTACCCTCCCCTTATGTAGGACTTACAAGCTAGTGTGTAGAGTCAGACGTCTGTCAGGGAACACAGGAACCTATGTACCAGACAGAGTGAAGTGGTCAGTATGAGAGTGAGGAAGTGATTACCCTCCCCTTATGTAGGACTTACAAGCCAGTGTCTAGAGTCAGACGTCTGTCAGGGAACACAGGAACCTATGTACCAGACAGAGTGAAGTGGTCAGTATGAGAGTGAGGAAGTGATTACCCTCCCCTTATGTAGGACTTACAAGTCAGTGTCTAGAGTCAGACGTCTGTCAGGGAACACAGGAACCTATGTACCAGACAGAGTGAAGTGGTCAGTATGAGAGTGAGGAAGTGATTACCCTCCCCTTATGTAGGACTTACAAGCTAGTGTGTAGAGTCAGACGTCTGTCAGGGAACACAGGAACCTATGTACCAGACAGAGTGAAGTGGTCAGTAGGAGAGTGAGGAAGTGATTACCCTCCCCTTATGTAGGACTTACAAGCCAGTGTCTAGAGTCAGACGCCTGTCGGGGAACACAGGAACCTATGTACCAGACAGAGTGAAGTGGTCAGTATGAGAGAGAGGAGTGATTACCCTCCCCTTATGTAGGACTTACAAGTCAGTAAAAGTAGAGAAATTTGAGATATGATGTTATGAAGTTAGGTTAGGATTGTGTATTGTTATTGATGGCAGGTGTAGATGCTGCCTCTGATAACACAGGACTCTGCCATCTTGTTCATATAGGTACACATTAACCTAGGTGTCTTTGCCTACTCAATACCATCATGTGTGAGTAGAGACATGGGATAACATTTGACACAAGTATAGTAGTTTTGCCTTTTTGGTGAAAGTGGACAAAATGTAAATGACCTAGCTACTGTCTGTTTCCTAAATTTATTGATTAACTTGATAAATATTAACATTCATTGCATTTAACTGTTACGGAATGGTTTTACAAAAACGCATACGGTGAGCATCTTTAGGTCACCGTGAACAGTTTTTGGGCGTAGATTTGTCCTTTCACCATTTTACAATATAGGTTATGGATTCTTGAATAAGTTCACTGAACAATTAACCATTTCTTAAATTACTTAAAATTAAACACTATAAATAACAATAGTCATTTTAATTTAATAGTTCAACAATAACAGGTAAAGCTTGCGAAACCCAGGCGAAAAACTGTTCAGTTGCTCTAAAGAAACCGTTAAAAAGTGCAGCGAAAAACATGTTATAATTCTCGTACTCAAGAATAAAACTACTGAAAAATGAATTTTGATTAATGTACAATATTTACAAATAAACACAGTCATCGAAACAGCATATACCGCCACTAATTCACTTTCAGTTAAACCAAACTAACAGGTGTTCCCCATAACATGGCACACTGGCAGCCATGTTTGTTAGAATTGCAGGTTCACCGCTATCAGGTGATCGGCCTCGGACGTAGCAATGCCGGGTTTAATATCTGTGAGTAAAGGTTGCTGTACATGAGGTCCGAAAAGGAGCACGTTTTGAGTAACTATCACTGCGTTTCCATAGCTAATGAAATGTATTTGGGTCTAATCCCATTCTCAAGACATTCCGCATTTCCATGTTGAATTCAATCCGGAATAACATCGATTTGGATACGCAAGGTTCAAGCATAAAATTCAAGCTTTTATGTTGGTCACAGTTATGTTGGCGAATCTGTAAAAAAAAAATTGTTTTCCCCGTATTTTAAGTAGGTTTTGAGGTTAGTGAATGTTTTTGTGAAGAATATATTGCGAGATGATAGAAACAATACAAGTGGCTTTTTGTTTTATTACATCATTTTCACTAAAATCAAATGACGAGCGTACAGCGTGTTACAGCCAATACAGTAGAAGTTAGCATCTTTGGTTTGAGTCCGGTAGGGTTTCTAGAATTTCGATCCGATCCCACTCTAAGAGGATCGGGTCCAAGGATTCAGTCCGATCTGAAATCGCGTTTCCATGCAGTATCCAATCCGAAATGAGAACTCATCGATTTCAATCCCCCATGGAAAAAGTGCATGTTGTTTACATTCACTATGTTATAGTTAATAATTGGTATGGAAATGTTTTGGGTAGTTGTGTTGACAGATATTTGGGTATAAACACGTGCTTCCTAGAACTGTGTGGCGGAAGTGCAATATTGTTGTAATTGCGCATGTTCGTGTATCGAACCAAGAAGAGTGAGTGAGTGAGTGGTCTGTCTCATTCTTATCCCCATAATGCTCTGGGTGGGAGAGGTAGGTCAGGGTTCCCCGGAATTACTCTTTGCGGCGTGGAGGAGAGGGGAAGAGATTTATAGTATGTGTACTAGACTAAACGACTTGGCAACGTGGCGAGTGACTCCAATTCTGTTTATTGGAACTTGCACATTAGCGGAAACCTGTTGCACTCCACAGAGATGTGTTATGTAATTAATGTGCACTCACTTTCGGAACAACTTTCTCGTTACCTACCTACCTACGTCACAAATATGCAGCATTTAACTATGAGAACGTTTTACTTGACAACATAGCTAGCTTTTGTTTTTGTTTTCTGTCCGCTCCAACATGACAGGTTAAGACATAAGAAAACACTACACTTGGTTCCGCACAGCTTCCAGTTGGCATTTTACCAACCTTCTCAGCGAGCGGTGTGGGTCCTTTGTTCGACCAAGCAATGAGGTCTGTTAGTCACCCTGGGACTGAGTATTTAGACGGCAATAACATTTACGGTTTTTAAATTGAATTATATAAATACATAAAGTACTTTTCTCAATTCTCCATTTTGAAAAGTCCAGCTATATTTAAGTCACTCGTATGCTCCCTTTTAACTCCACTTTCCCTTTATATATATATATATATATATATATATATATACTTTTTTCCCCTCTTTCTTTTCTCACTTTTGCGTTTTTTAGTCTGAAATGTATTCGTTACATTTCATTTAAACTTCGCTGTGATTTGAACGAGAATTTGTACACATAATAGGAAATGTGCACTTAATGATTGCTTTACTTACTGATTCACAAAAAATTATTTGAGAGAGCAGAGTACTTAAGCTGCTGTTACCAAATAAAAAAAATCTGATGTGCTGCACTCACATGACTTTCTCTACTCTTGTACAAACTATTTGTACAAATTACCTTATTGCTTACTTCCTTGTAGGTGCAAGGGGAATATGGGCTTTGAGCGATAGTCAAATATTTTAAAGCTTTGAGATCCCGTTCTCTTTACACGCTTAACATATAAGAAATCAACAGCGATGATCCATTACATGAAAGTTTTAAGTTTTCCGAAACACACACACAACAAGGAATATCTCGGAAATGGTTAACCCTACAAGAAAATTCATTGAGACATAAGTTGTGTATTTTAGCAAGATCTACATTTTTTGTATAGTATAATTTGGTCTATCTCTAACGGTTTACCAGTTATGCAAGAGTCGTCCAGAGTAAATACGACTACAGGGGCTATAACCAGAAAATTCAAGATATACATTTCGTTTGCCATAAAAGTATCTCAAACATGGCATTTTAATCAAAATCGTTATCAATTTCGAGAAAGTCAAAAGTTTTGAAACAATTTTTATACAAAGAGTAGTATAGGACGAATTTTCTTCAAAATCTTCTTGTCGGATCCTTGAAGCATATTAAACTTAAATACCAACTTTGGTTTTAAATCAATTTTCGTTTTTGAGTTATGGTGTTCTTTCTCTGTCTCTCGAACTTCCGATAAACTGGCTAACTTCCTGTCGCAGATCTGGCCGCGAGGAGGTTATTTTGGCTCGTTTAAGAATAGGGTAGGTACTGCAATTTTTCGCATGGTTACCTATTTGAAAGGGACCCTGCCCCTCTATGTCCACTGTGTGACAACCTTTTGACTGTGCTCTCTAGCGCACCTTCGAGATTCTCTGCAGCTGCCTGCCAAACTTGCAGATGTTTTGGCGGATGACAAAAGAGCGATTCATAGAGTTTTTAAGTTTTTAGCGGAGTGTAGCATTAATTTGAGAATTTAAAAATTTAGATCTCTTTTTTGTTTTTTGACATATTTATCACCTTGTTTCATATTGCCACTGGTTTTTTACATTTTTGTGCATATTTTCCTTGTTGCTAGTATTTTTATTTTTTTAGTGAAATTTATATCTGGCTATTGCCATGAATCTTTTAAGGTAGCCGATGACCTCGAAGTTGAGCGCCCTTAAACCAAACCAACCATCTCTCTCTCTCGCTCTCTCTCTCACACACACACACGCATCGAATTTTTGGGTGGAATACAATACTTCCTTTACGTACTATACTTAGCAGGGAAAGTAGAAGAGCTGCCGATGTAATTTTAGGATGTTTAAAGGTGGCATATGAAGGAAACACAATAAACAGTTTAAATTAACTAACTTTTTGTGGTGTTAGCTATTATTAGCGATTTCTAGGATATTCGCTATTGTTTATTTGTTTTTGTTTTTTTTAAGAACTGCACAGTTTGTTGAAAAGAATTGAGGCCCCCCCCCCCCCCCCCATGACCTCGTGCAATATAAACGTATCATTCAGTTGACTGGTAGGTATCTTAGTCTGCTAACAGATACGATATCCTTTGCATACCATTGGATCTCTTTCTCAGTGAAGTGTCAACTTTAGGATACTTCGATAAATTGAATTAAAATCTCCTTAAAGAGTAAAAGTAAGTTGATAGTACAGTTGGTAAGGTACAGCCACTGTAGACAACTTGATTCTGCAGTGTAATTCAAATTACTTTGTTTTTATATCCTCGGTTGCCCCAGACCTCTTTTCAATGATGTTTGCTACAGTTTTACGTGTAATTTTCTCTTTCGCCCTTCAAGAATCCAATTTTGCATCCATATACCAGCTCTGGAATATCAACAAGCAAACGTTCATCTTTTTTCCCGGGCCTTTAATTAACTTTTGTAATTCTCTCTCTCTCTCTCTCTCTCTCTCTCTCTCTCTCTCTCTCTCTCTCTCTCTCCTCGCCTTTGATAATTAACGGCACGGAGAAGTTAAATTCGTTTCTTCATCTTCGCCGATCCATGTTTTACTTTGATGCTACGTCACCTGGCAGGCTGTATATTACCTAGGTTGGTACTAGTGCCAAACATTCTGTAGCTTTGTAAGATAAAGGGCACCTTGCAGGCCTGGGTGGCATAGGACAGCCACAGTAAGGGGCCAAGCACACGCAGCGGTGTAAACCACATCGACACGAAACCATGCAAACGCAAACAAACCTTCTACATATTTATGTAGCTATGTTATCAAAGTTAAGAGTTGTAACACAAAAGGTTTTATGATCTCAAAGCAATGAACTGTGATTTCCAACTTTTCGCAAATCCTTTCACGTTGATTTTCATATAATAAAACCACAATTACAAAATAAGGTTGGTTTAGATTGATTTAGACAACAGGATATAGCAACATTTCCGTCTTCAGTAATATGCTGGGCATATTAGTGCTCTATTAGTCCAACGTGTATGTGTGTGTGAGCAACGTTTTTATCTAAATAAAGATTATAAAATGTAAGAGCAAATCGCGATTAATAGATAAAAACCTAAATGCTCTGTTGATGTGAGTATGCACTTGTGAATTAACGTGAAATATAGGTAGGTACGCGAAATTGCAAAGATCTGGGTAAAGTGAAGAATAAAATGAAAAATTAATATTAAAGCCTTCTCAGTGTGTGTATATGTATTAAACGTGCATATCTCTCTCTCTCTCTCTCTCTCACACACACACACACACACACACACACACACACACACACACACACACACACATGCGCGCACACGCACGCGCACACACACACACACACACACACACGTTAACATGCTAACACCAGACCACAGTTTTGCGTACTTACGTGAACTCTCCGTAAGAATTTGGTGCAGTGCTTATAGTTAGGGCATTTCCTGATAATGATGCGGACTTAAAAGTTGATTTGTATAAATGGAAAAAAAAAAATAATAATAAAAAGATATGTCATGCCATAAATGTTTTTTTAAGGAAAATGATTGATTGGGGGGGGGGGGGGTGGGGGGGACTCCTGACTTGCATCTTGTCGTATGCCTGATTTAACACACACGCATGTACCTATATGCAATTTCCCCCTGGGTTTAGAGTGTATTTTTGGTGTACTCTTCTTATTGAATTTTTGGGTCAGGTGCATTGTCTAGGGAAAACTGTTTAATGGCAACTCCCAAAAGTTTAACATGGCCGAAATGATATTAAATCGAAGTACTGCCAACCTTACAGTGGGTTTTACTAGTGTCGACTGGCACGTAAAACCTACTCTGCAAATCGTGTTTTGAAACAACACTTTCCAGGTTAAATATATTGTACTGCATTTACTATCAGGAACTAGGAACTAACCACGGTTTATCTACCCACAAGATAACACAGAACTTAATGGACTCAAATTGCCCATATTTAGGTTTATGCATATAAATGTTCACCAAACCTTCAGTCATCGGTTGGCAGTGAAATGTTGTTCGATTGTGCCATTTTTAAAGTTGTACCGCAGGCTTGAGATGCCATGTGTACTGCATTTAAACGTCCCCACTCTGCAATGTGGACCAAAGAGGGCTACAAGAATAACCAAATTGAGCGGAAAGCTATGAATCTGAGGAGAGAAAGGTGTGATCATGGCGCATGCGTGTAGAAAATAGGTTTTTCTCGACTTTGTATCTACTTCATGCGCATTAAATTTGTGCTATACTCCTAGAATTATTGCAGCATGTGCTCCATTTATGTAACTTCTTCATCTTCACTCTTTGGTTTCAAAATATGAACATTTCTTTAGCTTCAAAAACATAAGTACACAAGAAATTAACAAAATATCTCCAATGTCCAGCAAACCAAAGAAAGTAATTTCTTTAAAAGTGTTATTTTTGCGTTCTTCCAGAGATTGCTGGTGTTTGTTGGGCAATTAGAGTTTATAAAATAGTAAAACTTGCGATATTTTAGTTTTTGACACGCATGGGGTATTTTGAATATTGAGGTATATTCGCATTGTGAATATATTGGCTAATTAAGTATAAAACAGATTGTGCTGCGACTTTGTGTGGTAGTTTATAAATACACACTCTTTAAGGGTAGGTACATATGACTGAATTTTCCAACTTCTATATTGTTTAATCAATTTTGATGAAATTTTGTGTGCATATTTATATTGTAACCATATTATGCTGTGCAAAGTTTCAACTCCGTATATTGCTTAGTTCAAGAAATATTGTAAATTATTTAAATAAATAGTTGCACTTAAAAAGTCCCTTGCGACAAAGTTTTCGTCCAATCATTCTAAAATTTTGTAGAGATGCACTTTAAACAAGGATAAATTAGAATTGTATTGGGTTTTTATATCTGGTTATTTGTTTGGCTTACGGAAAAAAGTAAATATTTATATTTCATAATTTTTAAAAAATATGCCTGTTCTGAAGGATAAAAAACACTAAAATCCATCTGATATCAAAACCCAATACAATTTTTATTTATAGTACATATTACTACATACTGTGCAAGTTTCAAGCCATTCTGATAAGAAATGCTCCGCAAGGAGCAAAATGCTGAAAGATTGCAAACTGAGAAAAAGGCAAAAGAAAATAAACTGACCTCAGAATTGCCCTGGACCATATGTCTCCCGCTCAGGCTTCTTCTTTCTTTCTTCAGATGATATTTTCAATTACATTACAAATGGCATTAGCCAATCATTAGCAAGTTCCTCATCACCTACTTCAAGCGGCATAATCAAAACAGGAGTGAAATGGCACAGTAACAGTGCACAATAAAGTGGGCGTAAGCGGACATTTAAATACCACGCACATGGAGTTAAAGGGTGGCTGCTGTTGGCTTTAAAAATGGTGGAACTGATGCACATGATAGAGGAAAGATTGTAATATTTTTTAACGCTAAAATAAAAAAAATTCAATTTTTTACCAAAAATCGTCAAAACTCTGTCATATGTACCCTTAAGTGTGCAAATGATTAATTTCATATCTACAAAACTGCCACGGTCCCTTAACATCAATTACGGGTGTATCTTTACCTAGAAACAGTTGCTGGTACTGTTGCCAACTTAGAGACGGAATGTCACCAAAAGTAACCAGATAGCATTATTGTGTCACAGTTGGCTTTTGGTGAATTGCATTGCTGGCAGGCATTGAGTATGTAAGCGGCAGCGTAGTACAAATAAGAAAAACTTCCAAAATCATGCATTGTACATTTTTGTAGAAAGCTGAACATGGCGGACTTGTGAATATAGGTGTTACTGGAAACGTCAATTAATGCCGAGTTTTTATCGGTGAACAAGGAGTCGTTGTGCAGCTTCCAATTTGCACACATTGTTTGTTAATTCGTAGAGCTATTGAGCGAACGAACGAGAGAATGTATCGAAAACGTGTGTTGTTATTGTTGGTTTTATGGCAGGATTATTATTCATTGAGGGAGACAGAAGTTGATTGTTGTATAGGAAATGGCAGTTATGTGACCGCAACTAATGGGTTCTCATTACTCAGCGCTTGAGGAATTCTTTTCCAACCCTCCCTGTTGCATTATTAACTAGCCCCTGCTCTCTGCTCGGGGGATGATGCTCACTAGATTATGCACAATAACAAACAAAGGCTAGGTATTCATCTCTTTTGTAACGATGGATGCATTTGCATCATTGGCTTTCAGAGCGGTTTCCAATCGGCGGCTCGCGACCGACCGTTACAGCAAATTGGATTTGTAATGTGCATGCAAATAACTGGGCAGCCTTTCCCTCTTGGCTTCAATCTACAATTGTTTTTCTTGGATTAGCTATACATCCAAGGTGTTGCTAGTGTGGATGAAAGGATTTATAACAGCGATGTCCAATCTTGTCTCTTTGGGGACGCTTACGTAAATAACTACTATTCCCCACTCCACTCCTTCAGTCGGAGGGTGAATCAGCTTTTGCTTGTACACAACCAGACAGTGACGGTCTTAAACAGGCGATTCCATGGCAGTTTCTAACTCATACCTTGAATTTTCTGGGAATGTCCTCAGCAAACCTCTTCATTGCGCATAACTTTTGCATAAATGGTAAACAGTATGAGACAGACAAAAGCTTACTAAATACAATATGTGGTTCTCGTTAAAACACAAACTTTATGTGAAATACTTTTTTTGAGTGCACGTTTCCGAGATATTCTTTATTATTTGTGTGAATTTGCCAATACCTATACTTTTCGCAAATAATGTTATTTTTCCCCTGAGCTTGCAAAGAGAACGGCATTTCAAAGACATCGCATAGCAACCAGCTCTTAAACCATTTCACTATCGCTTAAGGCCTACTAAAAACCCCATGAAGGGCCAAGGCTTGCCGCCCAGCCGCTGCGTCCCCCACCTCTGCCCACTACAGGCGTCATTGGTGGGGTACAGTCTGTACCTATTCCAATATTCCCTTTGTACCTACAAGGAAAGTAGCAATAAGATACTTTCTGAAAATATTTATGTAGATTAAAGTGTAGTAGATAGAGAAATAAGCATTTGCAAGAATACTGTGTAAAAGAGTGCGTGTATTTGCGAACAGTGTTTGTATACTAAACACTTGGATATCTTCTAAGGTTATGCTCTTCGCCAAATATTGATAAACTTCTTCAACTTAAGTCGCTATGAACAGATGTTTGTCGCATAAGATTTGAAAGTGCTTTCGTAAATCAAACGCAACGCACATATAAGCAAACCGCCACTCAGTGTGTATAAAGTGGAAGGGGATAAATCCAACCTCCCCTCTTTCGTCAATATTACACATCACTGATTTATAACATTCTTGCATTTTCTGGAATGGGGCTGACAAATTAACAACATGTAAGATACGTTTTTAGGAACGTTTGCTAACAGGATTACAAATATTCTGTAGCAAGCACCAAGCGTAGAAAACGTGTTTTCTGACACTCAAATTAGGACCTCGTACAAGGTTGTGTAGTTTTTCAGCGACTGGACTGTTGCTGAGTTTTTCTTTTCTTTTGGGGAGGGGGGCTGTTCAATGCACCCTGCAGATCATTTCTAATTAAAATATTTTGAAAATTTAAATTTATAATTACGTAATTTCAGAGGGAATAAAAATATGTCTTTTGTGTTATCGATCAGATGTTTGCTCTTCGTATAAGTGAGTTGTTTTGAAGTCCTTAAATAGAGTAGATTAGGAAATGAAAGAGCACAGAGCCCATAGAGATGAGGCAACGGTGCGGAAATCCCTCCGATCACATGCATTCTGCACTGACACATCTTGACCTTGTCGCACCTGGACAGGTGTAAGCATTACACTTGAACCTATTTTATGCGTAACCCAGTTCTAAGTAATTCGTATTTAGATGTACATTTTTGCAGGTCCCGGCAAAATGTAAGTTAGAAACTTGTTAATAGAGCCTTATTTATACGTAATGCATTTACACATAATTCGCTGTTATACGTATTAAATTTCAGTAAAATACAACTTAGTTTTAGGTAATTATGAGCGTACGGCAAACGCTCTAGGAGTTGTTGTTGTTGTTGTTTTTTCTTTTTTTTTTTTTCTCTCTGTTGACAAAGAGGGAAGCTGAGTGGGCGGCTTTCGGCCGCGGAGAGAAGGACAAAGACGCTTCTGGTACAGCCGGCGGCTAGAGAAGTAAGGATACAAATTGTCGTCGTCTGTTTATTGTTGAACAGCGGTTGTGTCTTTCAGTTCTCAGTTACTTTTAATCAGCCATGCAGAACAGATCAGAAAGTAACATCGAGAGGTGGAACTTAATCCAAACAAAATCAAAATGGAAATTGCTTCAGACTTAGGAATTGCTTACACCGCCACTATGTACAGTCATCAGGTGTATGCACTTAATGCATACCACCTAGGCGGCCCGGGTTCGATCCCAGGGACCCGCATGTGGTATTCGTAGTGGACGAAGCGGCGTCAGGGCGGGTTTTCTCCGGGTACTCCGGTTTCCCCCGCCATTTCATTCCACCGGTGCTCCATCTTCATGTATCATCAGTGTCACCGCCTGCGGTGCCGTAATAGTAAAAGCGGGCGTTAAACACTACAACAACAATGCACTTAATGCAAGAAAAGTAAAACAAGCCAAATTAACTGATTTCTTTAAAGCACGACGAATTTCAACGTGCATATCTTTGTAAGAGTTTACATATGTAGGCCTTGTTTTTTTTTTTTTTTTTTTTTTTTTTTTTTTTTTTTTTTTTTATTATTATTTATTTTTAAATGCATTATCAAGATTTAGTTCTAAAGTGGGCAACTTTCTCGTATATCTCGTCCCAAGGAGATGATTTGGACTCGGTTACGCATTAGCATGGTTATCTTTTAAACGGGCCCCTGCTCCTCTGTGCGCTGTTGGTCCATCACGTACTGCTGGAGTGTGTTTCCGAGTCTGTCTGCAACTGCCTGTCAGGCATGAAGAGGTCTTGGCGGCCGATAAACAAGTTTGGAAGCTTATACCAATGGTAAATTTACAATTTTAGATGTCGAGCTTTCTTACTTTTTGGACTTTTCTAGAAAAAGCGTGCATAACTTGACTGCGTGAATTATAACAATAGCCTGTCTCCTTTTCATGGGGAAATAAGTTGCATTAAGTATATAGGGTTTAAAAGCCAGAGTAAGCCGAAAGTAAAAACTTGAATGAAATCGATTCGTCAGCTATTTACAGAAAATTCAAAATATACACTTTACTCGTAATGAGTACGGAAGATTGCAGAATAAGTCGAAAGTTTAGTGCACATGGATTCTGTTGTTGCTACTCTCGCACGTACACAGCTACAGGCGTCTGCAGATGCAGCATGTACGTATACGATGGCTGCGCGTTATCGGTTACGTCATCCATTCTCAGTGTCCAACTGATTGGTATCGCATGTGACTGCACACGGTTCCGCGCTCTACTCGTTACACCAGTAAACAAGGCAAGCGTGTCTTTATCGGTATCCAAAGTTGATATTTCCTGTGCAGATACACGCGCGCACTTGTCTTTAAATTTTTTTTTGGGGGGGGGGGTTCAGAGGATTAAAAGATAGCATTTTTGGGCAAGCAATAAAGAAATGACACCCCGTGTTTTATTTAGACAATGACATCCATAACTGGAGTGGCCTCCAGAAGGACCCACATTGACGAGATCCTTGGAGATGTATGGAGGAAGGAAGGGAACTGTCATCCCTTTGTTTGAATGGAAGTGCCTCTGGGAACTAGCGCTAACGATGTCGTGGTCCCTGTGGCAGAATATAGTTCTCTCAGTAATACCTGTCATCGGGCGGTTAGATTGCACGTGAGCTCGGCCCAAAGGACCACTCAGCGTGAAAATGACGAACCGAGAAACTCGCGGACTAGCATGGGTTTGGAAGTGGTATCAGCTTGGAGAAGACAGGACTAACGGAGCGGTGAATAGTAGAAATGTGCAAATTAGGCACGAAATGGAACCTGTACACATGCTCTTGACTTGCAGACTGGGGAACAAAACCACGTTCTTTACGCCCTATTGTCGGCCGAAGTCAATCCTCTGGAGAAATTCAGTTAGCAATATGTGATCAATAAATCAGTTTTTAGCGTTTCTCCTGTGAACGTTTTAATGTATCCGCTTTTATCATTTAGGTGCGAACTTGAACCCACTACGTGAGAATATAAATAGTTTCTCCTTTTTAAATCTCCTTGCAATCTGACCTGAGATATGCCAACGTGCTATGTAAGTACTAAAATGCACGTCATCGTTCCCTGGGATGGGGAATTCAAATAGACCGTGACCGGCAGACATAGTCGCGAGCGAATCGCCATTGCTCGGCTCACTGCACACCACTCACGTGACAAGCGGCAACACGAAGGGTTTCAGAGCCTTCGAGCTGGCGTGTTTGTGAAAGTCGAGAAAGATCCGTGGCTAACGGCGCTACGGCGCCAACTGCAGTGACGTAGTTTTTCTGGTCTGATCATGGCCCAATGAAATGAAACCACAGTCGCCTAATGCATCCATGTTCTAAACAAACAAAAGATTGCTGGTTGAGTTCATACAAAAGATAATTTTTCATGATGGTATAGAGCATGAGCCGTGTATCGGACTATGTAACTCCCATTCGCGCCACAGCCTGTCTTTTTCGTTAGCTACGGAAAGATCCGTGTGACGTCATCCTCGCTATATAAGAAGACGAGGAAACAGAAGAGAGAGAGAGAGTTTCAGTTACAGACATGAGTCGGTCAGTGAGTATGAGACAGCTGTGCGGGTTTCGTCGCGTTGTGAAGAAATTTTAACGAGCGTCGAGTGATTATTGATTATATCGTCGGAGTTAGTGTATGAGAGACAGAGAAAGTGAAAAAAAGGACAGAAAGGAGTGAGTCATGGTTACGAGAAGGAAACAGTTGTGAGTTGTGTTATCATAAAGGACTGTAGACCGTGTTAACGTCAGTAAAAGAGAACCGTGTTTTAGTGTAAACGTTTGGAAAAAATAGCGAGAAGAAAGTAATTGAACTGCTTTTGTCATTTTGTCACAATATGACGTTACACATTATTGCATGTGACTACAAATTACAAGCCAACACAGCAAAACAACGTAACAGATGTATTAAGAGAGGTAGGAAGTAGTTCACAACTGCAGAAGCACTCGATTGCGTGTTCTTCCAAGCACTATAGCACAGTTTTGCGTTTGGAACGCTCTCTCTCTCTCATTCTTCTACCAATGAAACATTTTAGTTTACATTATGCACGGAGTACATAGACGTGAAAGGCACTAATTGCCCTCTTTCCTCCCTCACTAGTTCTGCAATATTTGGAGCCATAGTCTGGCTGACACACAAGACCATAAAGTTGGTGCCTATTACATATCTTCATGCAGAGAAAACCTGCAGTAGAACCCCGCTGAGCCTGAATTCTGAATCAATTGCGGCTGTGGTCTGTTCGGATTCGGAAATGTTGGAATTATCCGAAAAACGAGAAAAGAAAAAGTATACATTGAGCTACAAGGTAGAGGAAGTGCCATGCACGGCTGACGTGCGATAGTGGTGGTACCAGATAGTTAGTTCTACGTATAATAAAAATGCTTTCTCTACACTGCAAATAAGCTTTTTTTATTTTTTTTTTAATTTTTTTAATTATGGATTTCGTGTTCGGATTAGCGGGGTTCTACTGTAGGATCCTGGTAGACATATTGTAATTATTTGTAATTGTTATGACAGCACTCTGTCAATATCTACCAAAATGGTGTGTATATGTGAATACCAAACTCTAGATTTACATTTGTATTGGCTGATATGCTGTAAACAAGTCTTGAAAATGTGGCTATGATCAGTACTACATTTGTGTAGGTATCTCGCCCGCCTCAGTAGCGTGATGGTTAGCGTGTCTGCCTCGCGTTCAAGAGGTCGCGAGTTCGGATCTCGCTTAGGGTAAGTTATCCGGCTAACGTTTTTTTCCGAGGTTTTTCCTACCATGAGAAGACGAATGTCAGATAACTTAAAGCTCCATGGACCTCGGGCTCATTTGATCATCATTTCACCCATTTCATTTCATTCATTCGTCCAATATGACACAATGTTGGAGGACGTTAATTTAAAAAAAAAATATAGGTATCTCCATCAGGATGAATACACGAACTCCGCCACTCTCCCGGTTCATGCGTCACAAGCACACTCATTTAGGATAGAAAACATGTTACTTGTGTGAAATTTATTCACAGTGCATTTCTTCATTGAATTATTACTGAACTATTACATTTCTTGACAACGTATTCAAGTTGCACTATAATGAGTAATTTTGAGAAAAACTGGAAAGTTTGTTTAAATAAAACCATAATTTGTAAAATGGTTTGCAAAGTTCCATAAGAGCACTATAAGCATGCCTTATGCAAGGTTTATGGACTTGGTAAAAAGAAGAAGGTGACAGACAGACAGACAGACAGACAGACAGGGAGTTTGTTATCTGGGTGTGAGTTTATCAGATCAGCTGAGTGAGGAATGCCGGCTAGGTCGCCGACCTTCATAGCTAGCGTGTGGGTGTGCGAGCGAGCGAGTGACGCCCAGACAGTCGGCTGGCTCTCTGATGTTGGATGTTGAAAAAGGGGGTGGGGATGACGCGGAAGCTGAGTAAAGAGAGTGAGAGAGAGAGAAATAAAGGGGAACCTGTCATTAAACCACTAGAGGCTGCCAGAGAGATAGACAAAAGGCTTTCCTGATCTTGACCTACATTATTTTGGCACATGTCCGCGTCTGTCGTCCTGCAATTGTTTACATCGAACACAACTTGGCAACTTTCTCAACTACATGCCTTTGCTCATTTACAAAACTTCATTATCCACATCATTTTTGTATGGAAGCGCTGCACAGTAGGTCTTAGGAAAGAGAAATCATAAATGTAGATTTATAAGAATAAATGATGAAACTCCATATTAAACTGTTCTTTAGAACTTGGTTCTACATAGATCGTTTATATAGTTTTGACAGAAGAAACTGTCACAGCCGCTTTAAAATATACTAAGCTTTGCATGCATGTTAACTCATTAGAAAATAAATTAAATTGCACAAATTATTTTTCCCACATTCGATGTTAGACATTTCTATCTAATGCGGTTATATATGTTGAGTTAAAATATTGTGTAATTCCCCTTCTGTCATGTTTCTTATATCAAATTCATGGACTGGTTTTACGTGCAATAAACCACACAGCATTCATGATAGTCTTCAAATATATATATTCAAATATACAATGTGTCCCAATTGAATCGCCCTATTTTCACTTCAGTATTTCTGCCAAACTATTTCAGATATCGAAATGAATTAAACTTTACTAATACGTATGACTCATCAAGTTTGTATAAAAAAATCAAGAAAGTCATCACTTCCACGTGTGCCCCACCAGTCACATGAAGCATTTAGCATTTCAGTAGTGACGGTTGCAATGCACTCACGCAGTTGGCGAATACCCCCACAAGAAGTCCAGAGGTGTGATGTCGGGCGTTCTCGGTGGCCATGCAATTGGTGCATCTCTCCCTATCCATCTACCAGGAAACTCGAGATCCAGTGTGTCGCTCACCTCTCTAAACCAGTGAGGAGGTACACCATCTTGTTGAAAAAGGATATGAGGCTGTCTATGCCGAATTTGTGCTCCAACATGTCCAGATATGTAATACCCGTTACGGTACCTTTAGCAAAGAAGAACGATCCTACAATTGTACCATCTTGCATGAGTCCACACCACACATTAACTTCAGGGCTGTCTCTCTAGAACTCGCTGACCGCGCGAGGAGCTTCTGACCCCCAGATTCTTACGTTGTCTATTGGCGTGACCTGACACGTGAAATGTCGCTTCATCACAAAACATAATCTCACTGTCAGCGCGTTCCAACATATCTGTAGCAAATACCGCCCTTTGTGGTTTATCTGTGGGCTTCAGTGCTTGCAGGATTTACAATTTGTACGCGTACAACTGCAGACATTGTCGCACAACTCAGTGGACAGTTGATTTTGGCACTGCCAGTTGCTGTGCGACTCTGCGAATGGACTTACGTGGACTTCTTTGAAATGTTCCTGCAATTCGCTGCACATTGTCTTCTGGCACACGTTGCTGACCACCACCGTGCTTTTTAGCCACTGAACCAGTCGCCAGAAAATGCTGTTTCCATACTCGAATTGTCTTCGCATTAGGAGGATCTCTCTTGTATTCCTGGTGGAATCGTCGTTGCACTGCGATAATGGAACCAAGTTGCGCATACCTGCGCCTTTTCTGCGTTGGTCGCCATTTCACTGTTCTTGCTGCCACCACCACACCTGGTGACATTTTTGAAATCAAACAATTTCTAACAAAACTCCTCTGTTTCATCTACAATATGACATCTGGAAAAGAAAGAAATACACATACATTAATTTACCACCACAAAATGAAAATAGGGCGATTCAAATGGGACACTTGTATGTATATATGATATGGCACTCAACATTTTAACAAAATTAAAATCGCTTCAGCCATCAACTGTTAACTACTAGCAGATGTAAATGAGCTTCATGTGTTTTCCTCACAGGCCTTTAAGTTATCCACATTACAGTAAAATACACGTGTAAATAACGCAATTAATTGAATAAAGGCTGGGCCGGTAGCTCAGTCGGTAGAGCATCTGCCTGCTGTGCAAGGGGGTCCCGAGTTCGATTCCCGGCTGGGAGGGTGGAACGACTTCTCCCACTAGGAGTATTCCCCACTCTCCCTAGAGTCTCGAAGTGTGAATGTGTGGCTTTATATTACTCTGTTTTTTCTTTAACTTATTACATTAAATTCACACAAAGTTTAAAACCACCGTTAAGTGATTGAACACCATTGCTGTTGATTAATTGTTCCAAGAGGTTGAAAGCCGCTGATATGACCCTTCATGTTAAAAGAGGCATATAAATGGAACATTAATAAATGTACAATATGTAAAATCCTACAACCTTTGTACTGTTTATATTTAGCGGTCGTCTCCTTAGCATTGTTGCGTTCCAAGTGGGAGACGTGGGTTCGGTTCCCGGTACCGGCTTGGGGATTTTCTCCCGCTGAGAGACCTGGTCCGGGGAGCTACTTGACTGAAGGGTATCGGCCCCTGATTGAGGACGGACCAGAACGCTGACCACGTCCCCCTCCAGTACTGTGATGGGTAAAGGTAGGGACGGAAGCCACCGTGGGGTTAGTACATTACATTGAGAAAGTGGTGTCTCTTGACGTAGAATTGCAGTTACAGCCTGCATGTGCTATATAATGTTGCTTAATACACATTGTTGTTAGCTGTGATGTAAGAAGTGTAATGTAAACATAGTCAAGCATTCCCTCATGGAGAAACCAAAGCAATAATCTGGAATGTTGCTAAGTAGTCCCTTGCACAGTCAAGTGTCAGGACTGGCAGGTGCTATGCAGCTTAGCAAGTATTGGTCACAACATCTAACTACGAATCAAAGTGACAGACGAATTTGCGATTATTTATGGACAACTTAATTTTATTTAGGTGCAAGGTGAAAGGAAAAGCTATGCTAAATGTTGCATCTGTGAAGCGATTCTTGAAAAAACAGCATAAGAAGGCTTTAAAGTTGGAAGAAGAAGAAGAAGAAGAAGAAGAAGAAGAAGAAGAAGAAGAAGAAGAAGAAGAAGAAGAAGCACATTGATGTTGAGGATACTGTGGAGGTGTACGAACCAAGGACCTAGAAACCCACACTTACAGTTCAGTGCCCCTTCAGCTCTTCATCAACAGAATGAGTACACTCACATGACTTTCTCTACTCTTGCACAAACCACTCTTACAAACTCTTATTCCTATATCTTCTTCGTGTTAGTTGAGATAAACATTTGCAAAAATTATCTTGGTGCTTGTTTCCTTGTAGGTACAAGGGGAATACGGAATACTGTAGGCTTAGAGCGATAGTCAAATCTTTTAAACCTTTGATATAAAACAAACTCTTATTCCTATATCTTCTTCGTCTTAGTTGAGATACACATTTGTACAAATTATCTTATTGCTTACTTCCTTGTAGGTGCAAGGGGAATATGGGAATACAGTAGGCTTTGAGCGATAGTCAAATCTTTTGAAGCTTTGAGATTCTCTTTGCACACTTACCATATAAAATATGAACAACGATGATCCATTTCACGAAAGTTTTAAGTTTTCCGAAACTCACACACATAACAAGGAATATCTCCGAAATGGTTAACCCTACAAGAAAATTCATTGAGACATAAGTTGTGTATTTTAGCAAGATCTACATTTTTGTATAGTACGATTTGGTCTATCTCTTATGGTTTACCAGTTATGCAAAAGTTGTCCAGAGTAAATACGACTATAGGGGCTATAGCCAGAAAATTCAAGACATACATTTCATTTGTCATTTAAATATCTCAAACATATGACATATGAGTTGTATATGCAGGATTTGTTTGAAGCACATAACGTAACTCTTCCCTAAACTACTCGTATGTCTTGTGTACTCGATAACTCACTTTGTTTCCTTAATGTGCGCCATTTCAAGGCAAGTGGTGCATTTTAGAGAGATATTTGATTTTATGCACACTAAGTTTCTTGACATGGTGAATGAAAACAGTTGTATTTTTTTGATTGAAGATGACTCACTTTTATCGAAGTTTTTGAAAATCTTTTTAATCTCGCTGTAGTTGACGTTATAATAGTTTGCAGCATCAAGCCCAGGTCCCAATATGTTATAATGGGCTGGGGCTGGGAGTGGGGGAGGGGGGGGGAAGGTTATGAAATGTTGTTTACTAAAATATAGAAGTATTAACTATTACTAAAAGTATGCTTTTATTCATATATTTGAACAAAATATGACCTCACACTAAAATATGGTGAAGTATATATTTAAATGATCAATGAAAGCTAATTCATTGTATTCATAAATGTTGCAAACATGTTTAAATTAACCTAGACATGGAAAAATAAACAAAGATAAAAATATGACATGTCATAAAAAACCGAGCCTTACTTCTTACTCACTTATGATTGATCAGGTGTGTGATGACATAGATAAGCTGTATGTGAAGGTTATGTTCACTTTTAAATTTACAACCATAGAGTGCTGGAGTTTAGGTGATATTTACAAAAAATAATTGTTTTCAAACTCAAATTCTTACGCAATATTTTATGTAAAGGTAAATATTCTTTGTTATTAGAAGTTAATCACAAAAAACAAAGAATATTACAAAGAATAAAGAAAGTATTTGTTTTTATTCCAAATCAGTAGATGATAAACGTGATTTTGTATTTTGTATTTTTTTTTTTTAAATTAACGTCCTCCAAAACCTTACCCGGATAACTTACCCTAAGCGAGATTCGAACTCGCGACCTCTTGAACGTGAGGTAGACACGCTAACCATCACGCTATCGATGTAGTATAACAGTGTAGAGTATATGGCACTATGTTTTCTGTGTAATTATTAATAGCTCAATTAATGTATAAATTTTGCAAATTTGATGTGGTAAATTACTAATAATAAAAGAATTGGGAGGTATAGCTGAATAGACTGTACATCAGAGCATTAATAAACTTAAAACATATGCAGTAATTTATCTATAGGTTATCAAAATCAATAACAGTTTCTTACTATGTGTATAAAAATTCTGTATATTACATATTTTACATGCAAAAAACTTGTAAAAGGTCATTCACTTGCCTGACCCGGGTTCCATATGAGATAGAATGAAAATAATATACAGTAAGGTATGCTTGTGCACCAGAGTTATCACTCTGTCCCAGGCAAAGCCAACTTCTTCCACTCTTCCCTCATTGTCTCCATTTGTTATCATCTTCTATGACATGCTGTAGCCAGTTTTTTGTTCATGTGTCCACTCTTTCTAAAAGAACTTCATTTGATTTGCAACATTATTAAAGCTAATGACATCGTAAACTGGGCAATAACTCACTTTTGAGGCACACAGCAGTATTGAACAGCTAGGTAACATTCCTTCACAGTGGCTGCATATAGAGCATATCATACACTGCTACTGTTACAGATACGCTAGAAAATACATTCCATTTGTTTGGTTATTTTGTTGTCACATTATGAGCTATCTGCGTTTTGTATACTAAATCAAAGATGCAGAAAAAGAATAGATCTAATTTTTATTTCATTTACCATTATTTGTAACATTTGTAGAAATGTTATATAAAAATGTGATGCAAAATTTCCTTTCTATTCTATTTGATTTTGATGTTCACAACTACATAAAATATAGCTGTTTTGTTTGAAATGATTTAAAATAATCGAAGTGTTCTGCTATGATTATAATGATTTCAATGTCAAGTTAAAAAAAATGTTTAATTCTTTCTGTTGAAATAAAAGCTATCATGTACAGATTATGATACTGATTCTGTTGACACCCTGCACACGTCCTATGTCCCTCCCATCAGCATATACAGTTTAGTGAACAGGTCTGAGCAAGCAGATACTGATACACTTGGACATTTCACACATCTGTCCTTCCATTGCCTTAAATGTACACTGTTTATTGTACAGATCTGAGCAAGCAAGCAGATGCTGTTAAAATTGGATGTTAGTAGATGTCCATCAAGGAGGCACATACTGATTCATTTGGATGTTCAGTAGATGTCCATCAAGGAGGCACATACTGATTCATTTGGATGTTCAGTAGATGTCCATCAAGGAGGCACATACTGATTCATTTGGATGTTCAGTAGATGTCCATCAAGGAGGCACATACTGATTCATTTGGATGTTCAGTAGATGTCCATCAAGGAGGCACATACTGATTCATTTGGATGTTCAGTAGATGTCCATCAAGAAGGCACATACTGATTCATTTGGATGTTCAGTAGATGTCCATCAAGGAGGCACATACTGATTCATTTGGATGTTCAGTAGATGTCCACTAAGGAGTCACATACTGATTCATTTGGATGTTCAGTAGATGTCCACCAAGGAGGCAAATACTGATTCATTTGGATGTTCAGTAGATGTCCATCAAGGAGGCACATACTGATTCATTTGGATGTTCAGTAGATGTCCATCAAGGAGGCACATACTGATTCATTTGGATGTTTAGTAGATGTCCACCAAGGAGGCACATACTGATTCATTTGGATGTTCAGTAGATGTCCATCAAGGAGGCACATACTGATTCATTTGGATGTTCAGTAGATGTCCACCAAGGAGGCACATACTGATTCATTTGGATGTTCAGTAGATGTCCATCAAGGAGGCACATACTGATTCATTTGGATGTTTAGTAGATGTCCATGAAGGAGGCAAATACTGATTCATTTGGATGTTCAGTAGATGTCCATCAAGGAGGCACATGCTGATTCATTTGGATGTTCAGTAGATGTCCATCAAGGAGGCACATACTGATTCATTTGGATGTTCAGTAGATGTCCATCAAGGAGGCACATACTGATTCATTTGGATGTTCAGTAGAGGTCCATCAAGGAGGCACATACTGATTCATTTGGATGTTCAGTAGATGTCCATCAAGGAGGCACATACTGATTCATTTGGATGTTCAGTAGATGTCTATCAAGGAGGCAAATACTGATTCATTTGGATGTTCAGTAGAGGTCCATCAAGGAGGCAAATACTGATTCATTTGGATGTTCAGTAGAGGTCCATCAAGGAGGCAAATACTGATTCATTTGGATGTTCAGTAGATGTCTATCAAGGAGGCAAATACTGATTCATTTGGATGTTCAGTAGATGTCTATCAAGGAGGCAAATACTGATTCATTTGGATGTTCAGTAGAGGTCCATCAAGGAGGCAAATACTGATTCATTTGGATGTTCAGAAGGTATTTTTCCTCACAGCTTCTACACTGTATAATGGACAGGTTTAAGCAATTAGACACATTGGTTGAGCACCATCGACTTGATGAGGGTTTCCTTTGCCAGTGTTGTCCTCTGTTTCATTTCTTCTCAACTGCTCTGCTGCGTATGATACATTCCAATCTGCCCATTTGCTGCTCTACATCATTTCAATGTGCGGTTTATCTGCTTTGTCCTTGTATCAGTAACGCAGTTCTTATCCTATTTGAATTTTTTATCTACTGCTGTTCTGCATTGACATTTAACTTTGTTAGTAAGTTCTTAACAATCTTTTCCTTTTGTACCAAAGGCCAATGTCATAACCATCAGTAAATTATATATTTTCTCTCACTTCCTCTCCTTTCTTCCTGGAAGTATTCTGGATGTGAAATAATAGACAATTGAAACATGAACTCTTTGATCAGGCCCTCAATGTGTGCTTTATGTATCAGTTAGCTGTATGGTAATGAATGAATAAAAATGAAATTACAGAATGTAAAAGCAGACTCATGATAATTTGTTTAAAACAAATTAACATATTTGAAGCTGTGTTGTATGTAAAGAAATCTGCAATAAAATCTGTTTTCTTGATTTTTTCACTAATGTGAAAGCTGATACAGTAACAAGTTATTTTGTATATCTACAAATGGTCTTTTTATTCTTTTCTTATGCTAAAATTCATGTTTAAACTCATTTACACATGGTATGCTTGATTTGCATGCAAAGTTTAAAAGGTGCACAAGTAAAGAATTAAATGGGGAGGGTTTTAGCTATGTGTCAAATGTATAGTGGTTAAATTAATAATGTTGCTTTAATCTGCCAGTGATTACAATACATTTATATTTACACGAAGATACTTCTCCTGTTGCTCTACATACATAAAACTGATCATCTTCCCTGACAACTGTTGTTGTTATTGATGATGCAGGCCAACAGAACATTCCGATGCCTCCTCGCCCTTCCAGTGGTCAGTCAGATGGAAATGGCCCCACTCGCATGAGTCACTCACCGATGGCGACACAGAGTGGCTACCAGCAGCCACTGGCACCACCTCCCCACATGCACGGCTACAAGATGGGAATGGTTCCTCCTGGAGGCCAGCAGATGGCTCCCTACACTCCCCAAGGCCAGCAGTACCCACAAGGTATATCAGCAGGCTGCATTTCCATTCTGGTTGCTTTTCTTCTTCATTGATGCTCGCTTTTCTTTCGGGTGGTAGTGATGGTGGTGGATAAATATAAAGAAGCTAGCTTCCTGCATGGGCTTATCAGCTTGGGCTAATGTGTACAAATGTTTCATTTGTCCCTCTTTCTCAAGTGTTTGCAACTTGCCTGTCAACATTTGCTGCATAACAATAGTGCCTGAAGCTCTAAACTTAGTACGTAGCATAAATACAGCCCTTTTTCTGCTGCTACTAGCTCTTTCCTCAAAGTGATCATCATCATAGGAATTACTGCATCTTTGCTTGTATCTCGTTTTGCTGTGCAATGCCATCATGACATCTTATTTCTTGTTGATAGCATTCACCACAACAGTATCATGATTTACTTATTTTATTTTGCTTTTGTCATTTATTTTTTAAATAATTTTGGAATTTGAGTCTTAAACTGGGTTGGCCATACGAGACTCACTATGTATTGAAACCTGGAAAATTGGCCACCTCCTGGAAAAACATTGTTGCTTTGTAAAATAGTTGACCCATTAATAGTACAGTGGTAGCAGGCAGACCATTGTTGCACCATTCATTTTTGTTCAGTTTATGTTTGAAGGCTGGAAAGAGTGAACATTTGCTCAAGTGCAATGGAGATTCAGAGAGAGTATTTTGGTGCAATGATTTTGTATGATTTCAAATGTGAGTTAAATGAAACACAGTGACTTGAACATTTGAGGGGGGGACTTTTGGAGACTATTGTTGATCACATGCTACTGTCTGCTGGTTTGCAGAAGTTAAGAAGGGTGGCAATCTCTTAAAGATGAAGAGAAGAATGGCAGAAAGCAACAATAACATCACCACCGTGGAAACAATGATCACAGAAGATCCGAGACTAACCTACAAGGACACTGAGCTGGCATTAGGGATTAGTTTGCCAAGTGTTTCAACCATCCTTCATTAACACCTTTGTTGCATCAGCTCACACCACAAATGTAACAATGCAATTTCTGCAAGGAAGTGAGGCAGAACTACTGACTCATCTGCCCAATAGTCCCGATAGCCTATGGCAAAGTTCAGCAAAACATTTTTGTGCAATGAACATTTTGTTCTGATGTGTGTAATTTCAATAATGAGTTTGTCAGTTCTATAATAAAAATGCTTTCTCTACACTACAAATAAGCTTTTTATTCTTCCTTTAAATTATGGATTTTGCGTGCTGATTATCTGGAATTTCAGATTTGTGGGGTTTGGCAAAAGCTGTAGGTCCTCTTGTTCCATCACTCTGTCACTGTCATAATAAGTGGGTCCAGCCATAGGTTGATGGAATGAGGTTTTCCCAAAGGTCATTGACCTTACAAGGAGAGCAAAAATGTCATAATTTGTAAATGTTGGACTAGATCCAGTCCAGCAAGTTGATATTGTTGTGAGGCTCATCCAAAGCTACAACATGATGTGAAAACAAAATTGCAAAGTTGAAGCACAACTGGAGGTGCCCTAGGTGCAGGTTGACCTGTGAACCGAAGAAGCATTATTGTTTACACATGAAGCAGCAATGTCTACAGTCTATAAAAGTAGATGTTAACAAATGTGAAGAAATGTCACCATAATATAGTTGACTTGGCGAACTGTTGAAGCAACTGTGCCTGGCAGGTTTGAATTGCATATTAGTAGGAAATAGTTGAGAAATGAACATATTATTTTCACGAAGTCAGACTTATTTGAACTAGGAAAATGTATGTAATAATGCAGTTTACAACGAAGCAGTGATGTTAGCTGAGAAATGGAATATTCCAATGTACAAAGTTCATCATGAAAGAAAACATGGAAAAATGTCCGTAATTTTGTGTAATTAGTGTGAAATTTATTAGTATTAATTGTGAATGTTTATGTAATACGTTTTCTAAGAATATAGGTAGTGTAAATATATTGTAACGTTTTATGTGAAGGAATACTGTTAATGTCCCTCTTTGATAGAAAACACTTTCCTTCGTGGTTTTATACCTTCAGCAAGGGTACCTGGGGAGTGTTTTAAATAGCCACAATGATATATTAAAATACTTGATCTGATTATCCTCCCCGTATGGAGGATTTGTACCCTCTAGAACTTCCATGCTTGTCAGGGAGCACAGGAACCTATGGATTGGACATAGTGAAGACCTGCAAGCCGGTAGTCAGTACAGCACCAGGTGTGAGAATGAGAAATGAAGGGAAAGGTGATAATGAAGCAGTTGGTGGAATGAGTGGTAGGGGAAACTGGAGAAAACCCACTCAGACGCTGCCTCGTCTACCACAAATACCACTTGTGTGTCCCTGGGATTGAACGTTGGCCATCTTAGTGATAGACGAACAGTCTAACCATTCAGCCACAGTGCCTCTGGTATGTTAAATACATGAAGATGAAATTTGCAATGTAGCTTCCTTCACATCTTTATCAATGCTGTTGTGTCATCATTCTGAACTCGTTAGCATGCTTCCCCCTGTGGACTTTACGGCATGAAGTGTAACAGGATGTTTAGCCTGAAGATAGTAAACATGTGGTTAAAGAATTTCACTGTATTTTTCCAAAAAGTAGAAATCACCATGTTAGTTTGATATACACTGATAGAAGTGTAAATTGTATTTCTGTTGTTAATTGCCTTAATTCTTTCAGCAACTATTCATTTAAGACAATTATTGGACAGTTAAGTAATGGTGGTGTTGATTTGCAGGAAACTATACGCCCAGACCTCAGCAGCTCGGCAACATGCAATATGGGCCAAGTCAGGGTTATGGCCCTGGACCAGCAGGGCAGCAGAATCCACAAGCGAACAACATGGGACCTGGACAGTACCCGGGTCGGCCAATGCCCAACCATGTGCCTCATTCACAGTTTGCTGGTTATCAGGTCAGTATAGTCAGAGCATGAAAACATTTTCCTACAGTTGCAAGACTTGCGACTACTTGCTCCCTTTCAGGAACGGGTTACCATTAACGTTGCACGTTCACAGAGCAGGTAGTAACCATTGTTAACATCTGCTCTTAAACTGGTGTTGTTTCTCTAAGGTTTATTCTACCTTATTGCAACTTGATGAACAGAAGGGAAGTTCTTAAAGCAATGACACTACTCTTCCTGAGATACTTCAGAAATCAGATTTTTATAATGTTCCACTCCTTCATCTTATGACAAAAAAGTGATTCCAAACATTTTATATTTAATTTTTGTAAACAAAAGAAAATCACAAGGTCCTAGGTCATGGCCATATGGTGCTGATCTCTAGAACATCCAGATACTAAGTTGTTAGTTTTGCTGATTTGTTGTCATAATGTAAAATTATCTGTTCTTTTGGGAATTTTTCACCAACTTTTTCAAACATTTACAGTAAACAGACATTTGTGTACCAATCGGCAGTAACAATACATCTATCTTCTAGTGCTATAGTAGCAATATGGCCTGTATGAGAGGGAAAAAAAAAAACCTTCTTACCAGCACTATGAGCTTGTGACTTTTGTAGGTTTAGGTTATGTTTGGAGACCCTTTGAGCTGATTGACTTATCCTTCCAGGATCATAACAATAAATCCAAAATTCATCACCAGTAATGATATTCCAAACCAAATTTGAAGTGTCGCCTTGGAATTTTTCCAGAGTTTTTCTGCACCAATCAATGCCTTGTTTTTGATCAGGAGTGGAATACAACAACAACAGTTTTATCAAGTCTGTTGATATAAAGTGTTTTGGTTATGTCCATTGTCGCCCGAATAAATTCATAAGATTGTTTTTCTTGGCTCTTCCGGTGTAGGCCGCGTCATGTAGGCGTTGGTTGCCGACGTTTCGCAGGTCATGTGTCCTGCTTCCTCTTGGGCTTTCTTTAATGCAAAGCCTCCTAACGCAAATTCCTTAATATGCATGAAATATCTAATTCCTCATTTTCCTGGAATAAACCTTAATATTATTGTTGTTGTCAAGAAAAACAATTGACACCGGCCGTGGAAGCCTTCGCAAACAAATTCATAAGATGTCTATCAATCTACTTCAGGCATTGCTTGAACAGTGACAATGTTTTCACCAGAACAACAGTTTTTGGATGTTCTCCACAAAATTCATCATTTAAAAAAAAATAAGAAAAGAAACATTCTTTTGAATTTGGTGTATCAATTATAAATTTTTGCCTTAGGTGGAGCTTCCTCCCCATATACATTACGAAGCTGATCTTTACTTGTTTAGGTGTTAGGTGCTAATGACGATTTAAAATTCTAAAAAATAATAGCCACAGAATATTGTACAATCAAATTCATTTTTGGGTGAACACAAAATCTTTAAATCAAGATAATTAACAAACTGCAAACTAGAGCAATTTGAAGAAGCTACTCGACAATTAAGCCACTGAACATTAGCAACTAGCTGTCAAATATAAAGAAATTTCATTTCTTTTTAGAAACAAGGCATTCCAAAGATTTTCAGTGTTGCCCTCACATTGCATATGGTGTTAAATGGGCTATGCATGTAGAAAAATTTGGCATTTAAGACATGACCCACCTTTTTATCTGGGACTGTAGAAGTTAGCAATGCCTATGATGCAACAGTTAAAAGATGGTTGGTCATCAGAATCCGAGATCTGATATCCCTTCGCTAATATGGACACCATATTGTAACATATGAATCAGGTTATTCTTGAAGTCATTTTTTACAAGTTCACTTGCACGGCTTGGTCATGCACCTACCTGGGTCCTTCACCCGCAGTCATTGCTGACCAAGCATTAACTAAGCTTCCTGGTAAGCGAAGTTCATGCATTTAAACCCCGAATTCTCATCAAGCTGGGAGACCTGTGTTCATGTGCTACACAAATCCACATCGCTCTGATGTTGGAAAGGTCAGCAGGGCAGGTCAGGGTGCCTTGGGTTTGTTAGGACTTTGTCTCTAACCTGGACATGCGATTTACATCTGCTTAAGGTAACCTAAAGACTTCTATAGTTACAGAATGGCTTACTTTCTCTAATTGTTATCTTTTATCTTATTTAATTGTATTAAAATTCTATTTTTGTAATCTGTGTTGGTGCCACGAGTTGCTCAACGCACCCCTAACTACCTAGCTACGCTCCTATATTACATCCTGTCACACACCCTTCCAAGGCAGGGCGTGGCAATATGACAAACTGTGAAACGTATAGCAGCAAAGTTTGTTGCAAAATTATTAAATTTCAACCAAAACTAACGTCACATAGACATCACTCAGGAGTTGCTGAATGAAGTTAACAACTACATGGAAGTTATTGTTGTTTGTTTGAAGCAGTCGGGGGGTGGACATCACGATAATTCTCTTACCATGCCTCAATGCTAGAACAAACTATGGGTCACCTAATTTATGTGTGTCCAGTGTTAAACAAAGGAAGACAAAAACTGATTAATAATAGAACTCGTAATGAATGGTCAGTGAATAAAAGTGCATTGATCAATTTTTATTTCATACACTTCAAATTGTTTGTAACTCCATTGGTTCTGACAAACTCTGAGAGACTAATAATTACAATATTGGTACAGTTTTTAGAAAAATATGTCTTTACACATCAGCAGGAAAAGATTCTTTACGTAGCATACCGGAGATAATGTTCTTACTGAATGTTGTAATAGTTTAATATCGGACGCGGTTTTAATCTACAGGGTTGAGGTAACAGAATGGAATGCATAAATCAACGTTCCTTTATCACAACATATTTATTCGTTTGAATTTACACTTTTAGCACTATGTTAATTAGTTAACAACTTTCAAAATTCGATAGAATCTACACTGGTTAAAAGTTTGGGTGTAATTTACATGTTCACACGCTATCAGCAAATATACATCCTTTCACCTTGAGCATACAGACGCTAATGATAAAAGAGTCCCTAGCGTCGGTATGACGCAACACCGCCATTCTTATGTATTCATCCGCGCAACAGTTCTCATTGGTTGAACTCAAAGTGACGAGAAAGCATTGTCTATTTTGAATATTATTAAAAAAAATAAGTCCCTGATACACCCAAATTAAAAGAATTGGAAATTTACACACTCTTACAAAAATATTTACATGAACGATTTTCTATTAGTCAATATTCTGTCTCATATGCCCCTTGTTTTGTTTTTCAAGTTGTCACCTTATTTACAATCTTGAAACACAATACAATACTTCTCCCTACTCCTATGATTCAATCACTTTGTACAATTTTTTTTTTTTTTTTTTACAGTCTTCTTCACTGTTTGTCTTTGTCTTTTGTTTTGACATGATACAGCATGTCTTTATAAATTTCACATATTTGATTACTACACAATACATTCAGTTATTATACAATACATATCCAGTTATTGTACAACACATTTAGTTATTACACAACATGTCCAATTATTATACAATACATATTCAGTCATTGTACAATATACCCAGTTATCATATCACATATGTTGTTATACAATACACCTTCAGTCATTATACAATACATATTCAGTTATTGTACAACACATTTGATTACTACACAACATGTCCAATTATTACACAATACATGTTCAGTTATTGTACAATATATCCTGCTATCATACCACATATGTTCTGTTATTATGCAATACATATTCAGTTATTACACAATACACATTCAGTTTTGGCATAACGCATTTAGTTATTACTCAACATATTCAGTTATTGTACAATATATCCAGTTATCATACAATACATATTCAGTTATTGTACAACACATGTTCAGTTCTTATACAACACATACTCAGTTATTGTACATTTGACATTGACACAAATATAATTTAAGTGTTTCATGTGGTTTTTGACTTGTATTCATTGCTATGAGGAGAGAAAAACAGGATACAAATTTTGAGCTAATGATTATGATCATGTTTATGGCAATACTTTATTCAGTTCTTTGCCTTCTTTGTCTTATAAGCTTATGTATAGGCAGGTTATTGAGTCGGTTCTTAAACTCTGATGTTACTAATGGTACTAATTTTCTTGATTGGGTTATTATTCATTGTTGTTTGGTTCAACATTTCTTCGAGCTTAGCATTGGCTATATTCATCTTAATTCATGGGCATTGTTTTTCTGGTTATGGTTTTCCTCATTTCACTAATTGTCATTTCTTTGTCTCTTATTTCTATAAGAGAAAACTTCTATACTTACAATTATTCTGTAATTGTATTATTTTTCTTCTCAATTTACCCTCGACATCTTTGTGTCGAAATATTATATCTTTTTCATCATAATTGATTCATTTTTATTTTTGTCCCTGACATCCTTATGTCAAAAACATATTATCTTCCGTCGCTATGATTCATTTCTTTAATGACAATCAGTGTCCTCGTCTGTTTTTGTTGACAATGCTCTTTGTGGTCGATATAGCCAATGACTATGTTGATTTTCTTCCTTGTTGTAATTCCTAATCTGAACATAATTTTCTATAAGTAACCCATTAAAAATTGTTATCTTCTTTCATCTCTACTATTCCTGCCTTACACATTCGTTGACAAAGACTATTTGGTCCTTTCTTTGTATGGCTTCAATTTATTTTTATGGTATCTTCCTACCAACTTGCCATTTGTATTCTGTAGCTCATACGTGTGGTCACCCAGCTGTTTTGTTATGACCAGTGGTCCAGTATACAATAGCTCCATCTTTCCAGATCTTTTTTCAGATGCCTTGGATGCTTTTTGGCTTTTTAAGAGCACCTTTTCTCCAATTTGTGGGGACCATTTCCTGACGAATCTTTTCACCTTGTTTCTCCCTTTTTCAGCCTTCTGCTGTAATCTTCTGAATGCCAATTGACATTTTTCCTTCTCTGATAATTCTCTTTGGGCAGCCATCGTGGTGTCAATGTCAATTGCTAATTTTTTGGTTTCGTGTTGGTCATTAGTTCGATTGGGGCGAACTTGGTCGTGGGGTTCACCGAATGGTTAATCACCTCCTCTATATATCCGCATTTTTCCGTCCAGGAAGTGTGGTCTCTGTGGCAGAGTAAACGAAAATAAATACTTATATCCCTCATGATTCTCTCAGTCGGGTTTCCTTGGGGATAATATGCTGAGGAATAGTACAATTTTATTCCTAATGTTTCTAAGGTGTTCTGAAACAACTTGCTCTTATGCATGGTTGCATTGTCCGATAGAATACATTTTATCCTCCCATATTTTGGGATGTAGTCCTTGACGATTTTATCTAGGCATGTTCTGCTTTTGATGTTCTTAATGGGGTATATCTTGGTGAATTTTGTGAAAACATCAAACATGACAAATATGTATCTGTTTCCATCTTTACCCCTTGGTAGCTCTCCATGCTCGTCAATACACACCAATGCATTTTTCTCGTTCCTCACGATGGATTGTGGGATGACATCGTACTTTACATTAATTGGCTTGGCCTTTTGGCATAGATCGCATGAGGAAATTAACTTCCTGACCTTCTTGCCAAGATGTTTGATGTACAATACCTCCTCGATGGCAAGCATTGTTCTCTCAGTACCGGAGTGAAGCATCGAGTGGTGGAATGCCAAAATGACCCTGTCCTGTAAGGAATTTGGCACCATCATTTTCCATTTCCTTACATCGCGACCATGCAATTTAAATAGGATGTTCCTAAATTTGCCTATCTTGGCATCCAATCTTGGTATTATGTCTGGAGCCTTGTCGAATAGCCTCTTCAATTCAGGGTCTTCTTGTTGTAGCTTTGCTATGTTTTTGAAGTCTTGCAAGATCTCGTTGCTTTCTTTGCTATTTATCTGCATGATTTTAATCTCATGGTGCGGATTGTATATCGTCTCGGGTATGTGACTCTCCGACCTTAATCTTGACAATAAGTCACTGAAGATGTTCTTCTTCCCCGGGATATGTTTGACCTCTATGTCGTGTGACATTATCTCATGTATGTACCTTGAGATTTTGGAGTTGGTTAGCTTGCATTTTTGAATGAAGGACAGGCTTACGTGATCTGTATATATAATTATTTTATGAAGATATATATATTGTCTGAACTTTTGCAACGCAAAATGGATTGCACCTATTTCCAATTCGGTTATGCAGGCATTGGCTTCTATTTGTTTAAAAATCTAGAAGCTGTGGCAATCACATGTTTGTTGCCATCTGCATCTTCTTGTGCTAATATTGCTCCATATGAGTGCGCACTAGCATCGGTGTATACTAGAAAAGGTGAATTTGGATCCGGTCGTTCCAGGAGAATACTGTGCTTGAAAAGTTCTTTGATATTCTCAAAGGCCACCTGGTGTTCAGCATTCCATTCCCACTTAGTATCTTTTTTCAACAGTGCTCTAAGGGGTACCAATTCCTTAGCGTAGTTGACCACGAATTTTGACTGGTACTGTAAAATGCCCAGAAACCTTCTCAACTGTTTTAAGTTACGTGGGGGTGGTATATGCTCTATGGCCTTGACCCTCTCCGGATTAGGTTGTATACCATCAGGTGTAATGATGTGGCCTAGAAATTCAGCTTCTTTGACGAAAAATTCACACTTTTCTAAATTTAGGGTCATGTTGCTTTCCTGGAACCTGGATAATACATAATCTATGTGATGTAAGTGCGACTCGGGATTCTTGCTGTATATCAAAAAATCGTCGACATATTGCGTCACAAAAGTCTCGATGGTATCCCCAAAAACTTTGTCTAGAGCCCTCAGTAGTGCACTGCTACTGGTCGATAGTCCAAAGGCACACTTTAAAAAATGGTATACCTTTCCTTTGTGCAAGAAACAGGAATATTTCCTGACATCTGGATGAAGAGGAATTTGCCAGAACGATGCTGTCAAGTCGAGACTTGTGAAATGTTGACCTCCCTTCAATTTCGATATTAGTTGGTCTACCCCCTCAGGCCTGTAATGATCTGGCAAGGTATGTGTGTTTATCTTCCTTGCGTCGATGGTCATCCTCAATTTTCCCCCTTTCTTATGGACCCATACTACTGGATTCACATAACATGAGTCCGACGGTTCTATTATTCCGTCCGCTAACATTTTCTGGATCACTCTGTCAGCTTCCTCCCTGATGGAGTTGGGGATGGGCCTGGATTTATGTGAATAGGGGGTAATATCTGTTACTGTAAAAGTATGTACGTACTTGTTACACGTACCTGGCTTTTTATTGAAAACTTTCCTGTTTTTAACCAATATTTTCCTAAGTTGGTTTCTTTCCTCTTCAGAGATGCCATGTGCCCCCCAGACCTTCTCATCGATTAGCTGTAACATCGATTCTTCTCCATCTGTTGGTAGTGGTTCAGGTTGGTAGTTGTCCCAGGCAACATACTCGTCTTCTGTGCAGATCCAATGACTGCAAACGTTAGTTTCTTCATCGCTCGTCCAACCTGTTTTCTTCTTATTCACCCTTAGGTCTACCAACCTATTCTCGTGGACATTGATGTTCTCCACAAAGAATTGTTCATCCGGATGGATCCCTGTCTGGTCTGGTTCCTCCTGGCATGTTTCTTCCTCCAGGAACTTCGCAGTGCATTCTGAGGCTCCTTCCTTAATAATAAATTCATGTAGGTCATAGTTAATTACCGACCTCCAAAGGTTAAGCAAATCACTGCCAATGATTAGGGTAGCTGTTAGTCTAGGTATTACTAGGGCAATAAAATCGAACTTCCAACTTCCGATTTCAATTACCAGCCTTACCTGGTATTTAACATGTTCCTTTTTCTTGCCAATTGCTGTGCTGCAATACACTCCACACACAGGCAAGAATTCAGCATTTCTTTTAGTTATCAGTTCCTGGAACAGCTGTTCGTCACATACTGATGTGCTGGCTCCTGTATCAATCATCGCTGGCAATTCGATACCCCATACCTTCAGCCTAATCATTGGTGGATTGGTTATTTCCTTTCTTTCACTCGCCTGTCTTCTCAAGGTACCTACATTACATTGGTCAATATTGCCCCTACTGCCACACAGGTCAACTTCCGGGACACAAAGTTGACTTGTACTTAGTTTTCCTGGACGTTGGAGGTGATCGTCGTTTCTGTATTCTGTGCAGTATCGGTCCTATCCGGCACATTTTCATTTTGTTCCTGTTGTCTTATGTTGTCGGTGTTCCCTTGGTTTCTACCCCTTTGACGTGAACCCCTATTGTACGACGGCCTATGGCTGTTCAAGTATTCCCTACAGAATCGTATATGATTCACTTGATGGGTACGGTCATCTGGTCTTCCACGATCATATCTATGTGTTCTGTATCTTGATTCACCCCTCGGTATCGTGTCGTGGTACCGCTGTCTTGTGTCCTCCATCCTCTCGCCATGATTATGTGGTTGTGGGAAATGGTGTGCCCCTCTCCCCCTTTCATGGGTACTCCTAGTATTTCTATGTTCTCCCTCACTCTGGTTGTTCGTAGCCGTGTTCCGATTTAGGATGGGTGAGTTTGGGTGACCGTTCCTATGTCTATGCTCATTAGGCCGACCATTTTGTGTTTCGAAGGCTGTCAGCAGTTCTATCATATCTGCAAAATCTACTGGCCTCGCAACAATTAACCCTGTTCTCACTGTGTCTGGGAAATGTCTTGTTATGCTGGCAATTAGTTCTGCCTCCGACAAGTTTGGGTCTAATAGCTTTCCTTTGTTGGCTACTTTCATAAAATAATCGACTAACGACAACCCTTTGGTTGGATCGTACCTACCTGTCGCTAGCTCTACCCTAGTTTGGTTTTGTTTAGCTGGGCCCCAATACCTTGATAGGAATAAATTTCTGAATGAGCTATACGACTCATGACCAGCTAGTGTTAACCTGAGCCATTCTAATGCCTTGTTTTTTAAGCTTTTCTTAACTATCATCATTCTAAGCTCGTTTGGTATCCTTTTCACTTTAAAATATTCTTCCATCTCTTTAACAAAGAGTTTTGGATCGTCTCCCTTCTCCTCGTCAAATGTAGGTGGTGTGATTTCATGTAATATGCTGTTGGTGTAACATGTGTTATGTGTTGAGTCATTGTTTGGTTGTGAACCTCTTTCTCTGTATGGTGAGTCAACATTTTGTACATTACTCAAGTATCTCTCATCTTGTACATTACTTACATCTAAATCATCTTGTCTTTGTAATGCCTTCACAACATCATTTACATTAGCCAAACTTTCTTTCCCTTTTTTCATTTCTTCACAAATTGATTTTAAATCATTCTTTATTTCTAAGTGGCTTTGTTTCATATCATTTATAGCATCCTGTTGTGAAAGCATCACATCATTCATTGTCTTAATTTTAGAAATTACAATTTGTTCTACAGTTTCATTAATAATGTCCTTCTTTACTACCTCAATCTCTTTCCTTAATTCCTCAGTTATTTCTGCTTTTACATTTGTAATCTTACAGTCTACACTTGTATTACATTCTGTTATTTCATCCCTACATCTAGCAATTTCTCCTTCTAACACAATCTTATTCTCTCTCATCTCTGATTCTATCTTTCCCATCCTATCTCCTACAATTTCTATCCTAGCTTCTAAGACTTCCTTTGTTTCATTTAAGTTTTTATGTACTAATTTTAAATTAGTTTCCATTACTTTCATATTTTCTTTACACTCCTGTCTTCCTAATTCTATTTTCTGTTCTAGGTTCTGTCTACCTAATTCCATTTGCTGTTCTAAGTTCTGTCTACCTAATTCCATTTTCTGTTCTAAGTTCTGTCTACCTAATTCCATTTTCTGTTCTAAGTCTTTTCTCACTTCCTCCATTTTCTGACCTATCTCTTCCTTATTCTGTTCCAGTTTCTGACCTATACTCTGACCTAAACTTTGTTCTATGTCCTGTTTTAATTCTCATTATTTTGTTCCATTTTCTGACCTAATTCTACCTTGTTTTGTTCCATTTTCTGACCTATTTCCTTCATATTCTGTTCTAGTCTTTCAAACATGATCATCATTAACCTTTGGTCTTTGCTTATTTCCACCTGTTCCTCACCTTCTAATTCTACCTGATAACTAGGCCTATCTGCCCCTTCCCCCACTCCTGTTTCTATCTCTTTTCGCGACATTTTAATTTCTTTATCCAATTCACTTAAGGTTGAAAGTCCCGCTACTTTGCCACTTCTGAGTAGCATTAACAAATGGAAATAAAATGTATGTAAAAACAAAAATTTTGGATCCTACTTTTTTTTTTTCTGTTGGTTCTTCGTCCAGTTATTTACGTCTCCTGGGTAGTTGGCTTCGCTAGATGATCTCCGGTGTTTTTCCCACGTTGATTCTCCGTGTATCGATGTTTTGACGGATCGTTGATATCAAACGATGTTTAATGGCGTCTTTTTCCTGCGCGATGAGATGGCGTCATTTGATGTTAACACTTCGTACTCGTAATTTTGCATTCCATTCTAAATTCGCGCCCCACGTTGGGCAAGCCATTTTGGTACAGTTTTTAGAAAAATATGTCTTTACACATCAGCAGGAAAAGATTCTTTACGTAGCATACCGGAGATAATGTTCTTACTGAATGTTGTAATAGTTTAATATCGGACGCGGTTTTAATCTACAGGGTTGAGGTAACAGAATGGAATGCATAAATCAACGTTCCTTTATCACAACATATTTATTCGTTTGAATTTACACTTTTAGCACTATGTTAATTAGTTAACAACTTTCAAAATTCGATAGAATCTACACTGGTTAAAAGTTTGGGTGTAATTTACATGTTCACACGCTATCAGCAAATATACATCCTTTCACCTTGAGCATACAGACGCTAATGATAAAAGAGTCCCTAGCGTCGGTATGACGCAACACCGCCATTCTTATGTATTCATCCGCGCAACAGTTCTCATTGGTTGAACTCAAAGTGACGAGAAAGCATTGTCTATTTTGAATATTATTAAAAAAAATAAGTCCCTGATACACCCAAATTAAAAGAATTGGAAATTTACACACTCTTACAAAAATATTTACATGAACAATTTTCTATTAGTCAATATTCTGTCTCAATATCAAATAGCCATCTGTTCAAAATTGTATTGTGACAACCACATTTTATAAGTGATTTATGTTTAGCCTGTAGTGTTACTGTGGTAATGGAGCATGCTTCATACTGGCAAGTTGTCATCTTAGCTCAGTGGTTAGAGCAGCTTTGTGTAAAGTGCAAGATCTGTGGTTCCAATCCCTGCTATGGCATTGAATTTTTCACTCCTGGTTCTACTTCTCAATCATATGACAAATTTAATGTGAAAGAAGGGAAGCTAATGTAATTGACAAGACTTAAGTAATGTTAGACTTCTAATTCTTATAGCATTACATCTAAGTTCCATGAGAAGTAGTTCTAATTGGCTTCTGTAGTAATTTGTACAGTTCAGAGGTTTCACATCCTTGTTCCGTGGCATCCCCCTCATTTCTTCATGTACAACACGTAGGTTTGCTGGTCAGAGTGGCTCAGTGGGTTAGGCACTGGCCTACTGAGCCCAAGATAGCAGGTTCAAATCCAGCCCAGACCGATAGTTTTAAATGTGCATAAAAGCAACAGCCCCATTTCGGAAGATTTATTGGTATGTAAAAGAACTCCTGTAGGAATAAATTCCGGCACACTGGTGCTGATATGATCCTGGCAAGTGACAGCCTCATTAACAAACAAAACATTTCTTTAAAATATTGTAAGCTTGTATTATTAAAACAGTGTAGTCAAAATTGCTAGCAATGTCGCTATCCTTCATAAGCACATACTGTCAGAGGCCTGCACGGGCCGATATTCTTAGGTTCGGCCCGGCCCGGACTCAACCAAGCCCGAGCCCAAGAAGAGGTTATAGTGCCCGGACCCGAGCCCAGCCCGGCCCGGCCCGGCCCGGCCCGATTATTTAATTTTACTATGATTATGACATCATTATTATTATTATCACTATTATTTGTAACCTTTCAGCAGAATAATCATATAGAATTCCTAGTAATGGAATGCTGTGATAATTGTGCTATCCTCGGAAAAATATATAATACATTATTTTGTATCTCTTAATTTTCAAGCCCGGGCCCGACAAACATTTTCCAAATTAGGCCCGAGGGCTTGGCCCGAACCCGTGCAGATCTCTACTGTCAGTACCATTATACAGCATTGTTCAGAAAACAAGATGTTTCATGTGTTATTCCCTGATGTAGAAGTAATGAATAGTTACCTAGATAATGTTTTTCAGGGTTGGGGAGGACCTTCTATGAACCAGGGTCCGCCTCCCAACATTATGGGTGGTCCTGCAAGTCAAATGCCTGGGAAGGGGCCTGGTCCTCAACCTAATGTGCCACCCCAGGCAACGAACCCATCAGCTGGTCCAAGACCACATACTCCTCCACATTACCTCAAGCAGCATCTCCAGGTAACAACTTGTACACTTAATGCTCAAAAAGCCTTAGCAGTGATTTTATGGTCCAGCTACGATTGTGTGTATGTGTGACTTGCTGTGTGCCTCTACCTCACTGGCAGTGAATGTCTTGTACAGTCTGGTCCACGGAAATGTGCAAATGCTGTTAAGGTCTTTTAATGTGTTTCTTTATTTAACCTCATTTATCCTGTGATCACAATACTAGCTTTAAAATGATTATTTTGTGCTTAATGAGTTCCTGTGGGTTAAAATTAAACAAAAAAAAATTGGGGGGGGGGGTGCCTAAAATGACATTTAGACAGCTACAAATTTTGTTATGTGGATCAATATGTGTTATTAAGTATCAAAAGAACAAGAATATTCAAAATATAAAATTTTGTTTTTTGAGGGGGTTAGGGGTTCAGGGGGGTTTATGGGGTAGTATCACATATGATACCTTAAGTAATGATTAAGTTTTTAAGGGCTTTTAATCATACCATCGATACAAAGTAGACATGAGAGAGAAAAAGAATATGAGTATAGAATGCAGAAGGTATCAAACATCACCAGCCGTGATGAGTTTAACACATTCACAGAGTGAGAAAAGATCTAAAACCTGAGGTATCATATGATACCAAAGGACGCAGGAGGTCAATGTTTGCAGAACCTTTTCAGCATTTACCTATGTTGCACGCTGGTCCTGGGTGTGCCAATTCCTAGTGGGTTTTGCTCAAATCCAACACACAAGCAATGACCTATGAATAAAGGTCGTGGCCAAGGTGAGGATTGCAGGGGAGGGATAAGGAAACCATTTAACCCGAGTGGAATGGTTGTCAATACCACCTCTTGGTTTTCTGCGTCTAAATGGTTTGATGTTAGAACTCTCATGAACATGATCAGCAGCTTGCTCCTTGGGTACCTAAGAGCCCAAATTTGAATCCCAAAGAAAATGTATGGGTACTGATAGAGGAAACATGAACAGAGCTGTTGACCACAACAGACCTTACACAAGTGACCAGTCATGGGAGTTCGTAGAAACTACCTGGGTTGAACATGTTAATTGTGCATAATCTTATTAGTTCAGTACCACGGAGAATGGATACTGTAATAAGGAACGGAGGCTCGTGGATTTATTACTAGAACATTAACTTCAGTTCCATGATCGTTTTTATATTTTCCTCCTTATGTCTGTCTGCTTAATGCTTGGTATATTATGTATATATAGAGCTTTAATTTACAGCAACTTCTTTTATAATGAAATGGCATGGTTCTAAATATATGTAATGTGTAGTTTAAGTTAATACACATATAATAAAACAGATAAATTTGCTTCATCCCTCATCCCTTCCTTCGAAAAATATGCAAAACTAAATATTGTTCATTATTTGTAAAGGATTGGTAATCTGGCATTTGCTCATTTCCTCAACAATAACTGATAATATAAATTAAGACTAATTTTGAATTAAATCTTTGAATGCATCTAAACTTATTATTTATTTATGCCAACAAACTTACTGTTGGTATTTTTAAACACACAAACCGTGCATGAGGAATGTTTGAGAGATAGAACACCGGCCTAGTAAGCGGAAGGTCTGTGGTTCAAATCCCAGCTGTGGCATTGAATTTTTAAGTTCCAGTTCTACCTCTCAAAGTATCTAAACTTGTTTGGGTGTCAGGTTTGCCTCCGCCATCATGAAACAAAGGGCGAGTGCATGTTACCAATCAGGCCTTGCTATAACTGACAGGGGTGGTTAGAGGAGTGGTGTCGACTTACATAACCATTCACACATATTGACACATTTCCATGCACCAGACTGTACATTTCAAACATCTATGTTACGTTTGAATTACTTTAGATCATTGCTGTTCTGTCCTGTTATTAGTCCACTGAAATTCATACCGAAAAATTCACACTTCAATCAAGAATTTTCATCTAAGATACAAACGTAAACACTGAATCATGTAGACAGTTGTTGGTATTCCAATTCCAGTTAAAGAAACTGTTACGAGATGTAGATGTCTGAACAACAGGGTCACTAAACAATAAACCTAAAATATTTTCTAATGAAGGAAAAAATTGGCAAAATTGATGCATCATTCAAGCACGCTCCAAAGAAGTCTGTAAGACGTGTTGTATAGCAAGTGGGTAAAAAGTGTAGTAAACAGTATGTAGAACACACATACATGCAATTGGGGTAGACCATAATAGGTGGGATCTGGGAAGTTGTATATGAGTTAAAAATAAAGTATTTCATAAGAAATACAAGGGCTATTTCTTTCTTTCTTTTCTTTTTTTTTTTTTCTTTTTTTTTTTTTTTTTTTTCCCTTCTTTCTTTTTTTCAATCTCAGATAGAAGGCAAAATCAAAACCAATGTGAATAGAAGAATGGTTTTATTGACAAAAGTTCACTATATCCATTAGTTTCTCTTCAGCATAATCATGATGAAGATTGAAACCTTTGTCATGCCTATGCACCAACATTTCAGTGTCCTTAGCTCATTGAAGTGTAAATGCTGTTCTTCCGGACAGCTTGGTGCTAGGTCTGGGCTGTAGGGAGGGTGTTGTTGTTGTTTTTTTTTTTGTTTTTTTTTTTTGTTTTTTTTAATTAATGTCCTCCAGCATTGTGTCATATCGGACGAATGAAATGAAATGGGTGAAATGATGCTCAAATGAGCCCGAGGTCCATGGAGCTTTTAAGTTACCCGACATTCGTCTTCTCAGGGTAGGGAAAACCTCGGAAAAACACCTTACCCAGACAACTTACCCTAAGCGAGATTCGAACTCGCGACCTCTTGAACGTGAGGCAGACACGCTAACCATCACACTACCGAGGCGGGCAGGGAGGGTGTTCAAATGCTTCAACCCCTGACCATCTTCATCACAAACATTTGTTCAACCCTTTAAATTTGCTGCACTCATAAAGTTCTCACCATACACACAGTGCATCCTGTGGTGGATTTTCACTTTCTGTAGAACTATAACATTGCATAACTTGTATTTGGCGGGAGATCCCATGGAAACAGACTTGTTGAAGTGCCTGCAGCCATGTTCACCATGGCAGTGATGGTAATAGTAGTGAGAAGACAGCCAATCACACCACTCCTATCACTATTTGGGTCACCTGCAGACACTATTGAAGGTTGAAAATAGAATAGCCCTCATATATTGTATGGTTCGGCAGTTATAATACACTAGTATTATTAACATATGAAGAGTGGAAGTGAAATGATAATGCAGGTTCAGGTAACTAAATAGAAAAATATTTCTCTCATACCTTTCCTATACATTTCCTTGCATTGTAACTACTGTGTATAGAATCTCCTTTTCAGTTTTCTCATTGGAGAAAACTCAATGGACGGTTTTTACAGGAATTAAATTAATCTTTGGTGCACCAATTTGCTCTAGAGTGTTAGCAAGGCAACTGCATATCATACAAGCTCAAACTCTCTCCGTGAATAATCTATTGTTCATTTAAAACAAAAGTTCCCTCAATTTTAACTATATTCCATTTATTTATTATTGCTGCATTTGTATAGGTCCCTTTAGCTTCTTTGTTCATTTAGGGGGCTTTTGACTTAAATAACTGACGTTATTACTCGCTGGACTGTAGGGTTTCTTAACATAATTACTAACATTAAGCACATTCATATTCGTACTTCCAGACTCTGTGGGAATGGGAATTATATCTACATGATTTAAGCAGACAAGAAAATATGAGATGTGTTTAAAGAAACATTAGCAAACTCAGCTGGGAATTGAACCCGAGAGTCCTGGGTTGAGAAGCCAGAACTCTGACTGCACTTGACTGCAGAGTGGCTCTGTCTTCCATTGCTTATGATGGATCTGCTTGAGGGTGTTATAGTCACTTATTTTAATTAAAGATGCTTTTTGAATATCTATCCATGATTAATGACAAGAAGAGTGCAATTTGTATGAAATTGTGAAAGTTGCAATAAATGCTTCCAGTCATTTTTCATAATATTCAATGCAGTTTATACAAAAGATTTCCAAGCAGCTGAAGGTGTTAGTGCGAGGGAATCACAGTAAAATATGTATGCAAATTAAAGGAGTTGAATCTTTCTTCCCTTCAGTGTATACTCTTTCACTTCCATGCCATGTTTTATTGAATTATAATTTCAATTGAAATTAGTAATTGAAAAACATTAATGTGTTACTTTTTCAGCATAAGATGGGATTTGGAGCAGCAGGTATGCCACCAAACTCGGGCCCTCTTCCTGTGGGCTATGGCAGCGGTTCCTCCCTAGGTCCAGGATCTGGCCCTCCTGTCGGTCCTTCTCCAGGGATGCCACCAGGCAGCGGGCCAGGAATGGGCCCTCCAGGTAGTATTCATCACCACGGTGGGATGGGATCTCCCATGGGACCCCCTGCACCGTCCGGACATCATCACCCAGGGATGGGTCCCCCCGCTCCTAGCATGAGCATGGGTCCCCCTTCCTCGGCAGGCACGTCGAGTGGGACGGGCGGTCCGATGGTGGTGTCGGCCCCTACTAGCATTCCCCCGACAGTGACAGTGAGCACACCCTCCCCTCTCCCCAACAGCCACATGCACCACGATGGGCCCATGCCCCCACCAGCCTCCACCTCCAACTCTCACAGCAGCAGTGGCACCAGCAGCAGTCACGGGACCGACATGGGTGGCCCTCCAGAGCCAGCCCATGATAATGGCATTACCACCACCTCGACCGGTGAGTGGTACACCCCAGCCATTATCACTTGCTTGATGAGAGCCAGATTCCTTATCAACATTGGTGAACATCACCTGTAACTCTATATTTATGTGTAGTTATTTGACAACTTCATTAATTGCATGACAAAGTAGAACAACATTCCTGCGTATTCAGAGGAAAGAAAGAAAAATACAGTAGAACTTCAGTTATACATTTTCAAAGGAAGCCACCCAAAATAATACATAAATGAGGAAACATAAAAGTGAATTTTCTTATGGAACTGAAACTGTTGATATAGATTATTACTCAAACTAATTTTGTATTACAGTACAATAAATATTTTGCATCACAACTTCTCTTATCTGTGGAATTTATATTAAAAACAGAGAATTGAAGTTGTTTTAGATTGTTTATTGTACTGTAATGTTTGTGTTCCTTCACTGTCAATAGCTTCAGTTTTTATTATTACTTCTTGTTATGTATTATTTAATATAAGAAAGCAATAAATGAAACAAATACTAAATTTAATGCATTACTTATGCTGGGTTGCAAGAAAACTGCCATGTATGTATTTATTCCCTTCTTTATATTGCTGTTGTTGGCTAATGCCGTACTTCTGGCAATGAAGTCATTAATCCTCTCGCTCTCCAATACTTTTCACTGATGGATGGGGCTCTAGAAGTGGCTGGGCATATTTAAGGGTGGTCTTGGTCCATTTCCTCTTGCAGATCACATAGAGGACAGAGTGGTGAAGAATATATCCCAATTCTGTTGAAATATTTTGCCAGACAATCATGTCCTGTAATCAACCTGAAGGTTGCAACTGCTGTTTTTCGAGGATACTCAGGAATTACTGTTTGAATGTTTGATAGCTCCCATGTTTTATTTTTTGATTTTTCATAGTAATATTTTGCAATAATTTTTTTGAATTCAGAATTGACCTATCTTTTAGCTGCATAAAATGGTAGATTAACTGTAGATTTCTGTGCAGTGCTGGTACAGAATAAAGAATAATAGGTGAATAAAGTATTGACGACTAAACTGTAGGTGATTGCAAGTACATCTTATGATCTGTTAACCATTTTCTTCTTTAACGAGAGAGGTAGCAAAACAACTGAGCCCATGTTGTCAGCATTCACAATAAACTTATGAGATGCATCATGTCGCTGCAACAAATAACTGATGCAAGTCTGGGAGTGTACTTCTGATTTTAATAACAAAGCCATTTTGTATTTTCTGCAAACCAAAAAGGAGAACAAATGGAATGGAAGTAAAGATTTCTCTAAAAGGGACAACTATTGTTTTCAGAATTAATTAGTTACAAACAAATTGAAGCAAGAATATTGCCAATGTGCAACTATGTCATCAGATTCGCATCGCAGACTGCTTGGACTTCAATAGGAAAGTAACCTGCTCTATTTCCGAGAGCATTTCATCTGCCAGGACTTTGAATTTTCGTGTGACTGTAGTCGATGGCAGCAATAATATTAGAGAAAATATTAATATGATAGAAACCTTGTTTCTCAGTTTGTAAAGATTCTGTGTTGAGGCATATTTACATACTGTGCCCTTAGTTGTGAGGCGCACATGTCTTATTGCTGTACACACTACATTTGTGAAGATGAATATGATCTGTCACATTCTGGAAAACTTCTGTTGCTTAGTAACGAAGGGTAATCAGCAGCTGATTTTCTTCCAATACGGCTATACTTTGTGCAGCCCCACCACATGAAAGATATTTAGGAATGTTTGTTTGGAGAACCAAAACTAACTTTAAATTCTGTGTTGTCACATTCCTGTAAAGGATTGGACCTCTAAAAATCCTTGGTCTTGGTAGAAACCTAATCATATCAAATATAACCTCTTCATCACACAAAGGTTGTATAATGAACAACAGATTGCAAATACAAAAATTTCTGGCATAAAACTATAATTTTCTGTACAGATCAATCGACAATAATTCAAATAGCAATAGCTTTCACTTGGGGTGACATATGAATGAAAAAAATGAGGAGGAAACCAAGCAATGAAAACAAAAATGGTGGCAATCCACTTTTATAGGTCAGAGATTCAACCTATAGTTTAAAGGGTTCAATAGCGTTGTAGATTGATCTTGCAACTCATTTCACAGGCAAACGAACACTTTAGCGGTAACGAAACTATAAATAAATTCTTGCAACCCAGCATTGGAGTACTTGTATGCATGCAAGCAATATTATTCATATTTCAAACTAAAGAAAAATATAATTTTGATAATTCATAGTACTGGTGCTTTACAGTGGTTTAAAAAAGTTTGTAAATGGTTCTTTGCTTCTTGATTTTTCCACATAGTCATACACTAGTCAGTTACATGCACTAATCACATAAATGTCATTATTTTGGCGCTGGATAGTAGAAATGATATAATTTGTGGAGCTTGAATTGCCTTATGCATATGGGGAACACTTCCATTATTTATGCCTACTTCATCACCATCATCAGACAAGAGTGAACTTATCCAAATGTATTGTTAACACATGTACAGCAATAATGTGTTCTGAAAATATGAATGCCCCGCCTCACATGCCTATTTATTTGTGCTGCAACAGCACAGCAACAGTATACAGAAACCTTATGACAACATAAACATAACTTATAAATGAGTAAATTAATATTATAGGGGAACAGGAAAATGTGACATATGAAAGAGCTAAATATTGATAGACGAAGTTCAGTGCCTGGAACATTTAGCAATTGTCTGGGAAAAATGTAGAAGTGAATAACATATAAATGTCACCATATGCTACTGTTGAAATGAAAGCATTGTTTTGTAATTTTCCTTCAGAAGTAAAGCATCATTATCTTTATAATATTGGTTGTGGGACATTGTAGACATCCTCTTAAAGTTGACTTTGCAATTAATGTATTTAGCATGGTAGTGCATGTTGGACTTGGAATGGGAAGAGAGAAGAGCTCAAGTAACAAACAAAGCTCTTGTCACAGAAGCAAACTGTGTAAGTTACTATTATTCACGTCAAATCTCCTGCATATGGCAGTAGCCATTTCGTGTGCTTGTGCATAAAAGATAGGCATAGTAGCATGCGTACAACATAAGACTAATGTTCCGCTGTGTGTTTTTCAAAATTATCTAAGAGTGTTTTTCTTTTTGGTGTATTAATGTGTTTTCTAGGTGAAACAAAAACTGTATCAGAAGCTGACTTACAGTTTTTTGCCTCTAGGCAGATCTGGGAAACATTGGCTTGATTTACTTCACATACTGCAGTAGTTAACTCTTGCACTTTTTAAAATCAAGTTTACACGTTCATCACTTTTAAAAACTCATACGCCCTATAAACAACTTGTGCTTGACTACATAAAACATCATAATTTTCTCCTCTTCTATCATTAACACAATCACTTGCTTTACTTAGCAACAAGTTACAAGCTTCTACAAATTCATAGAACTACACATCTATAGTTGGGCTGTCCTTTACATTTCCAGTTTGGCTTCTTTGATTCTAGCTTTGTGGTAGCTTGACACATTAATAAAGTGGTCGCTTTTTAAGGAACTGGAAAACCGACTTTCGGCCAAACCATACCTGTTCTGTCAGAGTAATCAGGGGTGTGTTAGGAGAAAGGGGGAAGCATAACGGTACACTTATTCACACAAGGCCGCTTCAATTGTGAAAAAATTTATGTAAATACAATTGTGTATAAATATTGAATGGCTGAAGCTAAAATTACACTTCTTTCATACATTTTTGCACAATCATTCTGTTTATATCTAATATAAGGTTTAAGCTTGTAGTAAACTATTAATGTTCAAGCATTAATCTAGTAATTACTAAGTTAGACGAAGCTAGTTCTGAGTAGGCCTGTGATTTGCTACAGCCCTGGAGGCTCTGAAGGTCATGTGCTGGAGGTTTGACATGAATCTTAACTCTCAAGCTTCAGTAATAATTTTAATGATAATTACATGAAGAACATGTTTTGCTATTTATAGTTAAGTCAAGGCAACAAATACTTAGTCCAGCCTAAATACTGGCACACCCTCTTTTTTGAATAAATTGAGTATAATTTAAAATATTTTAATTTGCTCTTAATATGTTGCACAAATACAGCAAAGTTTCCATGTTTTACCCTTATGTATGTTATAATTCTCTGCATTTGCTGCAGAGTTTGGAACATAAGCCTTATAATTTCCAGTAGAGACTTAATTTTTCATCAGTGCCAAGAATGCATTGCAGGGAGTGTCTTGATTTAACCTCCTTCTGCATCAGGATATGCTCAGTCTCTTATTTCTAATGTCTTCATTGAACATCCTGTTTGTGGATGGGATTTTGACACCCTCATACAGTGCACAGTTGACCAGGTAAACTATGCATTTTCCAGTACACAAACATTTTGCTGATGTTGAGGGTTTTTAAGGGCTGGAAAATATGATGTGGTGGTATGTCAACCCCATGCAGAGCAATTACAGCAATGCAGGATACAATCTTTCCATTCCACAGTTGAGCTCACAGTGGGTTAAGGGTATGCATCAGTGCAGACTCGTTTATGGCCTTCAAAACCACTTGCACAGTAGAATTCACAAGCTTGTGACTGTTTATGGTCAGACTAGGAAGTGTTCCTTAAAATGGGATTGCCGTAACTGCCAACATATTTGCCACAATGACATGAGATGGTCGAAAGCTGTAGATTTTATTTTACTGAATATCAAGCTAACATGAATATTTAGTAGAACAATAAATACAAGCACCACCTTCAAATATGCCCGGCCACTTCAGTGAAAAATATGGGAGAGCAAGAGGATTAATGACTTCATTGTCAGAAATCCAGCATTAGCTAACAACAACATAAATACAAGCACATGAGTTATTTGGAATGGAGAGAGGGAACCAAATTTTTTTTTAAAATTAGGATGAGGTGTCTTGTTATTTTCATTGTCTTAAAGTTTTTTTAAAATCTTATGACCATGTGCAACAACATAAGATTTTGAATCTGCTAGCAACCCAAAAATGGCTGCATCGTAGTGAAGTCCAACCACCTCTCACCAACCCTGGCCAGGGTTTGATCCCAGGCAACTGCATGTGGGATTTCTGGTGAACAAGGTGGCATAGGGGTGAGTTTCCTCTGGGTTCTCTGGTTTCCCCTGTAATCTCATTCCACTGGTACTCCATCTTCATTCCATGTATCAAGTGTCACCACCTGCAGTGCCACAGGACAACCTAAAAGTCTCTGTGAGAATGGGATAGACAAGACCATCAACAGGATAAACCTGTTGACATTTAAAAACAATAGTTTTTACACAGCAAATGTTCATTCATTTGACTGATGGCCATATTTCAGAAGATTCATTGGAATGCATATTAGTAAAACTCAAGAATTTGCAATTCTTTGTAGCTGCAAGAACTATTTGTAAAATTTGTATACATATGTTTGAAATTATGATCAATATTAAAAATAATTGTAACAAACATGCCTGTGTAGGATGTGAGTGGGTTTTTTTTTTTTAGATCAACAAAACACTGCTATTTTGAGATTTAAATGTAATGTATGATTAAGAAATTATGTCTTTGGGCAATTTAAAATGCATTTAAAGAGCATTTGGTCCTTTTTAAACTTTTATGGATTCTAAGAGTAAGCAAGCCATAGAGCTGGAATCATTTTTATTTTTGTTTTTCTTACACAGAGGAATTTGATGTGTTTTGATACATGAAGGAAAGAGATGTATGTTACAGGCACGGCTACAACGAATGTGACGTCAGCTACATCTGGTACAGTAACATCTGTTGTGACTACGGGCCCTGACGGCACTCCGTTGGATGAAGGTTCTCAGCAGTCAACACTTTCCAATGCTTCAGCAGGTATGTTCCACCATGTACGAATGCCAGAGAAATCCATAGCATGACTTTGGAAGGAAAGTAAAGCTGGTGGTCATATGTCATAGATTTATGACATGTAAAAGAATTTCAAGTCTGATGAAGAGGCTGTAAGAGTGTTCCACACCCAATACAGAATGGGACACTGAAAACCAAAGCACATAACAGAGTGTGTGTACATGAGAACTCAATTTTAATTTCAGTATGTTATTCCACTGAAAAATTGTATACCAAGATTTCACCAGAAATAATATATTTTGAAGCCCCCAAATGTAAAATAAATAATAATAAGCATAACTGGAATAGGAAAAGTTAGTTATTGGTATTTAAATTAAACACCTTCTAAGAATGCCACACAGATTTTCAAGAAAATACCCACATCCCAGAATTTCCTTTACATGACAAAATTTTGTGATATTCTCAAAGTTGGCTACTAATGATTTTGATTAACATACCATATATGTGTATAAGGGTGTAAATGAATAACACCGCACAAATTTTTCTGGTATTAGAAGGTTCATAGACAATCAATTTGAGATAGGAAACCAATGGTCTATGACATCAAGTTAATAAGTTATATGTATTCAAAGTATTTCAAGAGTGTGACCAATAAATCATAACCAGAAAGAAATATATCAATATTATCCACTGAAATCGAAATAGTGCTTATTAGGAACTTATTGAAGCCTGTCTGCTGTCTCTCTGAAGAAGCACTTCTAAACTGTAGCGCTACGAAAAGTGCTTAAATTGGAGACAGCTTTTGGCTGCACGCCACTGCAATGGATAATAGGTCGTGATGAGGGCTACAGAAATATAGGGCAGTTCTAAAGCGTGTGGTTTGGCCGCACGGTTATGTCCACTGACTGTGGACCAAATGAAACCAATAAATCAAGTTCAAACCTGACAGGGATAAGTATTTTTTTTTCTCCTTTCTTTTCCATTTTGAGAGAAATGTGTGTTTGGTTTAAAATAGCAAAATACGCCATCATATGCAGTGCACAGAGATTGTTTACTTTTGCTTCTCCTCACATCTGATGACTTAGGCTGGAGGGTTATGTATTGCCATTTGTCTGAAGCTGACTATGTGAATGAGTGAGTGAGTAGGGTTTAAGTGCCCATCAACTGCTAGGTCATCAGGGCCCAGTTGACTGTAGGCTATTTGTCCATGTCAATAAGAGTGTAAACAGTTCACAAAACGTTGAACCAAGGAATAGCACAAAGTACTACAACTCCCCAAAGAGATGCTGAATACCTATCTTTTAGCATGACAAATGTCTAATTCTGCCAATAGGTGACCTTAATAACCCTGGAAGACACTAACACCACCATGTTTCCTACTTGAGTCACCCACGTCTCATTTCCTATCTCCTTCAGCGCACAATAACATTGCGTTAGACTTGAACCATCTCATTTAAGTGAAAACGAAATGCTCAGTGTGTACCTACTATTTATGTTATGCAAGTGTAAATAATAGTTAAACATGAAACAAAAAGTTTAAACATTAGTTAAACGAAAAAACACAACACAAATGTTTTGTGTAAATCAAATTAGATTAAGCATGTGCTTATGAAGAAGGAAAGAAAAAAGAACATAAAAAATATGAGGTTGTGGGTTTTTGAACCTGCGCTTTTAATACGTGTGTACCTTCATGTCTGAGCACCATAACCATTACGCCTAATAGACAGGCTACGAAATTTGCCGGCTTTTCTCTTCATGTGTTACAGCTGCAGTGGACACGATCAGTGGCGTGCGTACTCTCAAACAATTTTAAGGCACAGTTCTGTAATTTGTAATCCTAGAGCATAGGTTTACTATCTCAAATTAATTGCCTAAGAGACCTCTATCACCAGTGAAATTCGTGCAGTGTTATTCATTTACACCCTGTATATAAAATGAAAATTATTTTTCCTTGTGGCAAAATCACATAAAAACTATGGAACGTATCAACATGGAAGTATCACCGTTCAAAGTGGAAACATTCGTAGATGGTTCTAGGCTACTTATTTTCTTGATTCCATAGACATGTGATATTGGTAAGTTATTTTGATATATTTGCACTTCTTCATTCTAAACCAGTTTTCATATTCCTTCCAGAGGCACCTTAGCCCAAGTGATTTGAATGGGTGCAATCGTTACAGCAATTCACAAAGGACTGGTAAACCAAAATGTGCCTTTGGTTAAGGAAGGAGAGGACCCTAGTAAAATAATAATGTTTTTGTTACATGTTTAGTCATTGATTTATAGGTTAAAATTAATGCCCAGCAAAGCAGGTGGGTGACAGCTTGTTTAAGATATTTACATGACAAATTTTTCAAATATACCTCGGTTAAAACTGCTCAGCTACATACACAAGACCCTCTTCTGGCAGCTTTAGTCTCATGTGAGCAATTTTATCATACTAACACTGCTCTACGATGCATGTGATGGTCATCTCTGGGACACTAAGAGTCAGTGAAACCAACACCAGTCACATTGCCTGACATCCCATATCAAATTGGCTTATGACGGAAGTAACCACAACTTCCAGTTTCTTCTTTAATACACAAGTATTCTTAGAGCATTTTCACCAAATCACGGAATACAAGTGCTCATTTGCATTTTGGGGTTGTAGTTGAAATTAATCTGCTCAACTTGTTTTGTAAGTGAAACATGACTGGTGTGCCCCATGCAAAGAATCATTGCACACTAGGTTACATGGCATGAATTATCTTCTGATAGAGTGGCATGTAACCATTCTGAAATAAGTCAAGTATTTGAACCTGCATCAAACTGTTCCTTTCCACAGTAAACCCAAGCTATAATTACAACTCACATTAAGGGAATTGATTTGTTTTTTCAGGATTATTGGAGAAGGAATAGTTCCAATAACAAGCAGTCAATTCATTTTTAACAAGTAAAAGTTGGTCATTTTAAATGGAGGTCAAACTTGTAGAAGTCAAAAGGTGTGAGTAAAGATGGCATAATGTACAGAAATTGTGTAGCAATAAAATTTCTCCATTTGCAGCATCTGGCGAGGACCCTAGTTGTACGCCGAAGTCTCGTAAGGATGGTTCGGTGGTTGGGGCTGGTAGTTACCTGAGTCATCCTCCGACTCCACAGAGTACCGTGCCATCTCCAGGTGCTGCAAGTCTGAACTCGATGCACGAGGAGTATGGTGAAGTAAGCAGTCCCAGTTGGCCACGTACCCCAGCCAGCCCTGTAAGTCTCACAAATCTCTCCCCTGTGTTTGTGCTGGTAGTCGTAGATGTGGTTTTGATGTAGGTAGTGCAGTTGAGTAGTACTTAATTACATACTAGAAAAACAGAGTGTGGAATGTTGTTTCAAATGTTTTTCACAAAGGTATCAAATGCTTCAATTTTTGTACATAACTTATTTTGGGTAAGATTTGGAGTAAAGGTGTGTCAAAATACACACTTTGCTTGAATGCTAACCATACATTTTTCTTAGTTTTGTAACAAACATTTGCTCTTCACAAAACTTACCTTTGGTCACCACACAGTGCTGCTGTCTATGTGCGGCAGATGAAACTATGTCCAGCAAATGCACTTTAAGAAGCATTGAGATTGCAAACAATATTCCATACTTTATTTTCTCATTACTTACATACATTAGAGGTCCACAGGTTTCTAAGATATTAAAAAACAATAAATTAAAACTGCAGGATTTGAATTTGTGTGTAGATTCACTTGATAAGAAAAGCAGAGATTATTTGGGCAGCTCTGCAAAGGGTTTGAATGTTTGCCTAACACATGCTTAACTGCTTCTGTTTTTTTGGTGTTATGCAATAATTACAAATGTTGTCACGGGTGAAATAACCCAAGTTTCTGTCATTTACATCCAAATGCTGATTGTTCTAGTAATGTAACCCATCACCACAGATTGTTGACAATTGCTTTTAATGCACTAAAAGACACAAAAGCAATTTTATGTTTAATTTTAACAACATAAGAAAAAACTGTGGATCTGCAGCATTCCCCAGATTATATATGCTGGATCGAAAAATAATATACTTTTGCTCCACAAAATAGGTTTATAGTTTTGAGAACTCAGAAAATTCAGGTTTTACTTTAGAATTTGAAAATGTAATACACTAATCAAGAACCATGCATATTGGTTTTGAAAGAGCATTTCAAGTTTCTTCACATAGAAATAGTAAAGAAAAGAAGGAAAAAATGCATTGAGGATGGACTATTTAAATCATTGAAATGTCTGTTATGAAAGGCTAAACACTTTTAACATAAATTTTAAAAAGTTTTTAGCTATAACATTTATAGTGTTATACGTTACTTTTGTTGTCTGTACTCACGTCATTTAGAAAACTGGAATGTTAAACTGCAACCACGGAGAAAACAACCTTTATTGTTCATTGTAACAAGCTTGTTTCGTAGTAATGCCATTGAGAGTTCCCTAGCCTTTTTAGCTCCTAATTTTCCATTGGGCATTGCAAATAAGGAATAGGTTTCTTAAAATAATATAACATTTATATTTTGAAGACAGCATAAGCATGATGTGGGCAAAAAGTGCCAGTGCACCTATGTTACTCCCCCTCCCCTCATCCTTCTTTCTGCAGAACAAGTTTGTGCATAAAATTCAGAAACCACAACAGTGCTATACAAATTACAAGCGAAATGCACAAGTCATCTCTTGCATTGGAGATGTTTAAAGAGATTGTACAAACTGTAAACTGGTGTTACAATCTCATTAAGAAAGACTTGAAACTGAAAGTGTTTCACCCTGTGAGTTTGAATAATCAGATAGACACCAAACGTCAGAGCTAAGTGGCTCTGCATAGTTTATACTGACATAATAGTTGTATATGTACAATTCCATTCAGATTTGTTTTGTAAGAAAGGAGAAAACTATAGATAATAGGTGTACTGGTGCTCTTTGGCTGCAAAATTATTAAAATATTAAATCAAAATGCATTTTGTAAAATTTCAGAATTCTTTGCATTACCTCATTCAGGTGTAGAGAGGTGCCTCAAATGTATATGTAGTTCCTGGTGAAGTAGTTGGAAATATGATTAAACTAAATAAATGCAAATGTTCAAAATGATGATAATACATTATGAAGACTGTGGCAGAAAAGAATTGTGTGCACAAACAGGGCAGTTATAGGCATTATAATACTTCTAATAGCAGAAAAACAATTTATAAATTGGAAAAGAGAGCTTCTGAACAAAGGAATAGAATATGGAAGCAGAGCAAAATTTGCTAAACCTATAGCTTTAGATGCTTTAGACCCATATATCTGCTTCATCCATCCTCATTGTGTTAACACCAGATGCTCAAAGCTCCTGTAATGTAAGGTTTAACATTTCAATGTATTTGCTACTTTAGAAAACAGAAACCGTTTTAGAGTTTTGAATTTTGCACCATAGTTACTTCATTTTTCAATCCAGAAAATGGAGGGGTTATTAAGAGGATTGTCATTAGCATTTTAGAAATGCCCATAACTTAATAACATTCGGCGCTGAGATGGGAACTGCAGTCAAGTTATTTAACGTATATTTGTGTAAATGTAAGGTATAGGCACATGGAGGCACAGGATTTCGAATTGTAACATCACACCAAGATTTTTTTCTCCCCTTCTTATTTTTTCAGGTCTTTAACAGTCATGTGCACCAAGACCCATACAGATCCAAGGTTTTTATTATTTTTATATTTCTCTTGCTGTTTGTGCTTTCCTCAAGGCTAAAGCTGCATTCACTAAATGTCTTGTTCCTTGACATTCTGCACAAATACAGGAATGCATAGCAAGAAAACATTTCTAAAACTCGCTGTCAAATATTATGGAATAGCATGCATTGACTGTAATGTATTAAATGTGTTCCAAACAAGCATGCCCCAAATCAGTGATGAAGTGCATTTCACTGTCATCGTGATACATGTCGCATGATTTGAATATCCCGAGGAAATAGTTGGAAATAGATGTGGTTAAGTATAAAGGTTAAACATGTGACATAGCAGATTGTTAGGTGCAGTGTAACCTCAAAGTAGCAGAATCAGCTAGAGTAGATTGCTTCACATTTAACATTACTTGGGTTGTTAAAAAGTTTCACCCGTGGTTGGAGCTGCTTTGTATGTAGAAATAGAAATTAAAAATTCTTGTACCATTTGGGTCCTTGAAAATCTATTTAGAAAAACAAATTTTGTACCCTTGTGTCACAGTATAATTGAAGAAGGGAATTAAGTCTTATTGAAGCTTATGTACATCATTTCACAGCATAATACACACACACACACACATACACGCAAATTTTTTTGGGAGTGAAACAAATTCCATACCTACTGGGTTACTAGATTCATGACCAGCTTCAGGTTCTGCTGTGAGGCATCTATCACCTTGCCCATTTAGTGCAGATTGTCTTGCCCACCAGTAGAGAAAGTCCACAATTGCCAGTTCGTCTAAAGAGTTTTTCTACAAGAAACAAAAGAAAAGTACTCTTAAAAGCTTTGTTGTTCTGGTTTAAAGATTGATAAATACGCTCTATTCCATCTAGTATAGTAGCAAGGATCTTATACTTGAAAGGTTACAAATTAATAATATTTGTTTTGCTATGGGCACACGATAGATGTCTGCTCAGGCTCAGACCTTATTTGAAAAATGTTTGTTGGGCTCGGGCCAGGTCCAGGATTGAAAATTGAGAGATACGAAATAATTTATTATATTTTTTGGTCACTGATGCCAAAATTCTGAGAATAGCACAATTATCACAGCATTTCTTTACTAGGAATTCTATACAATTATTCTGCGGAAACATTTCTAATAATAATAATAATAATAATTAGATGGCCAGGCTCGGACCCAGGCATTATTACCTCTTCTTGGGCTCAGGCCAGGCTGGGCCGACTGAACCTAAAAATGTTGGCCCATTCAGGTCTCTAGCACACAAGAAAATTGGAAGGTAAAATACAAGAGTTCCAAATTTAATCTTCAGAAAGTACATAAAGCTTTGTTTATGTGGACTAGATGGAATTGGTAGTAACCCAGATTAATGAAAATCTAGATAATCTGGAAACAAACTATTCAATGAACACAAACTCTGATGTACAATGGTAAAATTTGGATCACTACAAAAGCAGAGGTAAAAAATATTAGAATTCATCCAGGTGAGACGTCTACAGTCACTAACAAAGCTGTCATGAAAGTGACTAAACTTGCACACCAAAAGGTTTCTTGTTCTGTGCCAGTGATCATGCTGACAGTATGTTTGAAGTGTGCCACTGATTGCAATCTCTACACCAGCATTACAATTATAAATTCATATTATTAACCAAAGAATTCATGAAAAAGCAAGCAAAATTAGTCCAGTATTAGTCCAAAATTAGATAATTAGAAATGAGGTTTAATGAGGGCCAGATAAACAAAGTTCTTGTAGAAAGAAAATTCTGTCCTCAGAAATTATATTGCTAAATAACAACACATGAATAAAATAAATATGACTTTCTCAGTCGAAGGAAAACTTGTACTTTCAGATACTGCAAAACAAATTATTAAATCACATTTGCACCTCCCAGATTGAAATTGTGACTGGTGGATGCATTAATTATCTTTCAGTTTGAAATGGAATCACATTATTAAAGAATATGAGTAAAGTGCAGTCATCGCCTTACAGAGGTGGTAGCACTGTTGCTTACCAAGCAGGGCACCCAAGTTCAATTTCTGGTATAGTTGGGTCATTCTTTGTGTTTACATTTCAGCTTCTTTGATTCTAGCTTTGCGGTAGCTTGACACATAAATAAATTGGTTGCTTTGTAATGATGTTAAAAGCCGACTTTAAGTGGCAAGCTTGACACAAATAAAGCGGTCACTTTGTAAGGAACTGGAAAACCAACTTTCGCTCGAACTATACAGGCATGAGGATATTCACTTGCTGGGAGACCTATTCCGGGATGCTCTCAGCCTTGTTAGGGGCCAATTAAGGAGCTGCTTCATTGAAAAGTAGCAGCCCTTGGTTGTGTAGGCCACATAACTGACCGGGAGGGGTTGTGTCGCTGGCCAGTACTGCACCTCACTCTTTACGCCTGTGGTGGGCAAAGGTGGGAGATGCAGCAGGTGGGCAATGGGCCCTGGGTCCTGGTCCAAAAAGGGTTGTTATGAGCAAAGTCACTCATGTAACTCTAAAACTAACCAACAAGTCAAACTTCTAAAAACACAGTAGGTTAAAATAGTGTAAAACAAAAGTTAAAAATCTGAAAGCTACCTAAAACAATAATACAAGTCACACTTGCTTAGCAAAGTCAATATGGACAATGAAGCACAGTGCTTTAGAGACAGACACTGGGCCATCACCCATAATTGAGGCAATTGTAGATCCCAGGCCAATGGACTGGCACTTACGAGTCGTTTGTATAAGTAAAGAAGGGCTCTATGTACATGGCACTCCCAAAGTAGGAAACATGAACACATAGCACATGTGCCAACATTTGTCTCCCTGACTCTCTTGAGGGTTATAAAAACATTTCAGGCAATAGCAAAATTGTGGGCTTATTATATTACAAGCAGCCTTTAACCAAGCATACAGACTCCTGTGTGGGGTACAACACTATTCATAACTGTAGTTTTCAGCCAATACACATTAAAAAAAAGTGTTGGATGAAAATAAATTTCTTATGAAAGTGTTCATTAGAATCAACATGCAACTTAAGTAATGTTATAATATAGTTTAGAAGTTAGAGAAGATGGGCCTTAGAGAATAGTTGATATAAACTCTGAACACCATAACTTGGATGTATGTACATTTAGAGTTGAGGTTACACTGTAGACTTGTGCAGAGTGAAAGGAATTGCTAACTCCACCTTGAACCCCTTTTCATCCTGTAGCATGAACTGGAGCATGGATAGCATAATGATCTAACACTGCACCTCTGGTGTCGGCAGTTAACATTAGCGCAGGGGACGTACAAGGAACACTCCACTTGCATGTTTCCAGCACCACGTAACAAGTTGAGTGTCCCTTGTTTGTTAGTTCAGAATTGTTACAACTGAATATATTAGTTTTAGTTTACATCAGGCATGCAATATTTTATTAAGGGTGCAGTGAGATCTGGCAAATAACACTGCAGGTGAAGAACATTTGTGACGGGTATAGGGTAGTTGCAAACAATTGATTCCATCTTTATTTAATGATAATTTCTGTTAATATGTACATAATTTTATTAGTGATCTTGCAGTGTGCATGAGGGGAAAGAAACAAATGTGGCTTATCACAGTCCAAGCAGTTTCATAGTGGGGAGGTGGGGGGTGGTGGACAACGGGAACAACTTGCTGTAGTTGCAGGTCTACAAACATGCTAGTAAGCTGTCTCTTCTGAACTCTACTCAGAAAAGGTTTGTAGTATGTCGTATAACTCAGAAATGATGTAAAAATGAACAAATAACTATGATAGTTGTTAGTATCATTTAGATGTCAAGCTGCAAGTACCGAGAGAGTCCAAAAGTTCAGAAACGGTTGCATGGTGTTTTGCCTGTCTGCATCCTCGGCACTTCCCATCTGTTGCTAGCATAGAAAGGTCAGAGGAAACCATACAACATTTTTAAAACTATTTTTAAAGGCTTTACTTACCAACTTTATGAAAGAAGATACTGAAACTGGCCACCGTCATTGTCCATACATTTTTGGCACCTCTTTAGGAAACTATCCATCACTCGCCGTAGTTCATGTTGAGAAATGCTGGTAATTTCCTGGCAGATATTTTGTTTTAACTCTTCCAGGATGTGTGGGTTTGTCTTGTACACTTTCTGTTTTAAGTTAACCAGAGATAGAAATTGCAAGGGTTAGGTCGGGGGACCAAGGAGGCAAAAAATCTGTACTAATAATTCTGTCCTGAAACATACTTTCAACTGCTCTCATTGAAAGACGGCCGTATGAGTAGTTGCAGGGTCTTGTTGAAAAAAGGGGGAAATCATGCTTCCTGTATGTTAATGCTCTAAAAAGATGGGGCAAAATTGTATTCACACATGTACAGATGTCATCTGTTGACTCGAAAGAAATTGGGTCTATAACTCATTTTCCACTAGTGGCACACCATACACCAATTTTTTCGTATGAAGGGGTACTTCATAAATAATATTAGGTTTCTCAGAGATCCTTTGATAAAGTTGGTCAGTGAAACCTTTAAAAGTAGTTTTTAAAAAAATGTATGATTTCATCTGTGCCTTTCTATAATAGCAGCAGCACTGAGGATGCAGACAGGCAAATTTCCTCACAGCTGGTTTGGAATTTTTTTACTTTCTCGTTATTTGGGATATTAGGAATAGTGACACTGTTTACATTGAAGTAGCTTTAACTCGCTATAGTTGCTGCATTGGCCCCAAGTAAACAATGCTAAAGAGATATGTCCGGAATAATACTCCTTTGTTTGTGACAATCATGTAAACAAATATTGTTCACGTTTTCCATTCATGGATAAAACTGAAATATGACCTTAACCACAACAGAAGTACCAAGAGATAGATTTGACATAATGGGATTCTTCTCTTTCATTTTCAATGGTTAAAAAGTGGACTCCTGAATTTAACTGTTGTTATTCCTCGACTCTAAATGATGAGTGCTAAGAGCATCCTGAAACTGTTACAACTGATGATGCAAATACCAGAAATGAACCATCAAGAATTTGGAATTTATAGCAGTCCGTGCAAAAGAAGTTGATGTGAGCAAAGCAATTGCAGAAAATTATTTGATATTTTCTTTCAGAAACATCATTGTAAACTTTGATGCATATGTACTCAAAAATCAGTTTGATCAATGCTTTTTTGGAGCTCACTTCTCCTGGTTGAGCCCCAAAAATAGATGCCATTCTATCCTTTTTACAAAAGAAGAATTCAAGATGTGTCTGTTGGCATTGAAAAATAGTTGTGCCATTATAACTGTGAAACAGAAGGGAAGATCTGTTTCTATATGCAATATGCAGCTGTGCTTTAGTGCCATGAAGAAAGAGCTCAGTGAATTGTGACAAGAATGTAATACCGACAGAATAAGTAATGAAGTTGGTAAACAAAGGAAGAACAATGCAAAACTGTTCAGCAAAGGAAATAGAAATGCATTGGAAAGAATGGCAAATGAGAAAAGTATCAAGACAGAAGATACAAAATAAACAGTTCATGTGCAGAGGTAAGAGACCTCTGCATACAGAATAACTTTAAAGACATCAGGGTTTTATGGTTTCGTGAAATTAATTTGGAGCCTATAGCTTTCCTTCCCTCTGCCCACACAATGGTCCATGGAGGCAATCCCTTATTCACGTAAACACCCTCTGATAATGGGAACTGCAAAATTCTCCTTATATCATTGAATTTGAAGGTGAATTTATGGTCTGAAGGTTAAATTACACACAAATAGTGTTGTTTATATCAAGTAATCAAGCAAAATCCACTTTGAACTTTTCTTAAAAGCTAAAGAGGCAGTGCTTTTGTCCTGGAGGTCATGGATGGCTTTTCGAAGAAGAAAGAAGGAAAGGAAAGAAGGCTAGAGCATTTTCTAAATGGTTATTAGAATAGGAAAATCTATACTTGGTTACAGAATGTAACCAAGCAGAATGTTTTGAAGAATTGATACTGAATTTGTAAGATGTATATACCATTTTTCTTGGCTTCTGCTAACATTTTGTGAAGTTGGAGTTTCTTTGAGGGAGAAAATGCTTCTCTTTGCATTTATGCAATGTTAAGTGAATTTATCTTAATTGGTCTGAACAAATTCCGTCCTGTTTATAAAGTAAAGCATGATTCAAGAAAAGATGCATGTTTTTAAACTCTGTATGACTGGTTTATTACATACAATTTTTATATTGGCATGCATGTCTTGGTATGTTTCAAATAATCTTGAGTATCATATTTTTATTCATTAGCTTTTTTTTTTATCCAACATAGAAAGCAAAGTAGGTTTATAAATGTAAATTTTGCACAGTAGATTCATTATTGAGGAAGATCCATAAACTTCTAGATGGGTTGTTAAAGTAGTTCTGGGAATGATAATTTGGACTTCTAAAGGGAACGTTCACCTCATTAGGTAGGTTTAAGATTATTTTGAACTGTGCAGCTCAGCTTGCGTTAAGCATACAGCAGGTGTGAATCTGTTTATTGTTCCTGTCTCAACTGAAACATACAGTTATCTTGAAAACATTGAAGTGAAGGTGAGTGTAAGAAAGTGACTCAAAAATTGAACTCAAACAAGGACTTCGAATATTATTCAAACTGTTCTCTTGAGACACTTTAAGTTTGTTTTCTCAGAACTACATTCCTAGGTACAAAGGGCCACTTTACTCTTCAAATGAAGGGATAATTCAGCAAGAAAGAACTGTTTCTATTAATAAATTAAATAATATATTTTATTTAAAAACCCTCTTATTTGACTATTTGCCATATCCATCCACAAGCTATAAAAGCTCTATGTTATTGTCAATTCAGTCGAGATATTCAAACACAGTTTCATCAAGCAAAGAACGAGAAATATGCAACTCATCTAGGTTAGATGTCTGTGTTGAATGATTTGTTTTCACTTGATTCTTCAAATCATGTGCAATGGGTGACAGACGTCCAGGTGGAGTTTTATTGTGAACATTTGTTCATCTATTGTTAAATGTTCCACATTAGTTTCTCATATTACTGTATCACCACACACATCTTTTAGTTGGCAGTATGTTTGTGCAGTTTCAAATTGTGAGCATTCAAACAATGAATAACACTGCTCAACTCACTTTGTATACATGACACAGAGAGCACAATAGCAAGTTATTTCAGCTGGCACTGGGAAAAGATGTTGAGAAACCCATTTGACTTTGGAATGTGCTGTTGGATCACATTCATGTTACAGCTACAAAGCTGGGGTTTCCACTTATTTTTCTACATGTTACAGATAAAACTGAATGGACAAGTTATAACAGTAATTTTCAAAACATTTAAGAGAATTTCTGTACAAACACATTAACGCTATTGTTGACTGTAACAAATAATATTTAGAAAATGTATGAAAAACATATTGTCAACTAAGTCTAAGGAATTCCAAAGAAATTTTTTTTATTTAAGAAAACCATGTTCTTATCATGAAAATTGAACTGAACACCACTCTGAATTACTCCTTAAGCTGACAAATTTGGCAAGCTGTTAGAGTTTAGGATAATGAGTTTAAACTCACTGATCTGTGCTTTCCAGTGACATTAAAACTTCAGGTGCATTTGAGGATTGCTTCACCCAGCTGATTTACCATCTCTTAAGCTAAGTTATTAAAAGGGACAAATGCTAATTTCAGGAAGTTTTCAGTTGTGATGGGAACAGTGTTGAATATTTAAATGCAAATGTCATGCTCATTTATGCTTTATAAAAAGCAGAAATTATTGTGTATTTCATATTTTAGTAAAAACCCAAAGTGCTGATTCCAAGCATTTAATGCATGTGAACATATCCACTTAGTTTTATATATTGTGTACGATATGTTTCTGCTTGAGATGCAAAACTGCATGATCCAGTAAACTGTAAAAAGTGAAAATAGGATAATATAAAATCTGCTTGCTGTATAAAGCTTGCCAGAAGCCAGGAAATAGTGAATATCCACATTAAGACTGTGTATTGTTGTGTTTTGAAACAGAAACCGGACAGCCTAGGGAAGTTGTATGAAATGGATGAAAGTCATGAGCGACGCATCTGGCTGGACAAGCTGCTGCAGTTTATGGAGGAGCGAGGAACACCAATCTCAGCATGCCCAACAATCTCCAAGAACCCCCTCGATCTCTTTCGACTGTACCTCTATGTCAAGGAGAGGGGGGGATTCATGGAGGTATGCAAGGTGCAGTGTTTAGTTCCATGGTAGTTCACCTAGTTAGTCAGTAGTGGCACACCCAGCATCCACTGTACCAGAGGACTCAACTTACCCCATGGCCAGGCACACCATGATGTTCTCACAATCTCATTTCAGAGCCTGTTTCAGCATGTTAGTTCCCTAACCTTGTACCTACCATGCCAACCTGCACAACTTTAACCCTTTCAGACCTGCCCCTGAGAATTGGCAAGGTTCAAATCCTTGCTGCAATGCTATCAAGTGTGTGGTGAAGAAGGAGGTAAAATAAACACTGTGGTACAATGGTGACAAATTTTACTTTATTGATTTTCTCTTCTAGTTTCAACAGACTCCAAAGCTTATTATACTAAGTACACTTGGGTACTGAAAGGGTTAAGTGTATTCATAATTCCATTCTATTGCATTTTTATATAAGTGAATTGTTAAAAACAGTTTGTAAAAATGCCTAAGTTGACCTCAGTATTTAAATGTTTGAGAGTAGATGGTGTTAATAACATTGAAATAATAGCTAATTGTCCATCTCGTTGGTAAAACGTAGGAATGAGACAGCCTCTGAAAATGATCAAAACATCATGAGCTTTAAATGTGTCTTTACGTTTTCTAATTTTATTTTCACCACTTCCAGTAGATGAATGAATTTGTTGATAACTGGTGGAAACTGGGTGATAGAAATAAGTTAGAAATAGTTAATTAGAAGAAGCAATTTTAGAAACTAGTATGACATGATTCTTTTGCCTAGATCTAGCGTAGGCTGTGTGTACGGTAGGCTGTCATACCCACATGTTTTTGACATGTTTCCATTGCATACAAGTGGATTCAAATAAAGAGAGTTTGAGGTAGAATGGGTCCAGGGAAGAGAAATGTTTCCTGTACTGCCTTCACGACTTCTTTGGAGGTAAAACAGAGATTGCAACATTACCATACATCCTGCAGCATCCTCAGCTGTTAAGTGCAGGATCCATTTGTCACTTTCATTGATGTTTCATTCGTTTCTTCTTGTTTTTTTGGTTTGGGTTGTTTTTGTATGTTTCAATTTATGCTTCATCATTATTTTGTTTTTGTTTTGTTTGATTTGACACAAGAAACCTTTTTAAAAGAATTTCCCTAAGATTCAAAGAATCACACATTTGTTTGCTTGTATAAAAGTATGTTGTACTTAAACTAAAGTGTGACTCAGAATTTTCAAGAATGCTAGAGGAAGATCAGACCTATGCACTTGCTCTGACCTTGCTGTATAACAAAATGTTATATACTGTTAATTGTTTCCAAACTAAAAATGGTAGCTATTTTCTACCAACATGCATAAGAAAAAGGTCTGATACTGGAACATTCCAGATTAAAATGGGAAAATACTTGGCAATAAGGCATACTTGTCACACTTGAGCACTTCAAATGTTTTGAATCGCTATGTGTATCAGAAATGTTAGTTTATCAACCCTAACCTAATTGCAAAGCACTGCCAGAAATCAGCACCACAAGCATGGCTATAATATTTGTAGTGAATAGTAGGCCTGATAAGCCTAACTTGAAGCAAAATCTAATTCAAGTAACATTATTTTGGTATAAATGGGAATAAACTGAAGAAACAGTATCACATGACTGATAAAATTTCAGTTTTAAAATAGAACACAAAAATAAAAAATACTTGAGAGGTAGAATCAAACTGAAAAAATTCAATAGCCAGGATTTGAACCACAGACCTTCCGCTTTACTTGCGGCTGCTCTACCATTAAGCTACTGTGACACTTTGCCAGTATGACATTGAATTCTCCAACCGATTTGCTGGAGAATTTAATGTTAGCATAAATAAACAATTACCATAAAAAATACTGTTTCTCAAAACCCAAAGGTTTGCTTTAAATGCAACAAAGGGGATATTTTTAACTTTTTAACATGAAATATGTTAGAATCACATTTATCATTTAGATGTGACCATCATATATTATAAACTTTGATTCAATTATATTTCACACAACCATGTCGTGACAACAAAAGTTTTGAGCTGTATTTCTGACTTGAGCAAAAAGTGCAAATACCTTGTCTTTTATATTTCTTAAACTTGCAGAAAGCATACAGAAATTCAACAAGAGCTTTTAAAAGGGTTTTAACTCTGTTACTTCTGTTGCAACATTTTGTACAAATTTTATTTAATATTGTGGAGTGTTTTTTGTGTATAAAACTGTTTTGATTCGTCGAAGTTGAAGTTGTACATTGTACATTGACTTTTAAGCAGTCGCCCATTTTTTCTCATTGCTTGCATGTGGGATGTTGCCATATACCCACTTTATTTTGACAAGCTCGATGTAATGGTTTCTATCTCTGAGACATTTTTCAAAATGGTATCTTTTTTATTATTTGAATATTTTGGTATATATGAGTGCTTGCTGGTTAATTTAAAGTTTGATAATATTTGATGTTTTCTGATAATAGCTAATGAATTGACAGTGTTTCCACAGAGCAGTAGAATTTATATTCACTCTCTCTCTACTAATAGTAGTTTAAAGTTTATTACTAACACACCAAAGAACTTTTGAAGGATCAGTGATTTGTGTGGAACTGCATTTTGTAAAACATTATGTTACTGGTATATGCAGGTAACAAAGAACAAGACTTGGAAAGACATTGCTGGACTCCTGGGCATTGGTGCTTCATCTAGTGCAGCTTACACTCTTCGAAAACACTACACTAAGAATCTCCTTGCATTTGAATGCCATTTTGATCGTGGCGGTATTGATCCACAACCAATAATCAACCAGGTTGAAGCTTCCTCAAAAAAGAAAGGTGCCAAGGGAACATCTGTGCCTTCACCAGGTTAGTTGTGAAATAATGAATCTTAATTGTGATGGGTAAGTCCCCAGTTTCTTTAAGTATAGTAAAGCATTTGCTTTCTGGATAAAAGTACATGAAGATAACAAACCATAGAAAATGTACAGCACTACACAGGTTGTATCGATAATCTTGTTCCTTCTTCCCCCAATACCACTGCACATCCTCTTCCCCCACTTTAACCACTGTTACCTATATATAATTTCACCCATCCCCAGTTTTTTTTTTCTATTTTCTACAGATTCAAAGAACTTCTGTACTTGAAGCTTGCTCAAATCTCCTCCTTCCATTTTCTGTCTTATTTATTTTCAGAATTCATTGACATAAGTTCAACCAAACTCTCTTCCAGCAGTTTTCCCACTTCCCCATACCAACTCTTCTTTTTATTATATTGCTGTCTATATTCTCACCGACCTCAGAAGAGAACCTGATGTAAACAAACCACATAACCAGCTGTGTGATTGGCTTTGGATGACAACATAGTTCCCTGTTAGACTATAGAAATAGATTACAAAATTATTTTTGTTTTATATTATTTAAGAGTTCATTTTGTTAAAAAACATTGTCAGAATATTGCATTTTAGTTCACACTGCATTTTAAAAAACGTGTGTTTAATTAATAAAAACTTAATGAATGGAGATATGCATATGCACTGTTTTTTATTACTAAAATGCAGTCAGTCAGTCAGTCTTATTGCATTTAGAAGCACTCGTTTGTTTTCATATTGTTTATTATGGTGCGGATAAAGTTAATAATTATGATATCTATGTGAAACATCCCAAAGGAAAACGTTGAAACATGGTGAAAAATCTATTGTGCTAAATGTATTTGTTTGGAGTTTTAATTTTTGTGAGAAGATAATGGAAGTACCTGATAACTGTTTTGTATATTATTTGCCGCATAAACACAAGCTTGCCTGGCAAAATGTTTCAGCTATTATTTCAAAGTGTGTTGTCAAAGTAGCAGTGTTAATGAAAGAAGCATACTGTTATCATTCAGAAATCAACGCTACTGATGTGCTTTTATGCTAGTCAGGTGGTTCAGGTGAGAAGCTTTAGTCTTCAGGCCACGGCATAATATAATTTGTACAGCAGTACTTCACTTGCCTTTTGGTTTGTTTACATCCAATTTCCTTCCAAGACCAGCAGGAGTATAGGTTTAGAATATGTACCAATATTTCAAAATTGTTTCAATTATTATAGTTTTTGTTCCTAGTTCTGCCCAACTTCATAAACATTATTTATTTATGCCAACAAACTTACTGTTGGTGTTTTTAAGTTAAAGTTCTACCTTTCATAAACATTTTGTTAAACCCAAATATCTTGTGTGCCTCCCTTTGGTATTGTCCAGATTCACATCATCCTTGACTCTACTACTCCTTGTAATCTTTCTAGCCAGTTCTTTGGCAGTGTTGAAACTTGCTACAAACATGTTGCAACAACTTTCATAACTTACTTGTCTTCTGTTTGTGCACATACAAGGTGCCTCAAAAAACACTAACAAGCTTAATATGTTGTGCAGGATGGCAAACTGATCGGTTTTCAAGAAGGAACCCCTATCTGGAAATGCACGATTTGGAATTGTAGCAAGTGTGAAATGGGTATGCGTTCATATTTTGTCAATAAACCCAACATGAATAGCACATTTACATTACAGACAGGCTTCGAACTCTGTACCTCCTACGTCATTGCAGAGCCTATGTCGGCAGTGGTGAGCCTTGTGCACATGACCCGATATGTGGAATTATGTTTCAAGATTTTCAAATTCTCCGTGGATACAAGAAATGAGGTCCTCTGCTGACGTTACAGGAGTGATATACACCATACTCTTTGTGAACCCCACAGAAAATAGGTGAGATGTGTCAGATCTGGCGACCGTACTGACCATAGAACTGGTCCACCTCAATCCATTGATTTGGACATGTGACATTGAGGTGATTGTGCAGATTTACATCACAGTGTGCTGGAGCTCGACCATTTCAGCAGCTGTGTACTGGTACATATCACACTGCTGTTACAAAATGTTACTCTACTGGAAACTACACAAATAATGCAGTAGGATGCGCACCAAGGACTCCATGGAGGAATGTGGCACATGGCTGGAATGTTATTGTACTCAGATCATTCATCCCCATACACAAGTGGTTAAAGGATTGTGTATGCTCCATATTAAGACTTCTTTTTCTTTACCTGTTTACCCTCCCCTTATGTAGGACTTACAAGACAGTGCCTAGAGTCAGACGCCTGTCGGGGAACACAGGAACCTATGTACCAGACAGAGTGTAGTGGTCAGTATGAGAGTGAGGAAGTGATTACCATCCCCTTATGTAGAACTACAAGCCAGTGTCTAGAGTCAGATGTCTGTCAGGGAACACAGGAACCTATGTACCAGACAGAGTGAAGTGGTCAGTATGAGAGTGAGGAAGTGATTACCCTCCCCTTATGTAGGACTTACAAGTCAGTGTCTAGGGTCAGACGCCTGTCAGGGAACACAGGAACCTATGTACCAGACAGAGTGAAGTGGTCAGTATGAGAGTGAGGAAGTGATTACCCTCCCCTTATGTAGGACTTACAAGCCAGTGTCTAGAGTCAGACGTCTGTCAGGGAACACAGGAACCTATGTACCAGACAGAGTGAAGTGGTCAGTATGAGAGTGAGGAAGTGATTACCCTCCCCTTATGTAGGACTTACAAGCCAGTGTCTAGAGTCAGATGTCTGTCAGGGAACACAGGAACCTATGTACCAGACAAAGTGAAGTGGTCAGTATGAGAGTGAGGAAGTGATTACCCTCCCCTTATGTAGGACTTACAAGCCAGTGTCTAGAGTCAGACGTCTGTCAGGGAACACAGGAACCTATGTACCAGACAGAGTGAAGTGGTCAGTATGAGAGTGAGGAAGTGATTACCCTCCCCTTATGTAGGACTTACAAGCCAGTGTCTAGAGTCAGACGTCTGTCAGGGAACACAGGAACCTATGTACCAGACAGAGTGAAGTGGTCAGTATGAGAGTGAGGAAGTGATTACCCTCCCCTTATGTAGGACTTACAAGACAGTGTCTAGAGTCAGATGTCTGTCAGGGAACACAGGAACCTATGTACCAGACAGAGTGAAGTGGTCAGTATGAGAGTGAGGAAGTGATTACCCTCCCCTTATGTAGGACTTACAAGACAGTGCCTAGAGTCAGACGCCTGTCGGGGAACACAGGAACCTATGTACCAGACAGAGTGTAGTGGTCAGTATGAGAGTGAGGAAGTGATTACCATCCCCTTATGTAGAACTACAAGCCAGTGTCTAGAGTCAGATGTCTGTCAGGGAACACAGGAACCTATGTACCAGACAAAGTGAAGTGGTCAGTATGAGAGTGAGGAAGTGATTACCCTCCCCTTATGTAGGACTTACAAGCCAGTGTCTAGAGTCAGACGTCTGTCAGGGAACACAGGAACCTATGTACCAGACAGAGTGAAGTGGTCAGTATGAGAGTGAGGAAGTGATTACCCTCCCCTTATGTAGGACTTACAAGCCAGTGTCTAGAGTCAGACGTCTGTCAGGGAACACAGGAACCTATGTACCAGACAGAGTGAAGTGGTCAGTATGAGAGTGAGGAAGTGATTACCCTCCCCTTATGTAGGACTTACAAGACAGTGTCTAGAGTCAGATGTCTGTCAGGGAACACAGGAACCTATGTACCAGACAGAGTGAAGTGGTCAATATGAGAGTGAGGAAGTGATTACCCTCACCTTATGTAGGACTGACTTATAAGCCAGTGCCTAGAGTCAAACGCCTGTCAAGGAGCACAGGAACCTATGAACCGGACAGAGTAAAGACCTGGAAGCGGGTAGTCAGCCAAGCACCAAGTATGAGAGTGAGGAAGAGAATGATATGAAGTGCAGACAAAATTGATGAATGGAAAGGTGATAATTGATAGAATTAGTGATGGGGGAAACTGGAGAACCTGGTGAAAACCCACCCAGATGCCACTTTGTCCGCTACAAATACCACATGCGGGCCCCTGGGAGTGAGCCCAGGCCACCTAGGTGGTAGGCGAACAGTCTAACGGTTTGGCCATGGCACTGTCTTCGTATTAAGACACCAAAACAAATCTTAAGAAATGTCACAACCATTCGTTCTCAAACTATCCTGTGCCCAAATTATATATTTCCAGACAGGGGTTCCTTCTTGAAAAGCACTCAGTTTGCCATCCCACACAATATACTAAACATTTTCAGTGTTTTTAGACACTTTGTATAGATTGTGGTTCCCACTTCCCACTCACTCGCTCGCAAAATAATCCATTTCTTTCACTACCTCAATTGTGTTCTCAATACCATTGTCTTTCCTTAATTTTGACCCTTTTTAAAACACTGTTTTCTGTGAGGTTTTGATGTGTATTTTCAACCCACATTGTGCATTTATTTATGGTTAGACACACACTTTGACTGATTGCAATATAAAAATGCGTGTGAGATGCCACTATCCATGTGCCTACCATAGATTTGTTGCATCCTGTAGTGATAACTAGTACTTTACGTGTTGTTTTATTCTAAGGAAGTAAAGCAGTAACTTTTATGATTGACAGCACTTGACAAACTCGTGGCAATCAAAAGACTAGCATGTTCAAATGATGAGTAAATCTTTGACACTGTACCATATTTCTCCAACTACAAGACACATCAAATGCAAGTTGATCATTTTTCATGAATCTAATAAAGGAGCATAGCTTGTTATAGAAAACACACAAAACTTAATGTTTAAAATAGAAAATTAAAATCCTTTGCAGACAATTTTTGAATAAATGCATATTGTGATGATACATTTGGTGCATGGTTCTGTACTCAGGGTCCTCGTTTTTATTCCTGGCTATAGGATGCAATTATAAGTTGTGGCTTTCACCCCTTAACTAGCTCTGCAAAGCATTGCAGGGCTCAGTAAAACCTGTAGGTCCCCTCATTCCATTATCATGTTCACTTTTAATCCTACCATCAGAGATAATGGATGGTAGGATTAAAAATGTACTTTAATGGGACAAATTTCCATTAAGGTAGTAGTAGATCACATGGGAAGCATTAGAAATGCCAACATGGGTATAAGCACTCATATATTGTACGGCCAGTGTATCTCTGGCTCTGAGATTTCTCAAGGCCTCGTGATGCGGTGTTGCCAGTTGTTTAGCTGGAATTTCAAACAGGCTATTTGAAATATTTGATACATCTGCAAAGTGCATCACTGCTTTGCAAATTTATGTGGACAGTATGCATAGAAATGATCACAGAATAGTAGAATATGGAGACAATTGTTATACCATTTACCTACCGGAAAAAGCAGGTACAAACCCAAAGCAATTGAAATCACGTGGTCCTGTAAAACTAAGTTGGCAACATGGTGCTGCATTTGGAAGTCATGCCTAGCAGTGAGACCACTGATTGGTGCTAGTAGAAAGTTTTAACATCCAGTGCTTTACTTGCTTCCAGTATTGCCAAAAGTAACAGCTACTGCCCATAACAGATGTAAAGGCACTATTCGAACAGAATGGTGGTGTAACGAAGATGTTGCACCTGTATTTCAATGTTTTAAACTTAATACATATCATATAGTTTCATTGTTAAGATAATTTTGAGAATCCATTTTCCAAAACTCATTACTACATGTTGGCAATGTTAACCTTCCCCGTTCAACTCATTACAGATGTAAAACGTCAGGGCCGGAGATCCACTGGCCGTACAATAGTCATGGTTATTCGCTTTTTAGGCCATTGGAGTCAGTAGAAAAGAAGAAGAACAACAACAACAATAATAATAATAATAATAATAATAATAATTAATAATAATAATGATAATGAAGATTATGATATATTCAGAACCACTGCATTAAGAAAACAATAGTTATAAGTAAAGATATAATAGTTATATATGAAGATATCAAGATATTATGCAATGATGTATCTTGCTTTCCCAGCAGTGGTTCATTGACATGCTCTACTGATGAAAGGAAATACTGTAACTTTAAGAAAGCTTTTGCATCATTCTGAATCCCTCAAATAAGGCTTGCTAGTGAATCCAGACATAAAATGAAATACACAGCACCTTGTCTGTAACCTAATTACCTGGACTGAGTTCAGAGCTGTGTGCGACTTCCCAAGGTATACAGCAGAAATGTGAGACTACTTTTGATTTTCAGATGTTTTGGATAAAATGAAACAGTGTCTTGTATTCTGAGAAATATGACACCTAAATCTGATTGTGTAAAGCAAATCATCTGGACATGCAAACAAATGGACACTGTTGGTGTTCATTCAGAAAGATATGCAAATAAGCCAAGGAAAAGTGGACTAGGAATATTTCTATTACATTGTTTTTTTCTTTTAAAAACTTTGTGAAGGAAGAAGATAACACTGATTCAATATCAACATAATACGTTAATTTTAAATATGGTCTGAAATTTTAAACTAAAGTTACTGTGAAGTGTATCAAAATGTAGAGCTTCAGAAGTAGAATTCAGTGATGCCACAAGTTCAAAGTTAAAATTAATTTACGGATTGATACTGGTATAATTCCTCCACTGATCTTAGTTTTCAATGTAATTAATATAATAATATTTTGAACAAGTGTAATATCGTGTAAAAGGGTCGCACTGTGGCCAGTGGTTAGACCATTTGCCTTTCACCGAAGTGGCCCAAGTTCGAACCCAGGCAGCTGCATGTGAGATTTGTGGTGAACAAGGCAGTGCAGGGGTGGGTTTTCTCCAATTTCCCCTGCCATCTCATTCCACTGGTGCTCCATCTTCATTCCATGTCTCACCAGTGTAACCGCCTGCAGTGCCACATGTAAAAGTGGGCGTTAAACACTACCAAAAGGAAAATGTTCTAAACATGTGCGTAGTGATTTCCAGTAGAAATTTGCATATGTAATGTTAGTTTTATTGTTGCTGATAAAGGGGTTAGTGTTTGAAGGAGAATAATAAGTAAATTTAACACTCAGATACATCTTACTTTAACATAAATGTAGATTAGAAGTCTTTGTCTTGGAAGTCTAGGGGCACATTGGCTATGGCGGTGTAATGAATGTCTCCCATAAAGTTGATGGAAGTTTGTGAAAGAGTGAATACTGAGAAGGTTAAACAACAAAGCAAGATCCAGTTTTTAAATTTCCTGGAGCATGCTTTGGAAGCTAATTTTCTCCATTGTCAACCATAGCTTTGCTTGATTGTACAGATTGCAGAAGTGGCAAGCTACTGCATTTAGCTGTAAATATCTTCAGGGAAATTTGTATATATGCGATTACATCTAAAACTTTAATGTGGAGTGTTAAATCTACTCATTTTTCCATTATTTCACTCTGTCTTACCAGTATTTGTTGAGAATCTATTGTAAATTTTTTCTCTGTGCTTCCAAAACTGTAGGTTGCTTAAGATTGCTTCCATAAGTTAATTTTCAAAGCTACAATTTGCTTGTTGCTTAGTTATTATGGGTAATCTTTGTTTAGTATGCTAAATGTTAAAAGGAGGTACTTAGTGAACACCATTTGCAGGGTCGTCCAATTCCCAAGACTCATTTCCTGCTCCTGGTTCAAGTGGAACATCCATGGATGGCTACGGATATGGATACCCACCTGGGAGCACCCCTGACTATAACACTCCTCCCATGCAACGTCCACCCTCTCAAACCAACGCACCCTCTCCTCACCCAGGTATGTGAATATTGCCTTTAAATGCAGGTAAGATGCAGATTTACTCTGCACTGTAACTGACAATGTAAATGTGTCAAGAAAGGAATATTAGAAGGTTATTACATAATATTACAGTGATGATTAATATGTAAGTGGAACTTGGGTACTTTCTGTCACTGCTGGAAATAAGAAATTAGCTTAGCCAAGCAGAATGTATTAGGATTTGTGTATAGCACAGGGGCAAACTTACAGGTCAGGTTAGATGAGCAACAAAACTGTAACTTTTAAAACTAGTATTCATTTTTAAGTGGTATTAACTGCAATACTTGTCTCATAAGCAATTTTAAAGAAATCAGTTTTCAAATGTAGCATGAATCTTGTATGTTCTAATGTGAAAAACTTTTTAGTTCATGAATCTTAGTTTGGTATGGTTTGTAAACTTTCCACATTTGATGCACAAAGCCGTGTGTATATTTTTGCCTTTAAAGAAAATACATATGTTTGATGTCACAAATAAATGCTGATTTGGGAGTTCTAGCAGAATAAGCATTTGTTAAACTTTGGCATAAGCATGTGTAGCTGCAGTTCCCATAAAAAGAAAATAGGAATTTTTTTTCACTTCCTCATTTTCCTTAGAATAATCAATTTCTTCCCCAAATAAAAGGATGCAGGTGTTGAGTACATTGTATTTTAAAAGTAAATATGCTCTCATAAGAACAAAGTAATATTTGGATTGTATACAGTGCGATGCCATTGTAACCTAGGAATATACCAGAGTCTTCTCAGCCTGCAGATTGAGAAGTTATGCAGTCGTGGTGTTTTACAGGCTATGCCATAAACACTGTCCACTGCATTGCGTTGTATCAGTGTCGACCAAAATAACTGTTTTGTGCCACTGTGCATGAAGTGACTTGCTCTTATAGCACAACAGTAATGAAAGTTCCAGGCTCAAATACTGCCACTGAAGGTATTTTTTATGTTTAGTAAATTTAACAAGAAGTGATAGTTCGGCATTGGAGCATTGTTTCACTTAGTTGATGTGAAGTTCAAGAAAACCCAAAATGTTACTTGTTAGAATATGCTTTAATGAACATCATAAATGTATAATAACAATATGATTATTGCTTAAAAACATGAGGCATTATTACATAATATTTTACTGTTTAAAGCTACTCTTTCATACAAAAGAAAGCCAATAAATTGTTCAAAGAGTTTACAAAATGTAGTACATACATACAAAGTAGATAACAGCTGAAACTTTGTATTTATAGGAAAATCCACTTTTGTGCATTTGGAAAGAACACATGATTTGTGACATGTTCTTGAAACATAACCAAATAAAACCGTATTATTTATTTATGCCAACAAACTTACTGTTGGTGCTTTTAAACACACAAGCCGTGTGTGGGCAATGTTTGAGAGGTAGAACCGGAACTTAAAAATTCAATGCCACAGCTGGGATTTGAACCACAGACCCTCCACTTACAAGGTGGACTACTGTGACAACCTACAAAAATGACATTGAATTCTCAAACCAGTTCATATTTTTCCTGGTAAACCACAAAGGCATCTCACATCAGCGGAGGGTCTGCGGTTCAAATCCCAGGTGTGGCATTGAATTTTTAAGTGCCAATTCTATCTCTCAAACATTGCCCACACACGACTTATGTGTTTAAAAACACCAACAGTAAGTTTGTTGGCATAAATAAATAAATAATAATTACCATCTGAAGGTCATTTAATCCTGGGATATAAAGTACTTACAATATAAGTCACCATTGGGGTAATTGTCTCTGATGTGAGACTGCCTTTGTGATTTACCAGGAAAAATATGAACTGGTTTGAGAATTCAATGTCATTCTGGTAGGTAGTCACAGTAGCTTAATGGTTAGAGCACCCACCTGGTACGCGGAGGGTCTGTGGTTCGCATCTGTAAAATGTAGGGTTGCCTAATTACCAATCCACAGGATGAGAAGACTTGTCTGGTATAATAACGTTTCTATCATATCAGTGTCCAAATTAAAGTTGCATACAAAGGTGTGCATACTAACTCAGTACTATTTCTTCAACATTTACTGCCCTTTGAAGACAAGCATGGAGGACATCCTGTACTGTTTGTCTCTTGCTCACATTCTTCTGATTGTCAGACTTAATGCTGAGAAAAAGCTTTGCATCAGCTGCAGTGAAATGTTGAAGTGATTACAATAAACATAGATTCCATTTCTATTTGACTGTCGCCATTGCCAAACCAATGAACAAACCACTTTTGTCTAATTTCAGCATTGCTGCTTATTTAGAATCATATTCGCTATTAATATTTGCAGGTGTGATTTTGTTGCAGTAATTACTATCCTGCATAAAATTAAAAGTTGTTTGTATGAATTTAATTCTAACATACAATAGTAACATAAAGAATTAACAGTAACTTTTGATATTGCATTTCTTCTTCATGCCACAGTGTAGTCTTAATCAATGTCAAGAAATACTTAAAGTAGGTGCCATTGCATGTTGACAGTTTTTTGAAAATTCATGCAGTCAAGGGGTTAAATCTCAAATGCAACAGAGCACTGTTACATCTTTATAATAGATATTGGAATATAGACTGTAACATTCAAGAGTGATCCTAGAAATAATCTACTACTTCAATGTTGCTTAAAGTTGTTGAGTGTCTGTTTCCCAACACTGTGGCAGTGTTTGTTCAATATTGTAAATACTAACCATTAACTGGACTTGACGTTAACAGAAAATGCTGACATTAGACTGAATGAAGGAGTGTTTTCTATTGCAATCAGTATAAGCCACGGCCTCTCAAAGCTCAAAATCACACAGGGTGCAATCCAGGGGGCAGAGGTTTCTTGCATGTTGCATCTTGGCATCTCGTTTAAGCTCGGCTCAACTCTCACACTGCAGAGCAAATAAGCAGACTCGAAGTCTGTATTGATGGAAGTGGGTTACTTGTCAGTGAAATTAATGCATGCAACAGAGTACCTAATTATGGAGCAATTTGCTCTAAAGAAAGCAAAGAATACCGAAAGTCTGTTTAAATTAGAGCAGCAACCTTATCTTTTTGAAAGTCATGACGATAAAAGCCAAATGCCTCATCTACAGTACAATAACTACATATGTAAGAAAATCATGTGTTGAAGGACACTACAACAAAGTACACCCATAAATACAGGGCTTTCGAATCGGTTCTTCACAACTGCACGGCCTTTTGCCTGTGCAAGTTTGAAGCTGCCATGGCCGGGTTTGCCGCTACTAACAAGCCGCACATAAAACATGTATAAAAATCTTATCTTATAGAAAATGCTGTGTCGTGAATGATGGTTTAATGGATCCTCAGCTTCTGTTCTTTTCAGATGAGGCGTGTTTCATCTAAATGGCCATGTAAACACTCATAATAGTCCGTATTGGGCATCTCAAAATCCACATCGCGTTCAAGAAATCCCTCATTATGATCGGAGAGTTGGAGTTTGGTGTGCTGTTAGTGCTAGACGCATAATTGGTCCAATATTTTATGACCAGACTGTAAATAAAGAGAGGTACCCTGTGCTAGGGGTCCCGGGTTCGATTCCAGGCAGGGGGGTAGGAATTTTCCTCCAGCCAAGATTATTCCTCATCCTTCCCTGAGTCTGGAAGTATGGACGAAAGTGTGAATGTGTGTGTGAATCCAACGTATAAAAACCCCACTGTTAAACGAGTAAAACCAATAGTCAAGGCAGCCGATATGACCTCTGCAGTTAAAGGCAGGATATAAATGGGACAATAAAAAAAAAAGAGAGAGGTACCGAAATGACATTTTGGCCGCATTTTTTTGTGAACTGACAGAAGAGAAATCGCATGGGTGGTTTCAACAAGATTCTGCTACTGCCCATACAGTCCTAGAATAAAATAGGGAAGTGTTTGAAGATAGAAGCACTGGTGTATGGCCCTCTCGCTCTTCTGATCTAATAGTGTGATTTTTACTTGTGGGGTAACCTGAAAGACAAAGTTTACGAGAAAATCCTCACACATTGGAAGAACTAAAACAAAATGTTAGAAATGAAATCAGAGCATTACAGTAGCCCAACTTAATTGTGTGAATCAGAATGTGTTTTCCCGATATAATGCCTGTATAGCAGACGAGGGACAACATTTCCAGCATTTTCTATAAGGTAAGATTTTTATATATGTTTTACGGACAGCTTGTTAGTAGCTGCAAACCCGGCCGCGGTAGCTTGAAACCTGCACAGGCAAAAGGCCGTGCAGCGGTGAAGAACTGCTTCGAAAGCCCTGTATATGGTGAAATCATAGCATAGGGTATGCTAGAGAGGAATAATTAAATAGGTTGCTATATTTTGTAGAGAAGCATTGTACAACAATGTTTGTACCAGTGCTTTCTAGATCATAGAAACAAAAGACCAGATTTGGTCATAACAAACCAGATTAACCAATTTAACACTGTGCACTGCACATGAATATTACACAATGAGGCAGAAACACTAAAAGTGAAGCAGCATGAGATGGTAGAGCAAGAGAGGCAAGTTTGAGGAAAAGAGCAAACGGAGGTTTGCACCGAGGTCAACTTTTCATAGATGAATTTTGCACCTTGCACCATTCGATGCACTGGTGTATGCACCCTGAGAGGCCCTGGTCTAAGCATATTACATTGCTTAACCTCTTCAGCGATATGGACGTGAAATCACGTCCATTTAAAATGACGGATGAGCGATATGGGTGTGTATACACGTCCTGTGCGTTTGTGCATTTATCCCTTATCTAACTCAACTTATTTTAATTTTCCCTTTATGAAACATTTAAGTAAAGTCTATATACTTTACTGGCTTACCTTTATATGTTCCTTGTGCAGTGATATGCCTCAAAACAGGGATAAACACACAAGAGTACATCTCCACATTCGCGAATTCCCTTCTTGTGGCACACGAAACACTTTCGAGATGGGCGGGACTTTCTTTGCTCTTGGTGGTATCCTTTTCGGATAATGTTTTCCTTGAAGTCTGAGGGGTGCAGGGGTTCTGGATTTTCTACCCCCAACGTGGTATTGTTCAATTAGGCTGCAAGCTATTGATAGTTGGAAGTCCAGGTAGGTCATTGTCCTGTGTGGGTTTAGAGCTCTCCAAATTACCAAACAATTGTATATGGTTATATCCAGTTGGTGCAGAAATACCTTTTTATACCACTGCTCCCTTCATCTACAAGCAGGAAAGTATATGTATGTATTTCAACAAAGAAAGAAACGGAGTCTCCTAAGTTACGAAACACGCGTAAGCAAAAGTTGCAAACATGGTGTATTCTGATGACTCAGAGACCACGCATACACTAGTGCTCTGTCACATTATGCCTTGTTTTGCTGATGCATAAGCCACACATACAATGGGTCGACTACTGTTTCTTTCTGAGGACTTGTATTAGATGCGTTCGACAGAGTAAAGTTAACTTTTCGCCACAGTGAAACAAAATAGTGCCATTTCAACATTTTGTAAATGCAACTCAACTTTGCTGATGACGTACATGTATACTGCATATAGCGAGTTTTATGCCAGTTTTTGTTTCATTAAAATAACTTAATATTTACACAAAATAAAGCTTTGTATATACAAAGCACATTTTAGCACAGTTCTTGGCTTGCAGACGTTTTAAATAGCCATCGCTCAAGAGGTTAAGTATATCTGATGTTGCAATGTGATACTCCCAATTCATTGTCTTACTTATCTTTTCACAAGTCATTTCTCACAACTTAAGCACCACTGCCTTCAATGAAGTCTTTCAGGACATTGATTTTTCCCTTTCTAATATGATTGTCACTTCTCAACCTAGAGGTCTTGGGTTTAATGCCCAGCTGAGGTTGGGAATCTTTGTTTAACCAGAAAATTCCCTTTCCTCTGCAGAGTCAGGACGTATGAATGTGGAAGCAAATGGGATGTGTTTAATGCTAAAATAAGAATCAATAGTAAAAAACCTTACAATTCAGCAAGCAACAAAGTGTCTAATATGACCAAAGAAGACAAAGGCTATACAAATAAACAATTAAGAAAAAAACTCATAACTTATTTTTTCATCCTTTACATACGTAACATCAATATGTACATATTTACAATGGTTTACATAGTTTTGCTATTGTAATACTCTTCCAGACTGTAAAATGTGTTTTCAATAGTTTTTTGCTGCTTTTAAAAAGCATTTACTGTTATTAACGACTTTTATTTGCTTAAGCAACAGAACCATTGTTTTCCCATGCTTCTTACATCACAGATAATTACTACCCCTAAGGGTCAATTTGAAATATTAGTCATTGTTGCGTGAGCAATATGGATGAACACTTAACTTTGTACCCTCTTTGTCTGGTAAAAGATTTTTTATGCCTTTGTATATACATATATATTGTTAGCTAATGCTGGATTTCCGACAATGAAGTCATTAATCAGAGAGCACCATATTTTTATGTTTTGGTGGTCACATCACTCTCTCACAACCCCCGGAATGTCTGGAGGACCACACCTGTCGTTGGTTTACGGGTCTCACCGACCTGACTGGGAGAATTATCAAAATAAATTCACCGACCATATCCTCTGATTACCAATCAGAGGACGTATTACATGCCATGACAGGTCAGCATGTTGGGGTTAAGATTTTATAGAAAAATTAGAGAAATGGAGAGGTTCCCTAGCCCTCGGGAACCCTAATAGCATCGGGGTCGGAAGAGAACAAGAGATGACCAAGGTAAGGTCAGATAGAAAAGTTACAGTGAGGAGCAAAACACCAGTAACTGGAAGTAATGTTCTGCTCAGCTTGGGTACCTTGTGGTCGCTATTCACACATCCCCTAGACGGAGACCCCTGATTCTTTGTGTGTATATATATATATATATTGCAGTTAAGAGTTGAAACATTACAATTTTTGAAGATCAGTCCACATGGATGTTGGTTGTCTACTGTTTGTAATTTTGAATGCATTGGGGAGGGGGATAACTCAAAATTGTTTTAATATCTGTTGCTGTGATATTCTCCGTTTGAGTAATTCTATGCTTTATATATGAATAAATGGAAGCATAGTACATCTGCTTGACTATTTTTTTTTAATCTATTATATATCTTATTTCTTTATGTAAATGTCTTTATTTATTTTTTTATTTTATTTAATTTATTTTTTGTGCTATATGCATTATGTATGGTTTCCAGTTGAGCTGTTTGTCAATAGGAAGTTACACCAACATTTTTTCTGGAATAATTTCTCCAATTTGCTTCTGCTTCTACCACTTCATTGCTTTGGCTTTAATTATGAAGGCTGTCATCTGCATACCCAATAGCTAGTCCTCCACAGTGATTCACATATACCATGGGCCCAGTTTACAACCTTGTGGAACCCGTGTCTAATAGTTCATTAATGATTTTATTTTTTCCTCTAGTTTATTTGAACTTATGTTAGTTCTATTTTTCACATATGAGCTGACCTAATGTTTCCAAATCCCCAAATGCATAGTTTTCTAAGTTTAATAAAATATGTATATTTACACAATCCAAAGCTTTTGATAGATCTTAGAAAATGACAATTACTTTTACATGGTAATTAGTACAGTTATTATATGCTTTATCAATAGTAGAATTATCATACACCCTTTGAAATAAATATAAATTGAACATACATGTAAGTAAAACCTCAGTTTTATCAAAAGATGTTTGATCTAAGTTACTAAGACAGTTTCCTAGCTTGTGGACAAAGCAGTTCATTACGCACTTGTTCAGAATGATCTCCACTAGCAATGCATCTCCCAGTTGATAGTTCCTTCCTTGTGGTCTGGATGAATGTGTAATAATGATTTTGCATAGAACCTAATAAACTAGAATGGGTCACAGAAATTAAATTGTTGAAAATGAAAACCACTTCCCTCCCCCCAAGCGCTCTGATTTAAATTTTATACATTTGAACTTTTCTCCTTTGGTGTAAGTTATACTTTCTACCCTTAGTGGTATAGCCATAAATTCACGTTTTGGAAGTTAAGACATTTGTACAAAAGAAAGTTCTATCCATTTGTACAAGAGGTAGACCAGCATGCAACTGGACAGGACAGAACACAACAACATTGTGGACAACCACATTGTATAGATCTGTAGTGTCAATATAAGTTGCAGAACCTTACTTGCATCACGTTTCTTGGTCCAGTGTGCACCTCAAAGTTTAAGCTAATGTGAAAATTGTGCTTTGCATTATTTCTACTCCTTTTCGTAAGGGTTAAAGCTTGCATTTTATTTAGTTATGTAGTTTTACTCCCAGCTGGACTTAGCGAGAGATACTACTGCTCAGTGTTAGATGCTTATTTTGTGCTTAGTTCCTGCTTTGCTTTTACATTTTAAGATAGTTGAGGAAGGTAGTTTGTGATTGCTTCTTTCCCTCACTCACTGACTCACCGATAGGTGTGGGGGTGCCGAACCAAGGTGCGGGGGATAACATTAGCGTTTCCAACCCTTTTGACGACGTGGCATCAAGTCAATCTCAGAGGCCTGCAGGCTTGCCCAATTCCTATGGACCACCTTATGGACCCTCCGGTGGCCCCCCTCGCCCCCAAGGTACGAGCTAGTAGTCCGGCGTGCTGCTTGGCGTTTTGTTCTTTTGCGTGGACCGCCATGTTTTTCTATCTTTTGACTGTTTTGTGCACAGTACTCGCATGCAGTAATTTGTACTACATCTGCTATACTGCCGAGCATGTTGAATAGCTTACTGTAGCTTACAAGGTGTGTTTATGTCTTAGTTTGGGACAGGTGTATCTGTGTGTGGTTCTGTCCGGTGCTACTTGCTGGTTTACCTCTTTTACTGTTTCTTCGTGTTGCACTTGCCAACTCTCAATGTCTTCTGTAATAATTTATATTGTGTTGAATGTATCTTTTTATCTGTGTCTTTATTACTTGTAGCTTGGAGATATATTGGAAATGCTCTCTGTTAAGTATATTTAGACATTTTGTAATATATATTTCAATTGCCACCTTTGCAGAAACTATAAACTTAGTCAGGACACTGGCCATAAAAGCGTATTTGTTAGGTTTATCTCTTTCGGGCTTGGACCATGGTCTAGAGGGCATCAGAGATACCGACATTTTGCCAGGTACTGTGCAGTACTTGACAAAACGTCAGTATGTTTGATGCCTTCTAGGCTACGACCTACAAGCCCAGAAGAGATAAACATAGCTAATTTGAAGAAATGTTTTGAAATTCATAAAGGTTATAATACAGCGGTATGTTTTACAAGCATTGTTAAAAATTTAAATCTGGTATATGTTACATTTTATTATTAATAAGGGTTAAGTTGCTAGATGAATTAGCATCTTTTAGGACTTTTTTCTTTCCCTAGCCTTTAGAAGCGAGTGCTTGGGAAATTTAACACTTTCCATAAAACCTGTGGTACTTGCCTTCTACTTCCATGCAGGATGTTTTAGCATTATTGTGATGTATCTTATTATAATGTATGGTAACTTACCTAATAATAAATAATTTATTATAATAATGAGGTCTTGTGTTACACTGATGTTATTACTTTCTGAATTATTATATATCTGAATTTTGGAAAATCTGTTTTGTTAGATAGCATCTAAGGACACCCAGAAGTGTGTTTTGGGTTGGAAAAAAATAGATTTTTCTCTCACTTCTTTCTCTCACCATTTTATCTTTTAAAAATAAAATAAATTAAATTGTGAGGCACTACAGACTCTGAAGGGCCTGGATTTGACAACTTCGTACCTACTATGTATGGCAGAAGCGGGGTAATGTGGTTCACGTTATGCATCCCCCAGCCAGAAAGTTGACCTGTGAGACCAAGATCACTAACTTGAAAGGTGCTGCAGATAAGAACACTATTTTTGGGAATAATATGCAACGCTTCCGGCCCTTATCAGCGGGTGAAATATTTATGTAAGTTAGATATGTTTCAGTTTACATGGGAAGCTTGCATACAAATTAATATGTATTTTGTAATTTGAGTGCCATAATTAATAAGAATTCAAATCAGTTATTTCAAGTATATAAAATTTCCCATCGTGACCTAATGAAATTGTTTCATTAGCCTACCATTTATAGATGCAGAAATTTTGAATACAATGTGCAACTGGAAAGACACTGTTGATTGTTTCTCAAGTTAAAGGACCTGATATGATGAAGGGAAGTCACTTTTGGGTGTCCTTAATATCATTTGAATGTTTGTAAGTTACTGGACACAGTAACGGGTGTTTGTGCATGATTTACCTACATGTGGTGACGTCTGAAGCAGCCTAGCACTTGTAGTCCAGATTGCATTTCATGTGTTGTAACAAACAGAAATATAATACACAACCATCAAGCAACTATTATTTATATAAAGCAAACTTTTTAACTAAAATGTTGTGCAATCACTTTGATGTATCATGTGCTTCTGTGTTTTGTGTTTGCTGATTTCTGACGAGGCTTGAAACTTGTAACAAAGTCTATAAGCTAATAAAGATTATTATTATTATTATTATTATTATTATTATTATTATTATTATTATTAAGAATACTCTGCCAGGTGCAGATTTTCGATATAGCATTGCCATTTACTGGAACTAAAATACATTTGTTCATGTTTATTGCCATTAAAATCAAGATTAAGTGTATAGTTGTTATAAATTATCCATTCTAAGTAGTAAACGTAAAGAGATGATGCAACTAAAGCAATGCTTCAAAACTAAATACCGTATTTCATTGCATAATCATCACACTTTTTTTGCGAGTGCGACCATTATGCAAAAAATAAACTAAGACTAGCTGTGTTAACTTTCAGCAACTAGTGTGTAATAACAGGAATAAGAGCAAGTCTGAGCACATTGAAGCACAGCCATGTTACGCTCTTTGTGGTTGAAAAGAGGGAGAAACAAAAATGATGCTGACCCAGCAATGCAAACACCTGCTCCAAAATATAACAATAAAAAAAAAATCTGATTGTTGCTCTCACATGACTTTCTCTTCTCTTGTACTAACCATTCTTACACTCTTATTCCTATATCTTCATGTTAGTTGAGATAAACATTTGTACAAATTATCTTATTGCTTATTTCCTTGTAGGTACAAGGAGAATTTGGAAATACAGTAGGCTTTGAGTGCTAGTCAAATCTTTTAAAGCTTTGAAATTCCGTTCTCTTTGCACGGTTAACATTCCATTTCACGAAAGTTTTGAGTTTTCCAAAACTGACACAAATAACAAGCAATATCTCTGAAATGGTTCACTCTACAAAAAAATTTATTCAGACACAAATTGTGTGTTTTACGGAGATCTACACTGTTTGTATATTAAGATTTGGTCTATCTCTTATGGTTTACGAGTTATTCCAAAGTCATCCAGATTAAGCAGAACTACATAGGCCAGAAAATTAAAAATATACATTTAATTTGTCATACAAATATCTTAAACATGTGGTATTTTAATCAAAATCGTTAGAGCCATTTTCAAGAAAATCAAAATTTTCAAAGCAAAGGATGGTTTAGGGTGGGGTTATTTTCTTCAAAATCTTTGTCACATCCTTGAAAGACATTAAACTTGAATACCAACTTTGGTCTTTAGTCGACTTTTCGTTTTTGAGTTATACTGTCCACACACATACACACCTTTTTCTAAAAATGCTTTTTTTTTTTTTTTTTTTTTTTTTTTTTTTTTTTTTTTTTTTTTTTTTTTTTTTTTTTTTTTTTTTTTTTTTTTTATTCAGGGGGTCTCAAAACATATATTTCTGGTGAAATCTCGACATCGAATTTTTGGGTGGAATACAATACTTTCCCTGCTTACCAATAGAGAAGGTAGTAATAATGTGACTTTGGACTTATTGAATTAAAACTTGTATATTTACAAAAACATTTACAATACTGTTAAATTGCATCTACTTTTTAACTGGAGTCAGTATTATTGGACTACTCAACAAGTCCATAATCTGGCCTGGAAAAAAGTTGAAATATGTAGATAAATAATAAGTGAAGGTCATTGTATCACATTTAGTATACATAAGCACTCATTAGAATAACTAGAGAATCAAACTGCTGTACATAATTTAAGACTATGATGGTTATTGACTTGGTGCATGCTAACCAAATGGTTCTCATACGTTGCTTAGTCATGTCTAATAATCTCTGCACTTTGGGTACTTGAACCAATCAGATTTATTGATGGATGCCATCTCGGCAGTCTGCAAACTGATAGCATTAAGAATTAGGAATATTGTAAAATATGCTTCATGCTCTGTGCTCGGTTCCATGAACCTAACAGTTTGCAGTGACTTGTTGTTATTCAACATTTCTCAATAGTGAACACCTGGAATATTAATGCAGTAAAATGCCTAAGTCCTGATTTATTGTGCATAAATCAAGATGCAACCATTGTGTGATGGCTGCTGTTATGCAATGAAATACGGTAACTAATAATAGCTATAACAATTACTTGTGCAAATTAGTGACAAATCTTTGCATACTTCATCATTCATAATCCAAAAAGACATTTTTTTGCAATCTTGTGATCCATTGTCAACTTGTTTGTTTACTGAATGTTAATGCTACTGAAGGCTAAAAATGAGTTTCTTTGCCTGTATTAAAACTGAAGAAAATAAATAGCAGTCACTAATGAAGCTGAACTCTAAGCCTGTGTGAACCATTTCAGAACCTGCTTTCTGTCATAGTAGCTGTGGTCTGAGGTTCAAATCCTGCCAAGACTGTCCTTGCTGACTGGCATATGCCTCATTTCATGTATCGTCAGTGTCATTATCTGTAGTAAGACAGGCAATAATGAGTCAAAAGAACCCCCTTACAACACATTTGAGTCCCAGTTTCATCAGGTCAATTGCTAGAGTAACAATTCTCTTAGGTATTTCTTTGAAAAAGTTAATATTAGGTAAGTTGAAGCTTTACAGTTTAGATTTGTTTTCACCAGAATTGTGCATTCATTGAATGACACAAGAAATGAGTTAACTATTGTGATAATTGTAGCACTTTGGTATATTGCAGTTTCATAAATGAATGTTCAATGTTATATCTAGGAAAAGAAAAACTAAAGTAAGCAGTTGCTCAGTTTAGTAAACAATTGACAACATTCTCCTTGTAAGAGCAATACATTTGCAATAGGCAGTTCCTTCTTGGTACACATTGATTTAATAACTTTGCATTTCAGTTTAGCTGTCCTAAGATAAAATTTATCTTGCACATACTGATGTCATTAGTGCAGGTGAACACTAAGTACAATCTATGAAGACCAGAGCATGACAGAGTGTATAATACTAATGAAATTCAATGTAAGAGAGATTGGCACTAACCAAAACCTACCCAGCAGGACTTATATCCATTAGATGTATTCCTGCATTACACGAGGTATATTTACCTAACTGGGTGGTGGAGAATGTGCACGAGACAAAAACCAGAAAAAATGAAGCAATCATCCCTACATGTATTTGTGATTGGATTGTAGGTGCTGGAGACTGAGCATAAATAAAGTAAATGTTTTGTTTGTAAACGACTCTGTCAATTTCCAACATCACATCAGCACCTCTAGTATGCTGGAATTTCATCCTGCTGGAGTTCTTTTACATGCCAGTAAATCAACTGACATGGGGCTGACCCTTTTAAGCAACTTATAAACCTTGGGATCAATAGGCCAGTGCTTAACCAACTTTATCTTTTGTGGAAAGAACGTGAGGAAAATGAAGATCTAGACTCTAGCAACAATGGCAGTAGTCAAAACAGCAGTGAGAATAGCCAATAACAATAGGTACCATATTATTCTTCCCTTCCTTAAATATTTATGAACCATAAATATAACTGCAACAGCATTAAAAACAAGAATTTTGTGTTACGGGTAGTTGTTTTGTGTTCCTTACAAATCATACATCTCCACCACATATATAAGTATATGCTTAGCAATTGAGTTCATAAGGTTTGTGCCTGTTGAATCCCTCCTCCAATTTTGCAAGTAAACATAGGGAAGAAAAGGGGGATCCTAAATGCAGTGATTGCAATTAAATGTGAAGATAACACCAACAACCAGATGTGTGATGTGTGACATACTCGGACCTGAAGAGTTCAGATTAATTTTAGGCAGTACATAACCCACAACAGATTCTAGTATCAAATTGTATATCAAAAAACTGACCTGAGCATAACAAGCTGTGTGTTTCACCCTCATCTAAAGCCATAAACTTCATACTACTCTCTTGACAAACGATAAGCATGTATCTGTGTGGCTGGTTTGCATAACAGCACCATATTACTTGCTGTATGTTAGGACAGATACAGACGGAGATCTTGAAAAGCCAGTTGGTATGCAATGCAAAACATGAGTATTGAGAGGGAAAAGTAGAAATTTTTTGGTTCATTAAATCAGAATCAGATGCACTTGTTTGGTACTTTATAAATAAATACAGTATTATACCTGTGTTGGCCTTACTTTAGGTAGCAATTGTTATTAGCTGTAGAAATTACAATGTAATTCATAGCGTCAGAATACATAAAGTTATACATAATTGCATATAAAGAACTTTTACAAAGATATTTATATACATCTATACTAATATATATTGTGACTTTTTGGTGTGGGGTGTGAAGTAAAGAAGACAGATGTAGTCGAGATAAAGAAACACTTTAATTTCCGTAAACAGTAACTTGTACACTCGTTGCAACAGCAAGAAAGTCTTTACCGATTCTCCAACAGCACGACTCCGAATTCGTAACACAAAGAACTGTCCCTTCTCCGTCGGCACGACTACTCAACGCTTCACATACTGACTGTTCTCCGTCGGCACTACTCAACGCTTCACATACGTCTGACTCCCTCTTCTCACACTTTACCGCTATTTATATCTCCCAGGCACTATTCTGGAAGCTTCCGGAACGTTCACTTATTTAGCGGTGAAACACAAAGCAGACAGTTCCAGAAGCCTCTATCACTTTCTCTCTTTCGGCAAGCGCCCCAACAATGCGGCCATTCTCCGTCTCTTTCCTTCGGCTCCTTTGCGGTAGTGCCGACAATAATGCGATGGGTGACACTGCGGTTGTCGGCAATTAGATACGGCGGGCGCGGTGACAATATATATATATGACCACCTCCGTAGAGCAGTTGGTAGCGCACTTGCCTCTGGCGCGGAGTACCCGGGTTCAATCCCCAGTACCAGCATGGGGATTTTATCCCCTCTGGGAGGTCTGGCACGGGGTGCACTCAGCCTCATTAGGTCCCAGGGGGACCAATTGAGGAGCTACTTGATGGAGAAGTAGTGGCCCCAGGTCTAGAAGGCCGCATAACTGGCCGGGAGGGCTCGGGGCACTGACCATGTCCCACCCTCCAGTACTGCACCTCACCAATGACGCCTGTAGTTGGCAGAGGTGGGGGACACAGCGGCTGGGCGATAGGCCTTGGCCCCTTGTGGGCTGTCGTGCCGGGGTTTAGTAGTTAGTTATACTAATATATACATCTACCAACTAACATGTATTTGTAATCTTACAGCTATGCCTTATTTAGAAATTCTTCTATTGAGTAAAAACTCCCATCTATGCAATACTTTTTCAATTCTACTTTAAATGTATGCAATGTAAACAAAGTGGAAAATTGTATTCCTCTGCAGGCTCCTGTGATTGGCAGAAATAGGGCACGACTTAACATATGCGTTATATGAACTGTGAATGGTTTTTGTGCTTTGTATTGCATAGGAGTGACACTGCTATTTAGCGGCTTTTGCTTACAGCCATAAAAGTAGAAGTGGATATATTGTACATATTTAAGTAAAATAAAGAATAACACAATTATGGTGTTGGCTGTTTCTCACAATATTTTGTAAATATGTTTAAAACGTTTAGTTTTTTACCACTTTGTAATGGTTTTCCTTGGTGATGTTTTACATACTCCAAAACAGACACCATTTGGAACAAACTGTATGTTCTGTTCCTTCACTTCCTTATATGGGTGCGTGTAGATGCATTTCGTATCACAGTTAAATGTGTTAACAATAAATTTGCATATTAATGTGATCCATTTATTCTTTCTAGAAGCTTTTCAAAATGTTTTTGTAAATAATTCTTGTAGTTATTTTAAATTTTAACTTATTTTGCATTTTAGTTAATGGACTGTATTTTGATTGGCATCTGCTGACATAGAAGTTGTGTGGTTCAATCAGTTAGTCAAACATTTGCTGTTGTGTGCATTGCCACCTAAAGTAAGGCCAGCAAAGATATAATATACAATACAGTATTTATTACTTGTATGCATTTAATATCTGTCAAATCAGTTTTTATTTCATTAAAATATAAATATTTACTCTGCAAAGCAGAAATTCAAGCTGGGATTTAAACCACAGACCCTCAGCTTACCAGGCGGGTGCATTGAATTTTTCAGTTCTAATTCTACCTCTCAAACATTGCACATACATGGCTTGTGTGCTTAAAGGTTAGAGCAGCCGCCTGGAAAGTGGAAGGTCTGTGGTTCAAATCCCAGCTGTGACATTGAATCTTTCAGTTCTAATTCTACCTCTCGAGGTTAAAAGATGTTGAATTCACAAAGTCACCATCTACCATCACAGTTTATTTTGCTATAATTTTTATAGATAATCCTAGTGATACCTGGCTCATGATATTACACAAAAAAGGCAATAAGTGAGGTAACACATGGCAGTGGAAAATTTGATGAATGGCAAAATCATCCTGTGATGACAATCAGTCTCTTATGTTTGACACAGAATAAATAGGAAAGCTTGGAGTTCACAAACTTCAATGTTTGCATTATAAGTTTATGACCACATATATGTTAACATCAACCATATCTTGTGTATTAAAATAATATTTAAGCTATGCACTTACGCCACGCTTATGTCAATGACTCCTGCTTCATCTTAATCATAAAGTAGAGGTCATCAGCTGATTTTGGAAATAGCAATGTAATGTGTATGATTATAGGATCTTCAAAATGGAATGTGAGCCTAATTTAAGCCCATGCATACAGAAATATTAATATGGGAATAACCTTATATGACATTTGGTTGAGGTCTTCATAGATGGTATTTAATATCCATCCTGTGTTAATTGTACCAGTTCTGCACAATATTGCTAGATATTGCATGATAACTGTTTAACTGTGTTGTGATATTAGATTAAGGGTTTGGGAGTAACGGTGGAGTAAGCTTCTGACAGGGAAGTGATGTTGCAGGCATGCAGCAAGGCTACCAGGGGCAAGGTGGATATTCTCAGTACCAGGACCAGTATGGGCGAGGCACCCCAGGAAACATGGGACAAGAGTTCAACCAGCAGTATCCTCCAAGCTCCACCTACGCACCAAACAGGCCCATATACCCTCCTTATGGACCAGAGGGGGAAAGGTACAAAATGTTTCAATCATGGTGTTGTTGGTAATGAACTCTTGAATGTTGTATTCATTTCTTATCTTAACTAGTACACAAATATGGTGTGCTGCGAAACAAAGGCAACTGAAATCATCATGTGTTTGTTGTCTATGTTTGAGCAACAATCATGTGTTTATTTATTCAATGTAACAGTTTAACATATTGCGTATTCAGTGTTGGGGTTTGTGTTACAACTATGATTCTCACAACAGTTCTACAGAGTTGGGCATCAGAATGAACAGAGCCTGCTCCATGTTAGAGGAGCAATCTAACAAGACGGTACCAAGTAACAAAAGGATCCCAGCTATCGTTGAAAAGATCAGTTTTGTGTCAATGTAATGGAACAGTTGGGCACCCAAAGACTGTAACCACAAACGAGAATCATGAACGACTTCTCCAACAAGTGTTATAGTCCTCAAAGCATAGTCTACAACAAACATAGCTGAAATTTGGTGTGAGTGACAGGTCTGTTTGGCAGATGTTTAAGGAGCTAGAAGGATTTGCATACCTTATTCAAATGGATGAGTGGGCCAGATTTAAGTATTAATGCTAAGCGTTGTGCATTATTTATGCTGGCTCAGACTTCTTCTGTAACATATGGTTTTCAGATGAAAGCCATATTTACCTTAATGACTACGTCAACCAACCAGCAACTTGTTTTCTAGGGTTTAAATGTCCTACAGTAAGCACTGCATAGAGCATGGGTTATGATTTGGTGTGCAGTACCTGTACATGAAATATTGGGCCCTTATTTCATTGATAATGATGCGCAGAACCTGCTAACAGTACAAAAGGACACTACATGCAGATATAGAGATTATTGTGGCCCCATTTGCATAGGATTTGCACGTTTTTGCTGCACAACAACATAATGCAGCAAGATGAAACTACAGGTCACATGGTGGGGCAGTCACTTGTCCTTCTGCAACAAAACTCTTGATGGTAATTATTATTTATTTATGCCAACAAACTAACTGTTGGTGTTTTTAAACACACAAACCGTGTGTTGGCAATGTTTGAGAGGTAGAATTGGAACTGGAACTGGTTTGAGAATTCAATGTCATTCTGGCAGGTTGTCACAGTAGCTTAATGGTTAGAGCACCTGCCTGGTAAGCGGAAGGTCTGTGGTTCAAATCCCAGCTGTGGCATTGAATTTTTAAGTTCCAGTTGGCTTAAATAAACAATAATTACCATCTGAAGGTTATTTAATCCAGAACATAAAGTACTTGAAATAGTAAGTCACCATTGGGGTAGTTGTCTCGGATGTGAGACTGCCTTTGTGGTTTACCGGGAGAAATATGAACTGGTTTGAGAATTCAGTGTCATTCTGGCATATTGTCACAGTAGCTTAATGGTTAGAGCACCTGCCTGGTAAGCGGAAGGTCTGTGGTTCAAATCCCAGCTGTGGCATTGAATTTTTAAGTTCCAGTTCTACCTCTCAAAAAACTCTTGAGATTGCTTTATTTCTCGTGGGACGAAATCCCATTCCCTTCACACTCTACAGATCTCACGGCCCTAAAAGCCTGCATAAGGGAATGGTGAAAGCATACACTTTTCAGTTGGATGACCCACCTGTTAATGTTCCCACATTATGGGAGAAGATAGTCATTTTTCGTGTCCTTAACTCATAACTCATTTTATTAATCCTTTAAGTACATGAATTGAAGGACATGTGAAAGTATACATACATATTTATATTTACAAATATATTTACACCTTGATTTACTTTGCCTTAATTGATTGTCTTTGCAACAATCTGTGTTGATCAACATGTTCAACAATCTAAAAAGCAAAGCAACACTGAGTTGTTAAGTGTTGAAATACAGTAAACATCTATTTGCATAGTCTTGTATTTGTTGGAATGTGTCATACAGTTGATTTAATTATGTGCATTGGCTAATCAACATTTAATATTAATGCAATTTTTATACTTCTAATTACAACTTTGACAGATTATACTTTTGCAGTCTGTATGAAATAGCTTGTCAGGACTTCCTAAAAGTATAAGAAAGTGAGTTGAGTGAATTTAAACCAAAAAGGTGAGTCAATTAATGACACTACACATCAGTTACTTATAATTTACCAGAACAATTTTCAGAGGCTGACTTTCCGCCATTATCAACCAGACTTTTGCTCATGTTCTGGTAAATTGTAAGTAAGTGTTGTGTAGTGTTATTAATCGACTCACCTTTTTGGTTTAAATTGATTATTACAACACTGTTTTCAAACTTCCAAGAAAGAGGAGATTTGAGTTAAGTTTATTTTGTGGTTTTAGGGGCTATAACCAAGGAGGAGCTAGTACTCAACCTTCTCCCAGCATGCAGCAGGGCAGCGGCCAAGATCCTTACAATCGCTATATGGGTCCAGGACAACCTCCTGGCTACCCATCGCGATCAGGTTATGGAGGCCCACCTGCACCACCTTCAGGGCCACCCAATCAACAACAGTCTGCTCCCCCTGGTGCATATCCAGGTCAGCAAGAGTATTACCGTCAGGACCAGGTATGTACCAGTGCAGTTTAATCGGTAGTATCTTCTAACAAAGATCTCTTTTGCATGTACGTAGAATGCAGAACATTTAAAAGCTTAAACACTTATATTCAGTGTAGAACTGTACTTTATCAGATGCAAAACAAACTGGTGTTCAAAATTAATCTTAATAAGTAACATTTGGTTGCTAATTTTGACCTTTCACCTTCAGAGAGAAGTGAAGTGATATTTTGCCACTTTGAAGTATATTTGTGCAAATTAGTTTTACTCGTAGTCCAGGTGCAGAGCATGTTTGCGACACCATTGTTAAGGTGTGTGAGCAGCGTCACGCTCTACATCTTTGCCACAAGTTGCAACTTTCCACAATGTGCACCATTGAAAAGTTTTACCTGAGTGTTGGCTTATTTTTTAAAAAGTTATTTGAATGAGAACTTTACAGGATACAATGTTTCTTTTCAACAAATTATCTATTTTTGAAAATTTCCATGAGACATTTTGCTAGCGGTGTAATAAGAAACATGATTTTAAATAGATAATTATTTTTTTCCCCTTGTTTAACTTGTATGGACATATAGGGCCTTGACTTGAAAAACAACCAATGTTTCTATTTGCTGAAGAAATGTCTTAACATTGTTTTTATTACTTGTTACTCTTTTGCACACTCATATTTTGAGACTCTTTGGAGGATAGGGATCTCAACCACAGAGGAAGTGCAACATTTGTTGTTCAGTATAAGGGTGCTTGAGCGCCTCTGGCACAGAGGACCCAGATTCAATCCCTGGTACCAGCGTGGGAATTTTATCCCCGCTGAGAGGTCTGGCATGTCATGCACTCAGCTCATTAGGTCCCTGAGGGGCCAATTGAGGAGCTACTTGATAAAAAAAAGTAGTGACTTGGCTTGGGGTGCTGACCATGTCCCACACTCTAGTTCTGCACCCCACTCATGATGCCTGTAGTGGAATCGAGGTGGGGGATGCAGCGACCGAGTGGTAAGTGTTGGCCCGGGCTGTTGTGCTATGGGTTATTTATTTTATAAGGTTACATATTTATTAGGCAATAGAAATGAGCACTCAAAACAATAAGTACATATGGAAGTTTGCTTTACTTGGCAATTCTGATCATGCAAAAACTTGAATTTATAGCTTTTATGCTTCAAAAAACAGTTTGTGCACTTCACTTCCCTCTTATGTTCAAAATGGTAATTCACAGTAATTGATAAACAGATAATGAATGTACTTGAAATGTTTTGCATCTGAAATGGCATTTAACTATTAATACTGTTGTTTCTTAGTTTCTTATGTATCCACTTGCATTAGAATTTTAAAATGTAGTGTAAAAATATAATCCTATGTAATTTAGTATTAGAATTTAAATTTCTTAGCCATTTATATAACATTGTCCTGATAGATATTATACATAGAAGTCTGCAAAATAAGATATCTGTCTCTTGCTACTCAAGTTTAATTTTTACAAGATAATGAAACTTTTTAGAATATAAAGAAGCTTTCTACAATGAGAAAATGCCATACTATATTTCTCAAAATACAAAGTGATCCCAAATACAAGATGATTTCTCGTTTTCCCAAAATTAATAGGAATTTAATGAACCAATTTGATGTTGAGTTTATGTTATGTAGTAGTGACTTCCCTTTTCATCTTATTCTAAAATCTTCTTAGTCATTGGAATGACCTATTTCAGTGGTACCATTGGCTACCCAAATAATATCTATAGACATAGGAATCTCGGTAGTGTTGCCGAACTTGGGTTTAGGGGTTGCGTAACGCAGGGCACCAATGCACTAGAGATGCAGGTGGCCAGTGGTAATATTACAAAGTTGCACAACATTGTAATTGTATACTTGGCAATGTGTGAAGATACAAATGGCGGTAGCTTCCGACATTGTGTGTACGTAGGTGACGTAGATACCAAGAAGGTGGGAAATGCTATTCTCGTGCAAAATGGCAAATATATGCAACTTGTACATCGTACCATTTCATATTACGATGAAACAAATTTATTCAAGAATCATATAACCTGAAATAGCTATGAAGTCTTAAGCTCATCCTTGTGCAGTATGTAGATAATCTTGAATGGGAATATATTTCCTAAATATACATTTATAAAAGAAATCCAAAGCTGCAATTTAGAGGCACAAATCATATAACCCAAAATAACTATAAAATCATAAGCTTATACAACTGCTCAATAGGTAGATAATTGTAAAATATGAATATATTTCATAATGTACATTTATGAAACAAATAAGTTTGATAAGAGTTACATGTGGCAGATGATTGATAAACAGAATACTTTAAACATCAGATTTTACTGGAAGTTGTTGCAAATTATTGGGGTTTTCAATGTGGTGCTGTTTTTATCGAAGTGTTGCTTCAATTTTGAGCGATGTGGCTCATATTTTTCTTAGGGCGTGGTAACGGATGGAATGAATAATCATACGATGTTTCTTCACCACAATGTATTATTTTATTAACACTTTTTCTCTATTTTACATTTAAATAAATCCTCTTAGCACCATTTTAGATTATGTAAGTCTTTCCACTTTTTCAAAAAGTGCAGCAAAAGCTTGATGAAAGTCTGGTAAATGTTCTACAATGTTCACACGCTACCTAAACACGTCTTTTTACCTTGAATATACAGACGCTAGTCCCGATTCTTTTAGTTGCGAGTCTATCATTCCGACTGCCACGTGTACATCCGCGCATGCGTTCATCAAATAGTTCCCGCATTGTTAGGGAAGTGATCCTTAGCCATTTTCCCTTCGCTTTCAATATTGAACACATATAATTCTTTTATTTATACATATATATTAAAATTAAATATGGAAATATTTATGACATCTTTAAACAAACTTAATTGTTTGTAACAATGAACATGAGTAACACGTTTTCGTCATTCAACCATCTCATACCAACATCAAAAACAAATTACACTCTCAACAAATATTCACATAAACGATTTTCTTTTGGGATCTTTTAATATTCTGTCTCAAATGTTATTTGAAGTGTCAATTTACATTAATAATTAACAGCTAAAGGGAATGTGGAGAAAGGAAATCTTCACTTTGTTATGTCGGTCTGGGTGGCTCAGTTGGTTAGACGCTGGCCTACTGTTCCCAAGGTCGCGGGTTCAAATCCGGCCCAGACCGATGGTTTTTAAGTGTGCTTAAAAACGACAGCTCCATGTCAGTAGATTTACTGGCATGTAAAAGAACTCCTGCGGGACAAAATTCCGGCACACCGGCGACGCTGATGTGATCCTGGCAATTGACAGCGTCGTTAAACAACAAAATAATTTTTTTTTTTTTCACTTTGTTACACTTTCTGCTAATCTTGTACCTCCTTTATTTACATTCTCTTTGTAATTATGTTTTACTTTTTCCTCTGTTCCTCCAAGTTAAAACTACTCCACTATTTAGTTTGCACTTCTATTCTATTGTGTCAGTTTTAGATTACGCTTCCATTCCATTACCCATGTTCCTCTCTGATTCATAGTTGCCAACCTCTTAGTCCAATACAGTTGGATGTAGTGTATTTCTTCATATCAAGTTGGCATTGCACATCAAGAAGCCCGTATAGGGCAGCATTACCGGAATCTTTGTAATCCTTCAAATATTGTTTAAAATGTGCTAGATTTGTTGGTAAATGATGTAAAGATACTCTGGTACCTTATCTACACTCTTCAGCATTTCCCACGTGCATCTCATTCCCCTCAAACTTTCTCCATGCTACTCAGACAACTCGTAGTTTCTGAATATTTTGGAGGGGAGAAAAATGAAATGTCTTGTATTTTGGGAAAATGTATGGCATCTTAAAAAAGAGCATATGTAATAAATTTATTATAAATGTAAGGCCTATAGGGAAAAAAGTCATCAATGCATATAGTAGTAGCAGTCTTGCCTTTGACATTAAAGACTTGAGCTAAAATATTGTGGTTCCGTCAAAGTAGAAATGCAAAAAGGAATGAAACATCAGTTGAGTATTAATGTAAAACATTTCGATACAATGTAGCCTGACATTCATTAAATTTCAGATCAAAAAATATGATAAGCATAACTTTCAAAAGCTATTGTCATTTATTTAAATTTATCTTGTACTTGCTTTGTTTATAATAGCCTGCAATATTGAGGAAAGTTCTTTACCTTGAAATTATTCAGTTTAATTTAAATTTAGTTCTTAGCATAACAACCTGATTTGTATTTATCTTGTAGCATTTATTGAAATGTTCAGGAGGTATCAAAGCAGTCAATTTTTATATCATATTGTTTGAATAACACTGTAAAGTAAAACTATGATATAAAATCACTTCTTCTTTTAATTCTTTTTAATTTGAACTAAGCCTATAGAACATTAGCTGCTTTCACTTGTATTAATTATTTAATGTATTGATTTTGTAGATGCCACAGTCTATTAGTTTCCCGACTTCGCAGCTTGCCCGCCAGCTTGTGGCACCCCAATCCCCAGTCAAATCTTCATACCAAGTACGTTTGAGTTACAAAAGGGTGGTGTGAGGTCTTTCAGGCTTGGTGACTAACATTGCACAGCTATGGGTAGCACATGTAGAGTTAATAAGGGGTCTGTCTGTGTGCACTAATAATGTGGTATTCACCTCAGGTCCACTTTCATCAGAACATGGTAAACCTCAAGTTATCAAATTACCACATTTGTAGCCAGTAACTGTGTATGAAATCCTCTTCATTCTCTGTTATTGGCAGTTTTCTGTTGGTGACATTAACAGGATGTTTGTTCCTCTATCCCCAGCATTACTGATAATGGATTCTAGAACAACCATTTGTCTCCCGCCATCGCAGCCCAGGTTCGATCCCAGGGACTTGCATGTGGTATTTGTGGTGGACAAAACAGAATCAGGGCAGGTTTTCTTTTGAGTTCTACAGTTTCCCCTGCCACTCATTCCAACTCCTCCATCATCACCTTTTAAATCATCCATTTTGCCCAATTTCATATCATCCTCTTCCTCATTCTCATACTGACCACTTCACTCTGTCTGGTCCACAGGTTCGTCTGTTCCCCAACAGACATCTGACTCTAGGGAGTGTCAGTCCTCCATATGGGGAGGGTAATCAGATAAAGAAGAAAAATATTCTAGAACACTTGTGCCTTTAACAGAATCATTTTCACTTTGTAGAGGAATCTGCAAAGTAATAGTTAAATTCAAAGGTGAGGCTATTAATAACGCCAAACAACACTTACTTTAGGATTTCCTGGAACATGTTTCAGATGCTGGTTTTCCTCCATTATCACATTGTGTAGTGATGCCATTGTGGCTCATGTTGAGGGTCTTTACATCTGATTAGTTCATCCAAAGGTTCAAAGTGATTCAGGTCCATATAAAAGCTTAGAACCCCTTTCATCATCCTGATTTCTCATGGTCGTTTTGCCTGATGAAAAGTTGGGTTGAATGAGGCATTGGAAATATAAACCACATACTTCTTACCTTATTTAACATTTCTTTCTTGTCAGAGCACACTTCTTGAGGAATTGTTCACATTAGAACTGTCTCTCGTAATCTTGTAATTGATAAATATTTTCATGGAATTAGTGTGACCTTCAAACAGATTGTTTTGAATCCCTTCTCTGCTGTTTCCAGATCCGTGTTCATTGCATGGGATTGACTATGCACTTGCATGAAGGTTGACATTGTTTTGAAATAGCATGCTTTTGGGTGAAGGTTTTTCTTTTAACATGGTTTTGGCAGCATGAGGATATTAATGTGGGCTGCAGACAAAGTGAGTTGTGTACGTATTATTAAGTGTGATATGGTGCAGCAGGTATACCCTGGACAACAACCACCAACTGGGGGAGGTCCGGGAAGTCAGATGTACCCTGGGTCATCAAGCAAGGCAATGCCTCCACCAGCTCCTCAGCAGCCAAGGAGACATCCAGATTTTGCAAAGGAGCAACAGCCTTATCCTCCTTATGGACAGCAGAGGCCCTCCCTCTATGGTATGTATGGTTAAAATATGCTGCTAGTACTTTAATAAAAAATATAAAGAATCATTTTTAGGAAAAAGAACATCCAAAACTTTTCCATTTAAAGGGTACTTCAAAGTGGGGTTCATTCTTGCAGATTGTTCTATTGTGTCCTTGGAAGGCCAGATTTGTGGAAAGATTTAGACACACACACACACGCACGCACACACGCACACACGCACACAGGCACACAGGCACACAGGCGCACACAGGCGCACACAGACACACACAGACACACACAGACACACACAGACACACAGACACACACAGACACAGACACACAGACACAGACACAGACACACAGACACAGAGACACACACACAGACACACACACAGACACAGACACAGAGACACACACAGACACAGAGACACACTTACACACAGACACAGACACAGAGACACACACACACACACAGACACAGACACAGAGACACACACACACACACAGACACAGACACAGAGACACACACACACACACAGACACAGACACAGAGACACACACAGACACAGACACAGAGACACACACAGACACAGACACAGAGACACACACAGACACAGACACAGAGACACACACACACACAGACACAGACACAGAGACACACACACAGACACACACACAGACACAGACACAGACACAGACACACACACACACACACACACAGACACAGACACAGACACACAGACACAGACACACACAGACACAGACACAGAAACACACACAGACACACAGACAGACACAGACACACACAGACAGACACAGACACAGACACACACAGACAGACACAGACACAGACACACACAGACACACACACACAGACACAGACACACACACAGACACAGACACAGACAGACACACACACACACACACACAGACAGACACACACACACACACACACACACACAGACACACACACACACAGACACACACACACACACACAGACACACACACAGACACACACACACAGACACACACACACACACAGACACACACACACACACACACACACACACACACACACACACACACACAATCTCTACATATTTCATTATTATTTGGTCTTACCCCAAGTAGTCAAATTTCTTAACTATTTCAATTGTACTGCCTTCTGTACTCTGTACATCAAGAGATTAGAGGAGATGTAAACAAAGCACCCATTTGTATCACTCCATGGCCACGTGCATTCACAATGATGCAACAGTTACCACTACGCGTAGGTATAATATGCATTTTACATTACTAAAAGGATATATTTACTTGATCCAAATAACTTGTAGCACATGGAAATTAACTGCTACTTACGTCATCTCTGTCCGCAATATCACTTTTTCATTTCCTGCTCACAAACTCGAAACCAATTTCCAGAAGCAGCTTGTGGAGGGAAGTTCATTTTAAATCTGGAAGATCGGGATCAGAGTTAACTGTCAACAGTACTTTGTTTAAGGTGGGGGTTCATTGTTAACAAAGAATTGGTGAACTGTTTGACGGATTGCAGATGTTACAAATTCATTGCAAACTACATCCAACATTTCCCTGGCACGTGGTCGCTTTTTGTCGGGAGTTCTGACTTCACCAACTGAGGATTTTTCTTTGAGTGTGCTGTAAATAGTTGCAACTGACACACTGGTAAATTCGGATGTTAATTTCATCATGTCTTCGATAGCAAGTTCGGGATATTTCTCACAGAACTTGTTAAACACGTTCAATATTATTGTCTTTTCACCACTTCACAATGTTTGCCGCACTTATGTTTCACAACACTCACTTGTTCCGCTGTTACTTTCATACTGAATAATGCGCGTGCAGAATAAATTAGGCTGGTTACAGATTGAATTAACGGCATATTCTTACACTTTAACTATGCTTAGTACACTGAGTTCGTGCTTTAGCAAACATTAAGTGAGATTTCAGACCTTACTTAGTAACAGTATTTCTTAAAGGGATTATTTAGATGGCAAAAGCGTCAAGAGGACACGTTGTGGTCAAAATGCACGTGGCTTTGTTTACGTCTCCTCTAATCTCTTGATGTAATGAGTATAGTTACCATTTCACATCTCTTTTAATTCATCTCACTGGGTTAGGTTTATTTGTATTTATTTTTAGATGCCATCCTTTTCAATTTCTCATTGTTACTTCAAATGACTTACAGTTAAGTCCCACTAATCCGAACTAATTGGGACCAAAACCTTTCAGATTAGCAAAAATTTGGATTAGGTGGATTTTCGTCAAATGTGAGATCTTGATTTTAAGCGTTTATGCGTTAAGTGTTAAAATGATTGAAAGTAGGAAATTAGTATGCTGTAATTTATTGTATAATTGCATTCTGAGGCTCAATTATTGTAATGTTTTTATAAGCACTGTTGGCATCTACCTAGTATGAGTAGCCTGGTGAAAGTCAGAAAGGAGTCAAGATCACTGACTTCACTTCTTAAGTGATGGTTTACTTTTCTGTTTTGTTTTCTCATCAATGTAAAAAACATTGCATTCAAACTTTGTTATGCACATTGTTAGTAGGTCTAGCCTTCCTCCTTCTATTTTTTGTGAATAAGATAGCCGACAGATTCACTGTTTACTCCTGTGACATTTATTTCATGTTTTTTTCTGTGCTAATAAATTTATGTTTTTACTTCAAAAAACTAGTTTAATCTTTATTTTAAAATTCAAAACAAACTTTGTAGCTGTATTTTCCTAGCCCTTTGTGGATTAGCGGGGTTCGGATTGGCAGGACTCTACTATAGTTATATCTTGTTTCTGGATTCAGGTCCACACTGCCAATTAAACTGGCCAACTTATCAAAATCAAAAGAGTACAATCCCAAAACCTGTTTCTTTGTCTTTACCTGTTGAGAATGCTGCTTTGTTATAATGGTCAATTCTCACCCTGTAGCTTTCCAAACTAAGACCCATTGTGGGAGGGTTCGCCCGACTGACCATCCATTTTTGCATGGTAGCATTGATAATGACAATGATGATTTGATTTTAAGCAAGCAAAACGTAAATTATTTATATAATCTGTTAAATTTTGCTCATGAAACAGTCTTAATAAATTCCATTCGAGGCTAAAAGTCATCAGATACACTCACATTTGAATCAAACTTGTGAGCTTTTGTGGGATTACCTATGATATTGAGGGTATTAGGGGTATAAGTGCAGACATTTGTATTGGTAACCCAGAAGAGGCTAATGAGCAACATTACACCAATATTTACTTAATTTGCACATTAATACTTTCAGTTAATAAGAGCAGTATGCTTTCAGGTTGGTCAGTAGCTCTAAGTATGCATGGCACACACAGGAGCGTAGGACAGGTTGTTGTGAGGGTGGAAAGCAGAGCGAGCTTCTGCATGGCTAATGCCCCCAGGTTATCTGGGCAGCAGGTCAGGTATTGAAGATCATGTGGAATATGTGGAAGCAAACCAGTTGGTCTACACTGACAGGCATGGTTCATTTCATGATGCAGCTACAACCGTGTGGAAAACAATTGTGACAAAATGAGAAATCGACGAATCCCACTAGTGTGACAAAATCAGCTTGGTTATATTTCTACCACTATGTGGCTTTCATGTAACTGTTTTCTTAACGGGCACCAGTTTTACAATGTGGCAGTTACATCACCCAACTTAAACCCCCATTTTGCAAGGGGGACCACACCTATCGTTGGTCAACTAAAAGTCTAAATTCAATTTCTCATATTCCTCAATAAAACGCTTGATCATTAAAAATTTTTCTCATTCATACCTACAAGAAATAGAAACAAATGCCAAAGATAAAAAATGGATTATACTACTTTCCAATCCAGATATAATCCCCCAGAGACCAAGGAAAACAGCTGTTGCAGCCTTCCGACTATTGACAAATCATGACTGCTTAGCAAGTCATCTCTACAGAATAGGTATCTCAGCCTCACCAATATGTGTCCTGTGTAACGATCCAGCAGAAATGAATGAAGAACACTTGAAGACCTGTGAAGCATTAAGATCAGAAGAAACTACAGTTCAAAAGTATTGGAAAGCACGAATGCTAATGGCTTCATTGCCAGATGCAAGGCACTAGAAAACAACAACAACAACATATTTCTACCGCTTTGTCTTCTAAAATTTTACCACAAATACAGTTTTGTTCTCATCATTAACACAGTCTTCTGGGCTATCACAGTCCTTTCAGTGTCTTTCTTCACTTTCTCTGTTGTACATACACTATGATGTTACAATCACTTGATGCTTTTTGAATCATCTTATTACAACCAAATATTTTCTACAACATAGACACACACAGCTGTTATGCACTGACACACTGACCACTCCTGCATGTAACCGTAAACTCGACTCACTGCTCTTTCCTGGTCTCATTATATAGTGAGGGTGATGTGAAATGGATCTTTCTTGATTGCTATACACATGCCAGTGATCATATGGCTCCATCTGGAGAAAGTCCCTTTTATGTAGCCACTTCCATTGTTGTTGGTCATGCATACACAAACAGTTGCGCAAGGCAGCCTGAACTTGAACGCCTTTGCCTGCTCGCTGACCCAGCTGGTGGCATAAAGCACCACAGCCCTGACAGTCCTTTGTTTAGCGCCATGCCCGGTACAAGGGTTGTTTCTTTAGTTTTGGCAACTATATTATGGAATCCAATAACACTAGGTAGGCAATTCTGTTTATTGCACATGTAGTTTAGGCACCTCCCCTCCATCAGAGCATATGAACTCACTTTTCCCTTTCCCTTTTTCATGCAATAATGAGCTGAAGGTCATCAGTTTAGATTTAGGCATCACAGTATAACGTAGTATAACTTTTGAGAGGAGCAGAGAACCGGGTTGAAAATTGAATGTGCCAGAGGTAGAAACGCATGACAGTGTCAGCAAGCATTACAATAGACTTGTGATGCAGATGCGTTACTGTACCAAACAGTGGCAAGGTGGGTACATGAATTGAACTGAATTTATTGAATATTAGAGCATATACATCTTGGGCTGCCCATGAACTTTAGCTCCCTGGCTCTTCAGGTGGGTACAAGCCTTTAAAGGAGGACATGAGAATGCGCCACATGTCTAAATCTGGTCATTAGTGAGTGACGTGCAGACAGTGTCCGCATTAGTGGAAGTGGATCAGAACTGCACTATTCGAGAGTTAGCTGCAGATACTGGATTGGCACTTTTGGCTCTACATCGAATCCTTACTATCCACCTTAGGATGCGAAAAATTGCCTCGCAATGTTATCAGAGATACAGAAATTTCTGCAACATGAAACTGCTCATACACACTTGGAGTGCTATGAGAGGGAAGGAGAGCCCTTACGATGTATCATCACCATTGATGAGACTTGCAGGAAATGTTTTAAAGCACAATTGAATCGTCAATCGTCCAAATGGCATCATCATGGGTCACTGTGAAGGACAACAGTTTGGCAGACCGCTACCAATGTGAAAACAATGCTAATCCTAGCCTACATTTGGGATGGTGTTATCTTAAAGCATGCCGTTCCCCCAAGGCAGACCGTCTTGGTTTGTCTTGTCTGTGTTTGTCTTTGCAAAATAATCTGCGAGCAGTGTTAAGAAGAACTCGACACTTTATGGATAATCCACTTATCATTCTGCATAACAATGTGAGGGTACATGTAGCAGGATAGGTGTCTGATTTGTACCATCGCTGGGGTTGCGAGGTGCTCTACCACCCTCCATACTCTCCAGACATAAGTCCCTGCAACTTCGACCTCATTTCTGAGCTAAAGGAACCACTGTGCAGGAAGAAATTCAGAACAGTGAACGACATTCTGAGTGCAGTTGATCGATCTTTATGTACCATCCAGAGATTAGGCAGTGCCAACGGCATTCGACGATGGCTACCACATCACTGGGAACACATTGTATGCCATGCTGGTGACTACATTGAAGGCCTGTGAAACTTACAACCTTGTGTGTATGCTCTGTTTTTAGAAAATAAATAGTTGCCAAAACTAAAGAGACAGCCTATGTATTTATGGGAAAACTGTTAGATGAAGAGAAAAAACAACTAACACACTGAAGGAACATGTATTAAGGTATTAGCACTGCACCTATACCCTAACACCCTGTATATGTCCTTTTCCCATGTCTGTGTAAAGAGGTTACCCTCACTTGTTATGGGCCCAAATGACAGTTGTCAACAGGCCCTTCAACTCTACTCACTCACTCACTTCATTTGGAGTTTTGATGTTATTCAGAATGTGTCTATTGGAGGTTAACACTTGTTTACTGTCTGTAGGATTATTAGCTGTATTTTCATGTAAGATGACCACACAGTGGGAACCTTTATACTTTCTAAAGTCATTTGCAGTGTTGTTCTTTATTAATGAAGCTATTGCACATAACAACTTACAGTTATCATAAAGCCTCAAGCATAATTTCTTTCACTGAATTTGTGGTATAGTTCAAAATTATGTGACTAAAATATAAATATTTGCAGTAAACTGATATACAGTGAGAATTTTCAGTTTGTGTATTTAGAATGTTGTTGTTTCTAGGGTGGTCGAACAATAATCAGTACAGGGGCCAGTTCCCAGCACAAGGTCCTGTATCGCAGGGGCCACAACAGTGGAACCAGGGTCCAGCGAGGCCTTCAGGACCACCCAACAGTCAGCCAGCTAATAACCAATGGGATCATCGATATCCTCCAGGGGGCCAGCCACCGTATCAACCTCCGCAACAGGTAAACGACTGCTTCCTTCAGAAGCAGTGTAAATGACCATTGTGAGTTGTTTAAAAGCTGTTTACAAATTAGTCTGTGTCATAATGTAGTGTACTTTGTGCTATTATTAATATTGTTGTGATACAGGTGTGGTAAGTTCATCTTTGCAGAACAAGGAACAAGTTTGAAAATGAAGAGTTTAGATATATAATGGGCTAAGTAAAAAAAAATTTTTTTATATAACTTAATCTCTGCTACAAACCTAGGTTAATATGTGATTGCATGACCAAAAGTGGTGAGCTGTTTCTTTTTGTTTTACTGATACACAATCTTACGGCAGTGTTCACAGTTGACCTGCCTGATAATTTAACACTTAGTGGTATTTTTATAGGGTGTTTTAGCAATTTTCTCACACTATACTTGTTTTGCGGAGCCAGTTTTATATTATAATTCTTAAAAATGTAATTGAATGTGTTGAAAAATTTCGGATGATATTTGAATTTACAATATATTTCCTGGGTATCGCTAATTTTTAATTCGCTGACAACCTTGATAGTTTTCCATCTTCTATGGTTTTTATTGATCTGGTTACAAAATTGGATTTAAATCCATTCAAATTTGTAACATGGACAGACTGTAATTTGACATATAGGAAACAAGCACATGTAGACAACTACATCAAAAACAATAATTTCAACCCAAAGGCTTGCAATCTTCCATAGCTTATTCACAGATTGACCAATATCCCACTAACAAGTAGACAATACAATAAAGAACTGGAGCATATTAAACTTTTTGCAAATTTGAATGGATTTAAACCCAATTTTGTAACCAGATTAATAAAAAAGAAACATAGAAGAGGCAAAATATTAAGGATGTCTGCAACTAAAAAATTAGTAATACCCAAGAAAGATATTGTAAATTCACACGTCACCCAAAATTTTTCAACAGATTCAACATTTTCAAGGATTATATTATAAAACTGGCTCTGCAAAATAAGTATATGCAAGAAATTTGCTCAATCACCCATTAAAAATATACCACTCCAAGTATTAAATTATCAGGAATCTGCTGTGTCAACTGTGAAGACTGCATAAGATATATATCGGCAAAACAAAAAGAAATTTGGAAATCAGAATGAAGGAACACATCAGAAATATAAAATATAAAGAAACGGATCAATCAGCCATAGCTCACCACTTCTGGTCATGCAATCATACTATAAGCCTAGGTATCGGACTTTCAAAAACCAGCAAAAAATTATGGGGAGTTAACAGTGTAGGAAAATATTTATATTATTAAGGATAGAAATTGGCTAATGAATTTTAACATACCAATCATAGACAATATCTTTCAATTAGCCAATAGGAAGAACCACAGACCAGGCAATGAAAAAAGGGGGAGGCAGTTATCTGTTATTGAATCAGTGGGCCAAACAGCTGAATGATGGAGAGAACCCTCTCTGAAACTAGTCCTGTGATTAATATTGTTGCTAGTAAATTGGAGCAAAATGTGTTTCTAAATATGTTGTTGTTAGCTAATGCTGGATTTCTGACAATGAAGTCATTAATCCTCTTGCTCTCCAATATTTTTCACTGATGGATGGGGCATTAGAAGTGGCCGGGCATATTTGAAGGCAGTCTCGATCCATTTCCTCTTGCAGATCACATAGAGGACAGAGTGGTGAAGAATATATCCCAGTTCTGTTTAAATGTTTTGCCAGACAATCATGTCCTGTAATCAACCTGAAGGTTGCAACTGCTGTTTTTCGAGGATACTCAGGAATTACTGTTTGAATGTTTGGTGGTTCCCATCTAAATATTGACATGTTTTTCAGTTTAACATGAGTAGTTCCTAAATGCTTCCAAAGGTGTTGCAAGCACCAAGGAACAACAGTGTCACCAGATATATTAGGCCACGTGCTCTTGCTTCTGTTACTAAGCAAGACCTAAAGTTTTAGCTCTAATGAATGTATATGCTATTTCTACAGCAAGCTAGGTTATCTGTTCTCCATATTTTTGGAAATATCAAAATAATTATACTATATTGTGAGGTAGTTACAAAATGAGCATTGAACATAAGCAGAAGAGAAGTAAAGAACAAGGTTCTTTGCAGTCTGCTGGGGAAAAGACGCTTTCTCCAGGGAAAACATACAAAACAGAAGTAGAGGCTAAAGAGCCACCTTTGGACAATGTAAGTCAATTTAATTTCTATATCACTTATTATTTATTTATGCCAACAAACTTGCTGCTGGTGTGGGCAATGTTTGAGAGATGGAATCGGAACTGAAAAATTCCCTCCCAAACATTGCCCACTCCAGCAGTAAGTTTGTTGGCATAAATAAATAATAATTACCATCTAAAGGTTATTTAATCCTGGTATATAAAGTACTTACGATTGTACAAAGTCGCCATTGGGGTATTTATCTCTGATGTGAGATTCCCTTTGGTCTACCAGGAAAAATATGAATCGATTGAGGAATTCATTGGCAAGTTGTCACAGTAGCTCAGTGGTTAGAGCAGCCGCGTGTGAAGTGGAAGATCTGTGGTTCAGATCCGGGATGTGCCATTGAATTTTTCATTTCCGATTCTGCCTCTTAATTTCTATGTTGTTGTTGTTGTTAGTATTAATGTAGGATTATTGCAAATTTTTTTGAGAAAATAAATGCTCTTGTATGTTAACAACGCTGTCATTGCCAGGATCACATTTGTGCCACCAGTATATCAGAATTTTGTCTCACTGGAGTTCTTTTACATGTCTAGTAAATCTACTAATGGGGGGTTGTCACTCTCAAGTACACTTGAGAACCATCAGTCTGGGGTGGATTTGCAACCACAACCCTGGCATCAGTAGGCCAGCACCAAACCAACTGAGCCACAGAGACTGACATGTTTTAAAGGTTAGATGTGCAGGGCCTGTCAGTAAATTAAACAGGTGTGAAAGAGCTTAAGTGACTATAATGGGCATTTAACATCGCTTGTACCTTTCAAGTAAGCTGCAAGGGTAAGAATGAATGTATGAAATGATGTTAGGAGGATAGATAGAAGCACTTGTTGGACCTCGTGCGCTGCACTAACACTAGAGACACACCCTAATACTCAGCAGGACGATAACTGCAATGACCAAAATAAATATCACATGTTGCTGTTTATCTAATGTCTAAGGATTTATTGATGAAGTTGACCTTGTGTCGGAACATTTTTTCTTAAGCTGTGACCAAGATTTTGTCCAAATTGAAAAATGCAAATAAGTAGCGATGACTTGCACAACCTTTAACGACTTTGAACAGTGAACTGAGAGTTAAAGTGAATTTGAACAATACTGTCTCCTTTTTTCATCAACAGACTTTGAACAGAGAAGAAGAGGGACTTGCAGATAAAGTTATATTTATTTGATCTACTAAAGTTTTGTTGTTTGGCCCATTATATATTTAAACACTTCATTAACACAAGAAAAAGTCTGTTTCACTTCAGAGTTTTTTAAATAGATACTGCATGCTATTTCTCTAACAATAATATGTAATAGAGATGCTGTTCAAAAGCAGTATTTGATGATACCTGGCACAACTGAAGGCAGCATGGCTGCTTGCAATGAAAGAGTTATATTTAACTGCAGCGTGAATTAAATTGTAAGTAAATGTTACTGTAAATATAAGGAGGTAAGGACTGTAAGATTTAAATGGTAAAATTAAATAATCAAATGCGTGTGTGCAATGATAAGTTATATACTCTGTTCATCAAGAGATTAGAGGAGATATAAACAAAGCACCGGTTTGTATCACTCCGCGGCCACGTGCTTTCACAATGACACAACCGTTACCTACCGCTACGCGTAGGTATAATATGCATTTTACACTAGGATATATTTACTTGATCCAAATAACATGTAGCACATGGAAATTAACTGCTACTTACGTCTTCTCTGTCCACAATAATACTTTTTCATTTCCTGCTCACAATCTCGAAACCAATCACCAGAAGCAGCTTGTGGAGGGAAGTTCGTTTTAAATCTGGAAGATCGGGATCAGAGTTAACTGCCAACAGCACTTCGTTTAAGGTGGAAGTTCAATGTTAACAGGGACTGGTGAACTTTTCGACAGATTGCAGATCTCACAAATTCGTCGCAAACTACATCCACCATTTATCTAGTGCGTGGTCGCTTTTAGTCAGGATCTTCACCAACTGACGATTTTTCCTTGGGTGTACTGTAAATACTTGCAATTGACACAGCGGTAAACTCAGATGTTAATTTCTTCACGTCTTTGATAGCAAGTTCGGGATATTTCTCGCAGAACTTGATAATACGTTCAATATTGTTTTTTCACCACTTCGCAATGGTTTGCCGCACTTATGTTTCACAACTCACTTGTTCCGCCATGTTACATTCATACTGATGCGCGCACAGAATGAATTAGGCTGGTTACAGATTCACTTAACTGCGTATTCTTACACTTTAACTATGCTTAGTACACTTAGTTTATGCATTAGCAAACATTAAGTAACATTTCAGACCTTAGTAACAGTATTTCTTCAAGGGACTATTTACACGGCGAAAGCGTCAAGAGGGCGCGCTGTGGTCAAAACGCACGTGGCTTTGTTTACGTCTCCTCTAATCTCTTGATGAACAGAGTATAGATTGAAGGATTAAATACATTTTATTAACATCTGCAGTAAAAGTGCAAAATGGATGGAGTGCCGGAGTTTAGTTGCCACTGATGATAGCATGAGCAGGAGTGGATTAAAGAACACTATCATGTCAATAATAATGCTGTAATAATTAATAAAATTGTTGTTTTTTAAATTTTCCTGTGTAAGTTCTGCCCTAACTTTTTCACAATATCATAAGATATAAATAATCTGATAAAACCCTTCCCCTCTATTCCAACACTCCTAAAGTATGTACCTGCTTCACTCAAACCTTAGTGTTAATATATGACAAGAAACTAGGTGATATTTTCTTAATTTACTTAAATATTGAGTTGGAATTAGCAACACTGACATAACTTATATTTACTTAAATAAGATGTATCAGAAAATGGTTATTCCCATCATTAGAAGGTATCCAACTGACCTGTGTGGTTGGAATTTCTGTTGTAGTGGTGAAATGTACTTCCAGTGGGGATTTGATGATAGCAAATCAAAATGATGTTTTAAAATGAACATCTTCTCCCATGTGGCCATAATTCCACCCTATAATTGACTGTTAGACATAATTAAAGCTTGCCAGTCTGCAGGATGTGCTGTACTGCTATGCCTGTTGCAGGGCAACATTATCCCTATTACAGGCTCCAGTACTGTCCACTCAGACGAGAACAGTCAGATGCGCAGTACAAGGAGTGGGACGAGAGAGGGCGGAGCCCACAAGCGATAACAAAGCAATATGTAAATGCATGAAATAGTCCAAGAAGCCAGATGACAAACGTGTGTTATACTCATCGGTTATGTATGCACTAAAATTATTTAAAATACACATTTATTTTGTATGAAGCCTTATTCACTGTTGGCATTTACATTATCATCAATCTGCTGCCGTTTGAAACAGCAGTAAGGAGTCCAGTAAGTGATTCGTCACTGCATATGAATGAGTTTGTTTATATGGCTTTGAGAATGAGCTAGACATAGCTTGAAACCCCAGGGTCAGCACCAAAACAATAAGATAAGTGAAGTTTTTAGTTTCTAATTTGTTCTTACTTTGGAACAGTTAATTTTGTAGATTGCAGCCTTTTTATTTTGTGGTATGAGGTCTCTCAGCATACAAAAATTACTTTGCAAAGGTGTTGTTTGTGAAGAGAAGGAAATGCTTGGATCAACATGTCAGTGCAAATTTCAATTTTCAATAAAAGAAGATAACTATAACTGTGTTATGGCTAACCATTGTAGCAGGAACGTATTTCATTCTATGGCAACTTATAAAGCTTTGTCATAAATTTAAGGCTTTCTAATCGAGTTAAACAAAATCAAACTCTTTGAAGGACTTAAAATTAAGAAAACGCTTCTCTACTTCATTTAGTGTACGAGAAAGTGTCAGTGTTTAGCGTGGAACAGCATGCAGTGTAATGCTCGTAGGAATCTGAAAGCTGGTACTTATGTTAATTAAGGAATGCACCTGAGAATTACACCAAAAATAATTAGTTCCAAGTCTTGTCACTAGGTAAAAAATTGTGCTATAAGAAAGAATGCACGAACCATTATGTTTTGCTCACACCATTATTTTCATGGTACATGGTACAATGTGACATTTTGTACACCAGGTATAGGATTTGCTGCAAATGCTTGGGCATTTATTGCTTGGCATAATTTGCAAGCAGATTGCTTAGTTAGCGTATCTCTGACATGTGAGACTCTAAGTTATTACAGTGCATGCTGTCATTTGGTATATACTCATACTTTGTGCTTAATGTTGTGTATGAATTAAAACAGAAGGATGTGATGTGAATTTTTCAGCCGCAGCCTCAGTGGGGTAACATGTCTTCTCCGGGAGTGGGGCCAAGTTCGCCACTGAGGCCACCAGTTGGACCTCGGCCGCCATTTAGACCAGAAGGGAAACCATTTTCAATGCCTGCACCTCCAGGATCAAAAGTAAGTCGATAATTTACATTTGGAAATGAAAGAATTCATTTATAGAACTTTTCTCTGCCACAAAATTAAGCAAAATTGTATCACTGACTTGAAATTGTGACAGAATATGGCATCATAACATAAATTATTTTAATATTCTAAATATTGTTACTTGCTTTTGATTATTCCCTTAATGTAAAAAGTGTACACCTGAATGTGGAAGAATGCAAATTGGTGTAATAACAAGAAAAAAAGAAATTCAAATGCCAAAAATAAAATTGAAAATGTTTAGCAATACTGCTGCTTTGGACAAACCGTCCTAAACACATGGTCAAAATTTTGATTTCCTGCCAATGGACCAGCTTAGCAGGTTTATCTGTTTATTTTTCTGTTTATAACATGTACATATTAGACACATCAATACAAGTATACATGAACATAATTTTGGATTAATCCAGTTGTACCAAGCTCAGAGAATGGCTAGATCTATGATGTTAGTTATCTTAGCATCTAATGGATCAGATGCAGTATGTCAATCATTACTTATGCCTTTTAAGATTTTGAGATTTATTTTGGTCCACTTCCATTGATATTATGGCAAACTTTGTCTGTCTTCCTACATTGCTTCTCAGTAAATGAAATGTAGTTCTGTTCTAGGTTTATGGTTTACTCAGACCTTGGGAATTAAAGAAAAACTGAACAAACAAATGCTATTACATAAAGCTGATTCAGCAAAGTAAATTTCTTATTTAGTTTGTTTATAGTAGTATTACAATTCACTTGTGCACGATTGTGGCTCATATTACAAAGAAGAAACAACAGGGCATAACTATTCAGTCTCATGCATTACATATTTCCAGGTGTAAGTGTTGAACAGGAGTATTTAAAGTGTGCAGTCCACAAATCTAGTTTCTTTCCTAATTCACATTATGCTAACCCTTGCATGCCAATTATTTTGTGAAAAAGTAAATCAAAATCAGTGTAGAATTGAAAATATAGAATAGTAATTTATTCTTGTGTGGAGTTGTAGTATCAATTGTTATGCAGTTTTAGATTCACTCAAAACAACGATTGAAGTGCATTTTCTAGATCGCCAAAGTTGTCTCATGTGTGGTAGTGGCACAGGCGAGGGTCTTAAACCCATGTGACCAAGTCACTTCGGCTCTTACAAAGTAGATTACGCAAGTGAAAACTGCAGGAATTCTCACTAAATGGACCAAAAACTTGAAATTTAATATTTGGCTCTCTTTTGATGCAATTACAAGTAAAGGGAATAAACAATGATATTAATAATACGTCAACATTTTTATACCTACTTGGATGGACATAGAAAAACAAGGTGGAACACAATTGAAAGTTGTACATAAGTGCTTTCATCGGTATAAATACATTATACATAGGTAGTACTGCGGTAAATATTACATGTGTAAGGGTATCATTAATCACTCCCACTCACATGTTTGTGAATGCCATGCTTGCAAAGGATATAAGTATTTGTATGTTGAAACATACAGTTGTATAGTAAAGACAGACATAAACTAAATTGTAACATCAATAACAAATAGAATATTAACATAAGAGTAGAGTGAGTAACAATTTCAGTTTTGTAAAAACTTGTATAGATCCTTATTTTGAACCTCTAATTGTTTTGTATGAACAGAATATAAGGATAAGGAAGTAGATGATAAAGAATAGCACAAATATGGAAGTTGCAATGATATTTAATTTGATTGCTTGCATGATAGTGCTACAAATATTTTGATTGTTGCAGGGTCCAGCTGGTGCAATGCCTACTTCTGGTTCTTATCCCCAGACTGCAGCACCAAAGCGGGAGTTAGTCTTCCCACCGGACAGTGTGGAGGCCACCATGCCAGTGCTGTACAAGAGAAAGCGGATGACTCGTGCAGATGTGGCTCCAGTCGAAGCTTGGAGACTGATGATGAGTTTACGTTCAGGACTGTTGGCAGAAAGCTGTTGGGCCCTGGACGTCCTCAACATTCTTCTCTTTGACGATACGACAGTAGCATATTTTGGACTGGCGCATATGCCAGGTTTGCTGGATGTGCTTCTAGAACACTTCCGTCGCAGCCTTGCAGATATGTTTGATATGCCAGCCACAGATCCAAACGGCAAATGGTACCAGATACCAAAATCAGAGTATACGGAAGTAGATCTTGGCTCAGTGACTCAGCCAATTGACGCCAATGACCGTGTCACTATCCTCGAATCTACACCCAACTATACACTGTTATCAAGAAAAGGTGATCCTGTCAAGATTGTGAACAAAGAAAGTGATATCTTTATCTTGGATAACCGGAAAACCTGGGATGTAGATGGCGATGTGTTAGAAGAAAATGTTACCGCAGAACTGGAGCAGGACCCATGGCAAGTAGCAGTTACTGATAGCAGCTCCACCAAGTATATAGTTACATGTTTCCAAGGTGAATTTGGCAATGTACCATTTGTCAGGCTTCTACCAGAGAAGAAAAGTAAGGAGAATGAGAAAGAAAAGGAAAAACCTGTCACAGAAGAAGAAGTGAAAGAAGAACAAGTAGTACGGGTGTCAGAAAAGGAGAGAGAAGACTCAACAACCTGCGAGACCACAAAGACAGAGCAGGTGACAGAGAGTTTAGATAGTGGTAGTGAAAAAGCCAATGTGATAAGCAAGGAAGAAAGTGCGAACAAAGACTGTGTTGTTATAACAGCGGAAAGAAAAAATTGTGACAAGAAGAAACGGACTAAGACGCTCAGTGATGTGCTATCTAGAATAAAGAAGCAACCAGTTGAAATGAATGACGTGCTAACAAGGGAAATTAGGGAGAAGGTAGAGGGTCAGATAAAGAAAGAGGATACGAGCGAGGAGAAGGCAGTTAATAATAATGATGAAGCACCAGTTCCAACTGAAGAAAAGGATAAAAACAATAAAGTTGTTCCTGAACCCATCCCAGAAGAGCCAATGGAAACGAGTAGCAATTGCATATCTTCAGAAAACAGCAGCAGTAGCAGCAGTCTCATCAGCAGCAGCAACAGCGAATCTGTGAAAGTGAAGAAAGAGCCTGAAGAAGAAACAAACAAAACAGCAGCAACATCTGCAGAAGAGAAGGAAGATACCAAGCCACAGATTCGAGATAATGAGGAGGAAGACAGCAAAACAGGGTTGAGAGTTAGAGATCCTGCTGGAACTTTGAAAAGACGGCGCATGTCAGATTACGAGGATGAATGTTACACTCGTGATGAAGCCAGTTTGTACTTAGTAACTGAAACACAGGATGCCCTGGCAAGACGCTGTGTCTGCATCTCAAATATTCTGCGAAACTTGACGTTTGTACCAGGAAATGAAATAGAGTTTGCCAAGAATGCTACGTTCCTCGGATTGCTGGGAAAGTTGCTGTTGCTACACCATGAGCATCCAGCTCGCACACAAAAACAGCGCAACTACGACCGTGAAGAGGACGCAGACTTTGCAGACTCGTGCAGCAGCTTGCAAGGGGAGTCGGAATGGTGGTGGGACTTCCTGCATCACATCCGGGAGAATGTTTTAGTGACTGCGGCTAACATCGCAGGACACATGGATCTGGGGCAATACCCAGAGGAAATCTCGCGCCCTGTGCTGGATGGACTGCTACATTGGGCAGTCTGTCCAGCTGCCCATGGACAGGACCCATTTCCCACGGTGGGACCATCGTCTCCTCTCTCCCCTCAGCGTTTAGCACTCGAGGCTCTGTGCAAATTGTGTGTTACAGATAACAATGTGGACCTGGTGATAGCAACGCCACCATACTCACGCTTGGAGCGTCTCTGTGCGGTTCTCACTAAATTGCTATGCCGAAGTGAGGAGCAGGTGTTGCGAGAGTTTGCAGTGAACCTCCTGCATTACCTTGCGGCGGCAGATTCTGGCATGGCTCGCACAGTGGCACTCCAGAGCCCATGCGTGTCGCTTCTAGTGGCATTCATCGAGCAGGCAGAAGCCAGCGCCCTTGGTGTTGCTAACCAGCATGGTATAGGTGCATTACGTGACAACCCAGACTCCATGGGTACCAGTCTGGACATGCTTCGCCGTGCAGCAGGTACATTGTTGCACCTAGCGCGGCATCCAGACAATCGCCCACTCTTCCTGCAGCAGGAGCAGCGTCTGCTTGCCCTCGTCATGAGCCAGATCCTGGACCAGCAAGTTGCCTCCATCATCTCACGCGTGCTCTTCCAGTGTTCCCGACCGCATCCAGAACACGGACATCACTCCCATCCTTCCTTGACCGCAGTCTCCTCCTCGTAGTGAAGAGACAATGTTGTGATGTGCTTCGTGCTTGCCCGATAGGTCAAAGACTTAAACTGTGGCATTCTATTGATTCGGTGCATGATTAGACTTGAGCAGTGCTACAAGGCAGCTAGGCCAACTGTAGCAACTGTCTTTAAACAAGCAAATTTAGCATGTGTTGAAAATCCATTATATAAAAAAGTTCCACGATATTGGAGCAGAGTGTTAGTATCGCAGCTGATAAACTTGGAACTGTTGAGTATATTAGTAAGCCATGTTTTTAACAGTTGCCTTCGGGCGTTGATAAATCTCATTTGAGGATACAAAGAATGATTTACCCTGCATTCGCTTTGCAGGGCTTGATATTTTGTAGATAGGGGGGAATGAAAACTCTTCGATAGCATCTTGATCGTTATGATTTTTTGCATCTGTATAAAAGGTTTGTCACATGTGAAATTTGTGATCTTCTACTTTCCAAGAATCGAGTCTCAGTTCTCAGTCTTAGAGCAAGTAAGACATCTTACTGCCTTGCCTTGTGAATAATTTCACGCAGAAAAAAAAAAAGGAATTATGTTCTCTTGTGTAATTGTGAAGGATAGATGGATGGATGTATGAGTGCTGTAGAGTACACAACATAGTAAACTACATCTGCATTAATCCTGTACAAACTCTACTCAGCTGGAAGAGAGATTTTGGAGGTGGGTAGGTAGCACAGTATAAAATGGGGAGTGACAATGCAAGGTAAAAATTTTATTGCAGTCGATATTACTCATAATGTAAACAAGCAAAAATTGCAAAACAAATACCTAACATTTAGACTGAAGGTGCCACTTCCAGCTGATCTGTGCTGAAATATTATATAATAGAATCGTAGGGAGATAAATAGATGGACAGGAGATTTATTTTTACCTTGTGAATTGGTATGATCGGTTTGGAAGTAAAATGAAGTTACAGACAGTAATATAATCCAAACCTTTGAGAGGCTAGCTGTAAATGATCATGTCTCGATGTCTTGCTATTTGGGAAATGGTGAGTTTTCAAATAATATACAAACAATGGTTTTTCAACAATGAGGCCTCCATGAATTTCAGATCCAGTAAAAGTAAGGGAAAAAAATGGAAAAAATACCTACAAAAAAACATTAGAATTCTCCATAGCATAAATGACACATAGTTAAATGAATTGTACCATTTTGTAAAGTGCAGCGAGACGCCAGCGTCGTAAAACATTAAAAAATATTATGTGTTACTTGTAATACTGATTGAATGATCACTGTATTTATTATTTTGATTCTTAACTCGACCATGAAAATAGTTTTCATGCAGAGTGTGGACATAGTGTGAGAGTGAAGAAGCGCAACAGGTACTGATGGGTGGGTGGAACGTGGCGTGGTGTGACAACACTGTTAGTATTATCCGAGACAGACAAGTGTATAGCCCTTCCTCCTGCTAATTTTCTTCACTGGAGTTGTCGCCCACCTGCAATCCTGTCTGATGCCACCCCCCTTCCTCCTTCCCCAAGCTACGTACCCTTACTTCCTGTTAATACCCCCCTAGGTTGTCCATTATTTCATATTTGGTATTTACTTGTGCAAATGCTTTATATATGTCTGAATACTGAAAATCAGAAATAAATGTACATAAGAAGTACTAAATAATATGTGATTTTTAATATTAAGTAAGCCATCATTGATGAAGATGGTAGATTAAGGTTCCCTGCTCCATCATATTCCTAGCTCCTTGTCACATTATTAACTGCAAGCCCGAGTACAAGTGTCGCAACAAGCGCACACCTTGTCACTAAGACTTCAGGTTTTAGACTAAATATCTTCACATGTTAGAGAGTATATAAATGTATGGAAGTGGTTTTGTGGTGCCTGTTTTGATCATTGAGAACCATTTTGAGGTTTTACACCCTAAAAGTACATATTTTAACATTTGTATTATATTATTAGACTTTTTCACGCAGAGTGAAAGATAAAATATTGATGAGGTTGACTTGATTGATAATAGTTTGGTTGTAGGAATGAGACATTTCAGGAAAAAGCTGCTTTATTGCAGCACTTGGGCAGGTAGATTCACTTGTTTTGTGGAAGGAGCAACCACATCCTTTGGTGACTGCAGTATAGCAGAAGTTCCTTCTAACGGTCATTGACATGTTTCCTATGATTTCGTCACTCATATCCCTGATCCTCTTCATTAATTTTTTATATGCACACGTTCACACGATTTCTCCAATCTCCTGTCTTTGCTTTTTCAAATGTATTACAAACAGTTATTTGACATTGCTGTTCTTGACAAAAGATTATGCTTCTAAAGCAGCATTTTGGTGATGGTCCCATTTCAGTTCTAGAGTGTTAAGGTCAGTAGTATACAATGCATTTCCACTGAGGTCTGTTCAATAAGTTTTGAGTGTCATTTTTAACTTCATAGGCTCATATTATTTATTAGTAACCATAAATTTCCAACTGAGAACATACAGTGTTTCTAGCCATAATTAACAAATTTGTTCAATTGCATTTTTGAACTTACTGTGAATCTAAACTAAACTCCATTGCACAACAGCCGGATGCTGGGCCAAGGCCTACTGTATACTGATACTGCTGTATCCCCCACTTGTCCCATAATGGGCATCATGAGTGGGGTGCAGTACTCGAGGATGGCATGTGGTCAGCACCCCAATGAATTCAGTCTTTGCAACCTGGAGTTGCTACTTTTCCTTCAAGTAGCTCCTCAGCTGACCCACCAAGGACTTCATGAGGCTGAGTGCACCCCAGATCAGGTCTCCCAGTGGGAGAAAAGCCCCACGTCAGTACCAGCAATCAAACTTGGGCCTCCTGCTGGTAAGCAGCTGCGCTGGCATCATGTTAAAATGACCATGATTTTACTTAAAATCCAGTATGATCTCACAGGAACTATACATATTTTAGTGCCTATTTTGATAACTTTAGGACCTAAAAACTGTTTTAAGAATATAAAAATGCAAGATCTGCTTATCAGAATAATGTTGAAAATGTCTTCCTGCATCCATACGTCTTTGGCATCTTTCTGGGAGATTGTCTTTCATCCATGGCACCTGAGTTATAGAGCTACTTTGATGCAGTTTTTCAAATTTGTGTGGGATTTTTCAACTGACATGAGCTGAAATCCAGGGATTGCACAGGCCATAACTTAGTCTAACTGAAATTTAATGACTACAAATTAATCTCACTAAAAATATCCAAACTAATATTCACTACTGGTCAGTTGTTCATAAAACGGTGCGAGAATGTCATTCTTGTAATGTTGTCCAGTTATGGCATCCATTGAAGATATTGACCCATTATGCTTTATACTTTTATCTTATACCACAACCCAATTTTTTTGTCATCTAATTAGATTTTCTGCACTAAATTGCATTTCTCTGACCTCTAGTATTGAATATTTGACATCACAACCAAGTTTCATCAGAGAAGATTATTACATTTGTATCCATTATGTCATCATAGATATTCCTTAGAATTTACAGAAGTGTACTCTACTTTTATCATGCAGTAGCAGTTTGTGGACAGTAACATTTTGTTTAGGTGTGTAGTTCGCTAACATCTGTGGTTATATGAGGAGCTTTGAGTTGAGAAACAACTTACTGATGGTGTTCTGTGGGACTTTTAATGTTGAATTTTTCATCAACTTTTATGTTGAACAGTTGCATTCTCTCCCATATTCTTACTCAGACTCTATGTAAGATAGGGAATGACTCTGGATAAGAAAAAATTCCCTGTCCCATCAAACTTAGGACCTCTGGTTTGAGAAGTTGCAACAAGGAGGTAACCATAAATGGGAATATATATTTGTAAACATATTGTTATAAAAGAAAAGATGGACACAACAAAATTTTGAAACTGGAACAGGCTAAAATGGCCTAAACTGTGAAGCAGAAGAAGAAGAAAGAAATACAACGTTGTGTGAAGTTGCATTTTAGAGGCATAAACCATATGAGTGGAAATAACTATGAAATTATAAACCCATGCAGTTATGCAGAGATAGATAACCTTAAATTTGAATGTATTTCATAAATATACGTTTATGAAACACAAAGTTGCATTTTGGAGGTGTAAACTGTATAACCTGAAATAACTGTGGAATCATAATCTCATGCAACTGTGCCTAAGATACGGTAGATAGCCGTACAATATGAATATGTTTCATAATGTAAGTTTATGAAACAAATACAAAATTTCTAACAGTGAGACATGATAGATGATAAATGGAGTGCTTTAAACATCAGATTTTACTGCAAATAACTGACAAATTAGTGGTGATTACAATGTTATTTGAAATGCGGATTTCCATTAATAACAACATCTAAAGGGGAATAAGGAAAAAGGAAATCTTCACTTCCTAACACTTTCTGCTATTGCTACGTCTCCTTTATTTACATTATTCCACTATTTAGTTTGTGTTTCTATTATATTGTTTCACTTTTAGATTGCACTTCCGTTCCATTACGTGTGCTCCTCTCTAATTTGTACTAGCCAACCTCTTTATCCAGTAGTGTATTTCTTCATGTCAAATTGGCATGGTTTAGTGCCATTGCACATCAAGAAGCCCACATTCAGCAACATTACCCAAACCTGTTCCCCTAAATTTCTTGCAAGGTTTTGTATCACTTCTCTGCTTGAAAGATGCATGTTCTGGGAATTCTGCTGTAACATCCTTGCAAGATATGTAATCACTAGGGCCAGGAAGTTGAGGAAAAACCCTCTTTCTTTCTACTGTCTGAAAATGAGGCCCAACATAATATATGTTCCTTAGGGTCATTATAAGCTAAAACATGACGGATTTGGTTTGTCCCTTTCTACCTTTTTCAGCATTTTTTAGTTTAAATGTCCTTTATTGGCCTTGTTTCATTTCACAGCTTTTTTTTTGCAACTTTATTTTCTTTTGACTATCTTTTTCCTGTGCAACAGAGTCTAATCTCAGTTTCTATTTAATTTAATTAATGTGCATCGGTAAGACTGGCCACAGCAAGTAGTTGAGAGGATCCTGCTGTAAGCCTAAGTAGAGGGAATGTATACATCCTGCGAGAACCTACTGAACCTTCTCTAAATATCCCATAATTTTTGGTCAGCAATAACCTTGACCAGAAGTTAGGGGTGGGTATGTTGTATTCATCTTATGTTTGACTGCAATTTCATAGTTTGTGGAAGAAATCCTGGTCATAAATGTGTCTAAATGTAAGCCTAGTGAAACTTGTTTTTTGTGAGTATCTGGATTTGGAACAGAGGTATTTAAGTAGGTATTCTTTTCTGCAAATATACTGAGAGGTGAAAGTTAGTTCAGGAAACTAGCAGCATATTGAGCATCCAGCCTCCTAGGCCACGGAAAAAAGAAAGTCACAAAGTACTAGTGAATGTTCCAGATCTCTCCATTTTAGAATGACTGTTGTAGTGCTTTAGTTATTGTGAATATTCTGATAGCAAAGATATGCTAAGATATCAGTTTCTTTCTCCATAATGTCCCATTACTGGTTCCTGAAACATTTCTTTTACATAGTTTTTGTCATCCTGTATGCTGCCTACCATTAGAATGTATTTTCAAACATAATTGCATTAGATATGTATTGAAACTGAAATCATTAATTGATTTGGACCCTTGGTCCTTTTTTCCAGCTTTTATATCCTTTTTACACGCTTTATTGGGTTATTTTTAGGTATTTTTAAAGGTCTTTTTTAGCCAATTTATGGGTCTTCAACTTCCAAGCCCTAATAATCACATACATATTTGTAAATATCTGATGCTATTTATCTGTAGCATTATTACATTACAAAACACTTGTAATGTGTAAACACTAATTCACTTCTGAATTGCACATTGTTTCTGTTGAGGTTGAGAGATGAACAATAGTAACGTGCTCCAACTATCCTTTTGTTGTGGTCCACCAACACTGGTCAACTCGGTGTTAGATTGACATCATTAAGTAAATAGTATGGTGATCAATTCAAAGTTCAATGAATGGTATAAAGGTCATATTCATCAAATTCATCATGTTGGTATCAGCTAATCTACCATCATGATACATACAGTGGGCAGTACTATAGCAAAACTCTGTGTTACATTCACATTACTTTCTCTATCCACTATGATTTATGTTTATCAAATATTTTTACGAAAGCTTATTTTTCTATCTGCTTCATGTTAGTCTGCTTAAACCTTTGCAGAAATTGTGTAATTACAGGTCAGGGTTGCCAATGTTTAAAAGTAAAATTATCTTACCGGCCACTCAAAATTATAGATTTGGATTCAAAATTATTGTATGTCATAAACTAAATGCTACAACAATAAATGTTTCAGCATAACACTTATGAAAATGTAATAGTATTGATGTTTATGGTATTCACTTACAAGATTGATGACCTCAATCAGTATTACAACTTTAGTACTTATATATGTGTTTAGGCTTTCACAGCCGGTGTCTTGACTATTCGAACTGTTTAGTTCTTCCGGGGTTGTAGGTCGTGGTCTAGAAGGCATGGTAGATACCAACGTTTTGCCAAGTACTGCGCTTGGCATCATCAGGGTAACACGATCCTCCATCTGCACTGGTCAGAGTTTGAATGTGGAAGCAGAGAAGTAGTGGAAGTTTTGACCGTTAACGTCCGTTACGGTTATTTATATGGTGGGGGTGGGTGGGGCATTGTTGTGCTGCCTACGGTCGTGATTGGCCAGTTGTAGGTGGGGTTTTATTATAACTTGTGTGCATCTGAAAGTTTATCTAAAACCGGTATCCATGCTTTATGTACATAAGCCAACTGCCAGGTTCAGGCAAGTTCTTTATTTCACACGGAGTATCATGTATTCTCCATTGATCATCAATTTTCTGAACAGTGCCTTCTTCATTGAGATTACCAGATCTGGGCACACTGGTAACAAGTAGAAGGATTAGTAGGATATGAAATGGTTGCCTTAGAGGGGAGGAGACAGGCCATGAGGGCAAAAGTGGTGTCAATATTTGTAATATTAATTTCATTTCACTGGAGTGACAAACCAGTGAAAATATTTTGCCAGTATCGAAATTATTGTGTACTCCCATAATTATCATATGGGTTGGCAACCCTGCACAAGGGGTACAAGAGGGATACAGGGAAGCAAATTGGTAGCCAAATGTGTAAGAGCTGCATGCTACATGCTGGTTTTGAAATTTCATACCCTATGTTAGATATCACGAGAAACAACACACTTAAAAAATACTACAAAATATTGAAAATTTCATAGCAATAATAATAAAAATGACTTGCCACAAAAAATAAATTGAAATATATAACCTCTTAACATTTACTAGTTATACAAACTAACAACTGAAGATTTCACAATCTGTTCCCAGAAAATTCCAGGTATAATAAGATTTGTAAAATAAGATTTGTGTGTCCTCAAAATATCATGAACATTTGGTCCCTTAATCAAAATTGTTAGTGACTTTTAAGAAAAGCAAAGATTAAAAAAGAAATTTTCATATAAAGGATAGTTCAGATTGTGGCATTTTCTTGGAAATCTTTGAGTTGCATTTTTGGAAGACTGGTCTGACCTTTGTAGTTAAGCATTTTACACCTTTTTGTAAAAGTGATTTCATTTTTATTCAGGAATTCTCAAAACCTGTAGTTCTGGAGAAATCTGAATATTGAATTTTAGGTGGAATAGGATACTTCCTTTTTCCCTACCATAAGTAGGTGGTAGAGAAAGTAAAAGGGCTCCTTAAGAATCCTTTCAGTTGGATATAGAGGAGAAGCTGACCTTTGAAGTAAACATTATTGAGTGGAGCATTTTCCCAGCAATAGAAGTACACACAGGCACTGAAAAATAGTAAGCAATAGTCATCCAGCTAATAGTTGATTTGCTGGACAAAGAGCTTGCTAAAGGCTATGGTACAAGTGCTGCCTCTTGTTCAGAAGCATGGCATCATGCCTTGTCTTGAATTCCTTTCATCTGTTCTGGACATGTCTAAAACATGTGTTGTTAGTTAAGATTTTATGTAATAAGTAAGGCTCTGAAGTTGAGGAAAAATGATTTTCTTCTCAAGTGTCCAAAAATTAGTCCAATAAAGTGTATATCCATTTTGGCTCATTGTAGGCCCTAAAATCTTAGATTCGATTTGTCTTTTTTTACTGTGATCCTCCATCCCCCTTGGTGGATGATCCTTCTGTATTGAATTGTGTCATAATATTTTTGTTTTGTTTGCAACTTCACCTTCTTTTGACTTTATTTTTTTAGCTCTTTCTCTATTTGGACAACAATCTCAAAAATGTGACCAAAAGAAAGTTTTTTGCACTGTGTGTCATATGAACAGAATTCATTTTTTAAGGGTACTGGGAGGTTATTTTTAGCACCACGAGGTTAACTTACACCAATATTTAAAATTTAAATATAGCAGCTACTAATAATTAGAATAAATAGAAATTTGGTTTGATTATAGTTCAAGCATTTTGCATTTAACTGCTACATAATAATTAAATTACATTCACAGAATTCCATGCAAAAGGGGCATAAAGCACACTATGTATCCTGAAAAAAAAATTTTACACCTCATACTTCAGGCACACTTTTCTTGTAGGATTTTGAAGCTACAGGCACCAAATTTTTATCTGAATAACATAAAACATAGCTTGACATTGCGGGTTAAACATAAATCCTATGTAGTTTGCATTTTGCACATAAAACATTATTTAATTCTATATAGGAAAAAATATGGTAATATTTTTAAGCATTAAATTTTTTTTCTCCACATTATAGCTCTAATTCATAAAAGCTTTAACTGGCTATACTCAATAAACATTGATAAATAAGCACTAAAAAAGTTTTTGAGAAATGTGTACCTGAAGTGTGAAAAATCAAGGTTTAGGGAAATTGCGATCAAAGCTGAAGTACCATTCTTTTCAAATTACACATACTTTCAGAACATGCCTGCTCCATATTCCTGCTCACTTAAGTTTTCCTCATCTTTTCTTTTCCTTTTCTTAGTTCTAGCTTTATTTTAAAGCAACTGAATTGCCCTTTTTGCCTCTTGAGAGTCAACGTATATCTTTTTTATACAGGTTTCCTTCATATTCTAACTTTTATACCCATTTTTTCCATCACTGTAAGTCTACCACTGCAACCATAATTATAACAAATAACACTATACCTATGTTATATATATATATCATTTTAAAGCTGAAGAATTATATATTTTTTTAACATTAAAAACAAAAAATCAATTTTTTGAAGTCAATCAACCTCCCAGTGCCCTAAAATGTTTGACACTGTTTCAAAGAAAATATTTGGGTGTTGCATGATAAATTAAGTCCAACAATTTCACTGATTCATGTATGTTTTAATGTGTATCAAAAATCCATAAATAACACAATTAGGGGGAATATTACAAATTCCCTTTTAATATGGCTGATGCTGACGCTTAATGTCAGACATTATTTAAATATGAAATTAAAACTAAAGTTATTAAAAACATTACTTTATACCATGCTTTTATGTTCTCTCTTCCAGTTATTAGGTCCTTCTTAGGATAGTTTTAGATCTTTTTGGGGAATCTGTAGTCTCCAATTTCTGAGTGTGAATGATAAGCAATAACACACTTTATTATGATTTGTGTCCCAAATGAATGTTTCTCAGAAGCATAGAGAATGATATTTTGTTATATCACCATAGGTTATGCAGTCCTCCGTGTTAAGTGGCCAAAGATTACCAAATATAGGACAGGAAAGCAGCAGTTTACTATATTGTCATCAGGATTTAAGTAAGTCTGGATCCAGATACATGTTTATATTTTCAGTTTATAAATTCTACAGATGTCTGAGCATCTAAATGCCAGAAATATTCATCTTTTTATGAATGAATAAAACATTTGAATGTGTTTGTTTCATCATTTTGTCCAGTGTGTGATATGAAGGAAGAAATGTAACTTGTCACCTCCAGCTTTGTACATACCTGCATTGAACAGTTATGTTTTTCCCAAATATATGTTAACATTTTTATGCAATGAATTTTATCCAGTAATATTTAGCTGTTCTGTTTTCTCATGAATACCTCACATTTTTGTGCTCCTGTAAGATACAGGTTAACTTACTCATTTATAGGTTATGTTTATGCTGTGTTGAGATAGTTTCTGTGTACTCTATCCAGCACAAAACAATGGGCATATTGGATGAGGCATCAGTATTTTCGGAACATATTCCTACTACACTCATGCAAACAATACAGATGGACAAGGTTATTCTTTCCTAGGTTATATCTGAAAGTAAAATATTCCCAGTCTCATAAGCTCTAGAAATTACACAATTTCTATCACTGGAAAGTCTAAATAAGAGCATTTCTGTGATTAGCACATATAATTAGAAACATTTACAATCTTTCTTTTAAACCAGTGTAAAGTACCAGTACTCTTAATTTCATTTTGAAATACAAATAACAGTACTGGTATGCATGTAAGTACTGAGCTTATTGTATTGTATATACTATATATGTTTGTTTTATTTATTGCTTTCCTATAATACAGAATTAATTTTAGTAATGATTTAATAAAACTGTTCCAGTTCCATAAGAAAATTCACGTACTTGTTTTTTCATTTATACATTACTTAAGCTGTCTCCATTTGAAAACATATAATTGTCGTTATTGCCTAAGGTGGGGTCACATACATGCTCCTTAAAATAAATAATTGCATCATCTGATTAACAGGTTTGCAGATTTGTTAATATGTGTAAAAATTAGCTTTGTTCCATGTTCTTATTTTGTGTTACAGTTATTTTAGGTTAGTATCTCTCTAAACAGAAAGTCCTATAACATGTAAATCAATTGGTGTAAACTTTGAAGAAACATACTTGCATTGGAACAAAGATGCATGGTAATTGACAAACAACAAGAGCTTGGAACTCCAACAATTGTAAGTCTTGGTAATGTAACTGATGTTCTGTGTTGTAACTACAGAACCCATTACAGTTTGTGACCGTGAAAGCCCTTGGTTTGACAACCGCCACCTCTCAATGTTTTGGAAACAAGGAACAGTCATTCACATGACTTTCTATACTCTATCATTTACTTAGGGGAATACAAAAACTTTTCTTTCTGTCTACTTCAATTTAATTTGAAATAAACCTTCGCTGAAATAGCTACATTACACCTTTTATTATAGATACAAAAGGAATAGTGAGTCAAATTTTTAAGAACTAGATGTTACATGCTGGCCTTAAAATTTCATACTCTTTCAAAACAATTGTGAGAAAAATTGAATATCAATAAGATTTTAAAACAATAACAAAGTATTGAACAATTTGAACCATTAATAATAGATATCTCAGAAATGGCTTATGCCACAAACAAGTTATTTGGAATAAATTGCTTGTTTTTAAGAGATGCGTTCTTCTTATAATACACTTTTATCAATTGCTCAATGTGTAACAGTTCTACAAGATTATACAAAATTTCTTCAGAATAAAGAGAACTTTACAGGCTATTCCCAGAAAATTCAAGATGAACATTTTGTGTCCCATGTAAACTTTTAATACATACGATTTCAATTATAATCAGAGGGATTTTCTGAAAAATGTTTCAATAAAGATTAGTTGAAAATCTTGTATATTTGGAAGATGCTGAACTTAAATACCAAGTTTGATAAATTTAAAAAGGTGTTCAAGGAATACAACATTGAGTTAGCAGCAGTAAACCATTACTCCATAAAAAACCTACTACTTTCAAACATCAAAGATGATATTCCACCTAACAAAAAATCTGGCATATACCAAATTGAATGCAGTGATTGTAATGAAATATACATAGGAAAAACCAAAAGAAATTTAGAAATTAGATCCAAGGAACATGTTAGAAACATTAAGAGTAAACAATTAGAAAAATCAGCGGTTGCATTTCACTTTTGGACAAAAAATCATGACATAAAGCTAGAACCGAAACTTCTCAAACACATAACCGGAAAACAAGAACTGTCCACATGGGAACAAATCTTTATTTTAAAAAATAGAAACCGAGTATTTAATTTCGACATTCCTCAGAGAGACATTTTCAGTAAGTTCATTGAACCGCCACCAGAAGAAACACCAGAAGAAGCATCACCATCTGTACCATGAAACACCATGGAAACCCAGTTATTGTCCGGTTGATAATGGAGGAAAGTTAACCTTCGAAACGCGTCCTGGAAAAATATGTTGTAAGTGTTGTTCAGTGTTATTAATTAACTCACCTTTTAAATTAAATTAAACCAAGTTTGGTGTTTATCAAACTTTTCAATTTTGAGCTATGCTGTTCACAGAGACATGCAGAGCTTTTTCTAGAATTTCTTTTTTTATATTTTGGGTTGAACATTTATTTTTTATGAAATCTTGGTATCAGATTTTTTGGTGGAATGTTTTACCTATTATGTATATGGTAGAGGAAGTAAAAAATATACAAACTCAATATAAAATACATACAGTTTTCCATTATATGCACTATGTAAATATGAAATTATTGAAATCATACATGCAGTTTTATAAGTTAACACATAATACTGGAACAATTACCATATGTACCTGAAAATAAGAACCACTTTTTAAATGGGTTTACAGCCAAAAAATTGGGAGTGTCTTACACACGTGTATCTCAGAAAATGAAAATAAAAAATGTATTACTGAATTATGAATTTAATACCTATGTTATATTAAGCACTAACTATTGTTGTTACTTGCATGTTGCTTTACTACTTCATACCCTTTCATTTACTTCATTTCACAGATAATTACACATCACTGTCTTCTCTTCTCTTCCTCATACTCCATCACTGCAGCATGGCATTCTTTCTTAGGGCCATAAGAAGATCAACTTCCTCTTCTCGCAGCTTTAAGTTTATCATGAATCACGTTTGCACCAAATACTCTCCACCTGCTGTTTGTACACCATTTTTGTCAGTGAATTTTAAAACATCTAGCTTAAAACTTATAGTGAAACTCTTTTATGAATTCATATTAGTGCTAACACAGACAGACAAGAGAAACTCGCTTTCAATAAAGTTGCTGATGTTGTAACCAGAGATCTTGTTTTACTAGTAAGAAAAAAGCAGGTAGAAGGGTTGAAGTTACGGCCCATTCAGAATCTTGTGGCACTCCTCCACTCCTGAAGCATAGATGTGCAGTAAGTAAACATACACTGTTGTGTATGTGACTGTCTGAGATCTGATATCACTTGCTTGTTCCCCACCACTCCAGTAACTTCTAATTTCTCCTCTCTTGTGCATATGGAGTGTCAGGACGAGCTAGACAAACTGTACTAGCCAATGAAGATCAAGGTCTAATTCCCAGCTCCTTTCATCACAAACAAGTGGAAGGAAAACTTGTCCTTGGCCAACTGTCTTTGCGTACAGTAACAGAGAAATTCTAAAGAGCTGTTTTTCTACAAATTGCAGCCTCTCACAAATTAACGTGTCTAACATTTGCATACATAGATATATTTTTTCTGAAATTACTCTGCAAGACTTGGAGGTGGTTTTATTTTTGTGTAAATGTGGTACTAATGTAAATACATTACATTTCATCTAGTGTTAGTATCTTAAGGATAACAATTCTTTTTCTTCAAGATGTTGCCTGCAGTTATTTTAATATGAATGTCCATATGGTCCATGGTCCATTTAATTTTTATTGGTTGATATTTTGTGAATGTTCCTATTTCTGAGGATTTCACTGTTGTTTAGTCTGTGTAAAGAGTTTCAGCTATTAGAGAGGTAACTATACAGTAACTGAATAACTATAGAAGAAACTTCTGGGCTGATTTGTCGTGGTCTGCTGGAATAACTATGTCCAGACGTTTCGTCCACAACTGCATTGGACATCATTGGGGGCACAGGCGAAGGTTCAGTTGCATCTGAAATGTTTGCTATTTAGGGAAATTTGACAAGTCAGCAGTCATCGAACATGCCATAGAATCACAGGGGGAACACATCATCAAGTTTCAAGACACCAATATAGACACCAAAAGAAAACCATAGAAGTCGAAGGGAACAACTAAAGATTCATGACACTTCATATTTGGCTCGACAGCTTTGTGGACATTCACCCTGGATACTACCATCACCATTGCCACTGCCACCACCACCACCACCACCACCACCACCACCACTACTACTACTGCTACTACTTTTATTGTCATTGAGTGTAACAGCAATAGACAGTGTCAGGGTGTTACAATGAAATAATTACAAAATATTACATTTATATAATGCAGAGTATGTATAAAATTGAAAGTACAGTTTTATGCAAAGTAATACAAGTTATGTATATTTGAATAAAGCTAGTGACAGTGATGTTAAGTGTTTCATCACTAACTCAATATTTTACAATAATACAATTCAGTTATGAAATATATTGTACAGGCACCCCAAGTCCTTCTATGTGTATACATTTATACAAAATCAATGGATATTATATTGCAAAATGTTCTTGTAAAGAATAAAATGTTATAGCAACAAGTCAGTCATAGAGTTGGTTTTAAAGTTGTTGAAGGACTTTGTTTTTAGTTTTAAGGTAGCTTATTATACATTTTAGAGCCTAGTACTTCTGACTTGTAGTCAACACAATATGGAACATCGGTATTTTGGCATGATCTAGTATTATAGGTAATATATAATATTACCTACTAGTGGTAAAGATGGGTGGGGCAAGAGGATAGGCCAAATACTGCCAGTTAGTGCTTATCATGTCTATTGTTGGCAGCACATGCAGACCAAACTATACTATATTAAGAAGTGAGAATTAAGGTGCTTATCACTAGAGCGTGGAGCTGCGTGCAGTCACATGCAATACAGGTTAGTGGGACAGGTACCACACAACCATCAGCAGATGCCTCCACCTATGTATATGCATGAGTAGCTACAGTAGAACCCATGTGCATTAAACTTGTGACTTTTTGCACAATCTTCCACCCTCTACTTATCACTATTTCAGAGTGTAAAAGTTAGCAAATATTGTGTTTTGTTATATATACCACATTCATTATTCATTTCCCATTGTTTATACTTAAAATTAAAATAATCCTTGTTTTCTGATAGTGTTATCTGTATTGCTGTAGTACAGTTGGCAATTAAAAGAGAAGTCTGCTTCTGCTAGGAAAACTAGAAACTGTTAAATATAGAGTACTGTGATGTGATATTTTCTTTAACATGAATAAAGTGTTTTACTAAGTAGCCCATTTTCTACAATGGTTAGAAGACAAGGGAAACTGAAAAACATGGGAAGACCTGCTCCTGTTCTGCACATAAATATAGAACAAAAAATCTGAAGTGTTGCATTCACATGACTTTCTCTACTCTTGTACTAACCATTCTTACAAACTCTTATTCTTCTATCTTTGTGTTAGTTGAGATAAACATTTGCAGAAATTATCTTATTGCTTGTTTTCTTGCATGTACAACAAGAATATAGGTATACAGTAGGCCTTGAGCGAAAGTTACCACAAACAAATATTCACCGACGGATCTAAATTTGAAGATGGAAAAGCCAGTTGTGCTGTTGTAACACTTACAGCACCACGTTATATACATTACCACACTTCTATTCAGTGTTTTCTTGTGAGCAGTATCCTCTGCAACGAAATTCATAAAAGAAATATAGAAGTAGCAATGGCATGGATACCATCACATAGGGTATTAAAGGAAATGAAGCAGCAGATCAAGCAGCAAAAGAAGCTACAAACTACCCTGTTTCAGGTAAAACTATTGCTACCCCTCACTAAGACGTCATCAGGAATATAAGAACTAAACACCATGCTACAGAGGCGGACACATGCAGGGTAAGGTTAATCTCTTCAGTGTTCTAAAAAGATCCTTACATGAACGTCTGCTATGGGTGTTGGAAATAATTCTTATAACCTTCTTTTGTATGAAGAATATTCATTTACTCTCTACTGAATTGTCCCAAAATAAAATTCCATATTCCATTATAGAGTAATATGCATAGTAAGCTAATTTAAGTGTGTGTATAGAGCCCACATTTGCCATTGCTCGGATAGCAACAGGCAGAACTGAGTTTGCGTAAGATATACTTAATGTGAGCTTTCCAATCTAAATATTTGTCTACTTGAAGGCCCAGAAATTTGATGTTGTCTATTTGTTCTAATAACATGTCATTAATCTCAATTTCAATTGGAGTGTATGATGTTTAATGAATTATAATTTTAATCACTTGTTTTATTTAGGTTTACAGATTGTTAGCTTTAAACCAGTAGGACATGCAGTTCAAAACATAATTCAGTTTAATTCATTTAAGTTTTTACTAGTAATCAGCACACTAGTGTCATTGGCAAACAATACAGTGCTTGCTATATCCTTTATATAAAGTAATAGGTCATTTATATAGATAAGAAATAATAGAGGCTCAAATACTGACCCTTGGGATATGCCATCTGTTACTGTTTTTCAATTTGATGTTTTTTTTCCATTATATCACTGTTTTGTATCCTTTAGATACAATATGAACCAACTTAAATGTTAATTTATAAGTTCATAGAATTCCAGTTTTACTAAAAGAATGCCATGATTTACACAATTAAATACCTTTGTTAGGTCACCACCTATATGCATTTTATTGTTTACAACGGTTAACATTTCATGTGTAAATTTAAAAGTTGCATCATTTGCTGAAATGCCCTTTCTGAACCCAAACTGATCCTTCACTAGTATATTGTTATATTTGAGGTATTTATACAGTCTGTTGAGCATTACTTTTCAAGGACTTTTGAAAACACTGGTAAGAGAGAAATTGGTCTATAGTTTGAAGTATTGTTACATACACCTTTTTAAAAAGGGGTTTAACAATTGAGTACTTCATTTGTCAGAGAAAATTCCAGTCTTTAGTGACTCTTTGTTCTAATAACTCAAAGGAGCACTAATTTGGGATGAGTATGATTTTAAAATGTTTATTGATATTGCGTCATAACCAGAGGAATACTTTGTTTTACAGGAGTTATTTATTTTCGCAAGTGTTGTCTGACTAGCTTTGAATTCAGGCAATACTTCTGTGAAACTTAATCTTAGAAATTCTAGTGCTGCCCCTTTACTTCCATAGTTAATATTTAGATTGTTAAATAAGGAAAATTGAAGCTATTAACAGTGAAGCAACAAGATTCTAAAGTAAGAACAAATTAGAAACTAAAAACTTCACTTATCTTAGTAATGTTGTTATTAAGTGAAGTTACTAAGATAAGTGAAGTTTTTAGTTTCTAATTTGTTCTTACTTTAGAATTTAGATTGTTAGTTACATCCGAAAATAATTTTTTAAAGATTTCCGCCACTTCCTGGGATTTGTTGATTGTTCATGTTTAGTGTTATTGAGTCATTTGTAATGAGTATTTGCCTGCTTCTCTTTTTATTAAATTCCAAGTAGTTTTTACTTTGAATATTATATATAATGTTCCTTTAAGTAAAGAGGAATTTCTGAAAGAGCAACAACATATATACAAGAAACAGCAGTACTAAATGGATTCAACCCAGCCACCATTAGAAACATGTCAAAAATGCAGAAAAGCTCAAGATAATTTCGCAAACCACTACGTTAACACCACTTACAAATAACAACTGGAAATTTAGAAAATACACCTACTATCCCTGGGCCTTTAAGAAATTTGAAAGAATCTTCAAAAAACTAAACATAAAACTGGTACTACAAAACAAACACATTTTAAAAAACCTGCTGAACAAGCCACTTAATATTATTCAATGCAATCTTAAATCTGGAATTTACCAGATCAACTGCAATAGTTGCAAAAAAAAAAAAAAAAAATACACAGGAAAAACAAAAAGAAATCTGGATATCAGACTAAAGGAACACCAGAGAAACATAAAATTAAAACAAACTGAGAATTCTGCTGTGGCACACCACTTATGGAATGAAAACCACATTAGCCTTAATATAAAATTGTTAAAATCTCTAAATTCACCAACAGAACTGAGCATTTGGGAAAAAATATACATAATCAAAAACAATAATGAAGTGATTAACTTGAAATCCCAGCATTAAATGACATGTTAAAGTTGTGTGCCCCTAACAGGAGGATAGCGGCAGTCACCCAATGGCTGATGATGGGACTGAGCAATCCTGAAGATGTTTCCAGTTTTTAAAACAATCTAAGTGAAGGTGAGTGTAAAACGGTGACTCAAAATAACCTCAAATAGCTTTTATTTTGTTGTCAATGTTGGATTAGTTTATTATAATGCAATACTCTTGCTGCTTTTATTACCCTTTCTAGAATTTTGCAACATTCTTTGAAGTTGTTGTTTTAATTCTAAGTTGTTCTAATCCTTACTTGTTGATATAATTCTCGTTTACGCCTGCATGAGGCCAACATACCTAAAGCGATCCAATCATTCTCTCTTTTGAAGTAAGATATTTTGTTAATCTTAGTTGGGAAGCAAGATTCAAAGTGGGTTTTAAAACATTTGAGAAAGCTATTATATTTATTGTTATTTAATTGAAATAGTTTCATCCTATTTAGTGAGTTCTGAAATTCCTTCCTGTGTTCGTATTGTTATCCCTAGGTACTTGACTTGCTTCATTCCTGAATATTAGCAATTCTGTTTTGTTCTCATTTATTTCTATTTTGTTCACTTCTGCCAAATCTGAAACTATGTAGAGCATAATTGGATTTAAACCCAATTTCATAACTAGATTATTAAAAAACATAGAAGATTAAAAACTATCAAGGATGTCAGCAAATTAAAAATTAACAATACCCAAGAAAGATATTGTAAAGTCACACATCACCCAAAACTTCAACTGATTTAACAAATTTTTAAGGATTTTAATATAAAACTGACTTTGCAAAACAAATACAGTGTGAGAAATTTGCTTAATCATCCTCTAATATACCACTCCAAGTATTAGATTATCAGGAAGCTACCATGTCAGCTGTGAAGACTGCCATAAGATATATATAACATGTCAGAAACATCAGATCAAAGAAACCAATAAGACAGTCATAGCTCACTGCAATCATTTATCAACCTAAATATCCAACTTTTAAAACCAGCAAAAAATTATTGGAAATAAACAGTGTGAGAAAATATATCATTAAGGATAGAGACTGTCTAATGAATTTTGACATACCAATCAGACGATGTCTTATAACTAGCCAATAGAAAGAACAACAGACCAGGCAATGAGAGAATGGGGAGGCAACTACCTGATGTTGAATCAGTCGACCAGCAGCTGAATAATGCAGAGGACCCTCTCTGAAACTAGTCCTGTGATTAATATTATTACAAGTGAGTTGGAGCAAAATGTGTCAATAAATATCAACATATTTTTATTCTCTCTTAAGTAGTATTGTACTCCACCCAAAAAATTCGATGTCGAGATTTCACTGGAAATATGCTTTGAGATCCCCTGAATCCAAAACAAAAGCATTTTTAGAAAAAGCTCTGTGTGTGTGTGTGTGTGTGTGTGTGTGTGTGTGTGTGTCTGTCTGTCTGTCTGTCTGTCTGTCTGTCTGTCTGTCTGTCTGTGTGTCTGTCTGTGTCTGTCTGTGGACAACATAACTCAAAACGAAAAGTCGGTTAAAAACCAAAGTTGACATTTAAGTTTAATATCTTTCAAGGATGCGACACAAATATTTTAAACAAAATAGCCCCACCTTACCTTTTACATGGAAAAGTTTTCAAAAATTTTGATGTTCTTGAAAATGGCTCTAACGATTTTGATTAAAATGTCATATGTTTAACATTTGCTTGACAAATGAAATGTATATTTTGAATTTTCTGGCTACAGCCTATGTAGTCCTGTTTATTCTGATTTTTTAATAACTTGCAAACCGTAAGAGATAGATGAAATCTTAATATACAAAAAGATTGTTGTTGTTGTTGTTAGCTAATGCTGGATTTCTGACAATGAATTCATTAATCCTCTTGCTCTCCAATATTTTTCACTGATGGATGGGGCACTAAAAGCGGCCGGGCATATTTGAAGGTGGTCTCGATCCATTTCCTCTTGCAGATCACATAGAGAACAGAGTGGTGAAGAATATATCCCAATTCTGTTTAAATGTTTTGCCAGACAATCATGTCCTGTAATCAACCTGAAGGTTGCAGCTGCTGTTTTTCGAGGATACTCAGGAATTACTGTTTGAATGTTTGGTAGTTCCCATCTTTTATTCTTTGATTTTTCATAGTAATATTTTGCAATAATTTGTTTGAATTCAAAGTTGACTAATCTTTTAGTTGCATAAAATGGTAGATTAACTATAGATTCCTGCACATTGCCGGTACCCTTTTTAGCAAGAAAATCAGCTTTCTCATTACCACTCAGTCCACAGTGAGCTGGTATCCATTGGAAGACTAGGTGTTTTTGAAGTGCTGTTAGATGGATAAGGATTTTCCAACATTCTATAATTGTTTGGTTTTTTTGGTGACAACTTGGAAGTAATTGCTATAATTGCTGCCCTGGAATCTGAGAGAATAACTGCTTGCTGAAAATGTGAAATTCTGTACAAAAGATTTTGTAGGGATATATACAAAAATGTTGTTGTTGTTAGCTAATGCTGGATTTCCAACAATGAAGTCATTAATCCTCTTGCTCTCCAATATTTTTCACAATGATATTGAAGAGAGCAATAGCAGTAATAGTAACTGTTTTTTTAGAGAGCACCATATTTTTATGTTTTGGGGATATACAAAAATGTAGATCTCACTAAAACACACAATTTATGTCTAAATAAATTTTGTTGTAGAGTGAACCATTTCGGAGATATTCCTTGTTATTTGTGTCAGTTTCGGAAAACTTAACACTTTCGTCAAATGGAACATCATTGTTCATTTTTTATATATGAAGGGTGGAAAGAGAATGGAATTTGAAAGCTGTAAAAGATTTGACTATCGCTCAAAGCCTACTGTATTCTAATATTCATTCCCCTTGCACCTACAAGGAAATAAGCAATAAGACAATTTGTACAAATGTTTATCTCAACTAACCAAAGAATATATAGGTATAAGAGTTTGTAAGAATGGTTAGTACAAGAACAGAGAAACATATCAGATTTTTCTATGTACATAGAGCATCTGTATCCTCTGGTGCTATGGCCATATTATCAACATAGATATAAACTCTTTTCCCTGCCCGATCCCCTGTACCTGTGGTGGAAGCACTGGACCCTATCATAAGAGTCTCCTTGCAAAACTCCACTTTTTGCTGATTCAGTTGCATTCACTTATGCTGTCATCAATTTATATTTCATTGACTGTTATTCTATTGATATTAGTCTTGCGAGTAGTGTTTGTCCTATCAGAGTTTCTAATTTCTTGATTAGTTTCCGTCTATTAATAGGGCCAAAAACTTTGGAATAGTGTACAAAAATAACACACAGTTTCCCTGTTTTCTTTTTTGTAGTCTGTAGAACAAATGGTGTTTATGAAATATAGCATAATATCCCATTTAGGCTCTACAATATCTTAGTTTCCCCAAATAGGAAGATGGGGGACAGCAGTTCACAATCAAAATATTTTACTTATTATTTAGCTAATTGAAGGTTGTAAACTATAAAAGTTGGCAACCATAATATTTGTAAAAGTTTTGTTTTCTACAAAGTTCTGATTGGATGAGCATTTAAGATGTTATAACAAGTTTTTATTGTTATTTGGTTACCATGTGAAACAGGGAAGTTCCAACCATAAGGAAGAAATATTAATTTTAATTAGGAACAGTACTTAAGTAAATTTTCTTTAGGAAAATGCATCATTTGGGTTTATCAGAACCAATAGTTAATATTTTTCCCAAAGCTTCACATTTAAAGATTATATGAGAGGTGGTTTGTTACATAGGTTCCTCTCTAAAAATGTGCATTGTTTGTAGGTCATGCCACTTCATGACCTGTAGCTGTAGCATTATACAGGGCTCTCTTAAAACCTTACGGGCACGTGGCATTTTGCATGTGCATGATTGGGTGTGCCACAGCTGTCTTTGCTCCAACATAAACTCTGCATGTAAAGCATATATAACACTCTTACCTTGCTGGAAATGTTGTCCACCCTTGGCTAAACAAGCATTATATCAGGAGAACACATTCTGATTCACACGATTAAGTTGGGCCACTGTAATGTTTCGGATTTATTTCTAATATTTTGTTTTAATTCTTCCAAGTATGAGGATTTGTCCCTTAAACTTTGTCTTTCAGGTTACCCCACACCTGTTAGATCGGGGGAGCGAGAGGGCCATACATCAGCACTAATCACACTTTCTTCAATTTTATTCATGGACTACTGCTGTATGGGCGGTAGCAGAATCTTGTTGAGCCCACCCACTTCTTCTATCAGTTTATGATAAAATGGGGTAAAAATGTCATTTCAGTACCTCTCTGCATTTACAGTCTCCTCTTAGAATATTAGACCAATCATGCATCTAACACTAACAGCACACCAAACTCCAACTCTCGGATCATAATGAGGGATTCCTTAAATGCAGTGTGGATTTTCAGAGGCCCAGTATGACTAGCCATGCGCACAGTGGCAGCCGGTAGTGAGGGAATCCAGTAAGGTCGTGAAAGAGGCAAAACACTGTGTTCCATTAGGTTTTAAATGAAGAACCCTGTACTTGAAACAAAATGTGGACCAAAAGTATTTATATTAACAAGGAATAGAAAAATAAGCTTTTGTAAGAATGGTTTGTAGAAGACTGAGTAGAGAAAGCCAATACATCCAATTTTGTTTTATTAACACTCCAGTAAAAAGAGCTTTTATTACCAGTTTCCAAAATATCACATGAATGTAAGCTTAACATGAGACAGAGGAATGAATTGTTTTATTTTAATTTTTATTTTGGAATATTAAGTAATGTATTTGTTGGACCATTAGTTTTAAATAAAGCAGAGGTAAGGGAGAGAAAGTTTGGCTCACCACAAACACAGCTCTACAAATGTGTCAAAGCTTGTAATAAAATTACTGCAGATAACCTCTGAGTAGAATTTTTTTAAGAATAACAAACTGTTTCATTTAGGAACATTTCAAGTACAGCAACAATCCACATGCCTTCTAGAATATTAATAGCTTCAATTTCCTTAATTATTAAAGCTTAACTTAAAACATAAAAATGCTTTTCAAAACTGCCTAATCTATTTATGTAACAGTGGTTTTATAGAAGCAAATAATACATAAAAAGACTGCTTGTTTGGATGCTGTAATTGACACAAACTTTTACATAAAATTTACATCTTTTACATCAAATTTACATCTTTTATACACACTTTAATTTAAGCATTTCACAAACAATTTCTTACACTATAAAATTACTATATAAAAACAATTTACTACATTTCACATTCTGAATGTGGTAGGCTGTTGTTTTCCTCTTCTGATTTTTTTACGAATTTCGCTTATACATTTTCTTGGAACAGCAAAGCTAACATTAATGCCACGGCATTTGTTCTTGAGGTTCTGACAGATAAGATTGCGCAGACTGGCGTCCTGTACAATCTGCCACCCAGCCTTGCCACCAAACGTTGAAGGTTTCCACCATCCAGGTGAACCCAAAGGATGTGCCAAGAGAGTCTTCATAGACCAGGCACCTCCAATGATTGCCATACTAGGACCAACAATTGACCCTGTATTCTTCTCAATAAGCATTGCTGAAAAATGGAGCTCAGTTAAATATTTTCTGTTTAATCTTAAGACATAATTTTGAACACAAAAAAGCTGGGAATGAAACTTTTCATGCTACCAGGTTTATAAGTAAGGTAATGGCAGCATAATAGAAGCTGCCTTTTAATGAACTTACTAGTATAGTGTAATTACATTCCTTCAATATAATCATTGGCAAAATTTAGTAGCTTTTGCCAAATGTCAGGAATCCACAGGATGTCATTGCAAGGTATTGGTTGTTGATGACAGCTACAGAGTGCCCTACTGCTCAAAGCACAGATACCCCATCAAGAAATTGCTTGCCTCAGAGGGGTTCTTTCAACTAAGAAAAGAGGTTGAAGTCACAAGGACTCATGTCAGGTGATTATGGTGCCACTTCTGTACATCAGTTAGTCGATGTGGAGCACAGTGGGTCACAATTTTCCTCAAATTAAGACATTTCTTCAATAGTGCCACACATTTGATGACTGAAACCAACTTCTCTGGATAAATATTAAAAATAGAGGCACTATTAACAGTGAAGTATTCTTCATGTATTGAATCCAGTTTCTTGTGTCACTTTATTTACACTCACACTCACTTCTAAAATGTTGGAAAAACTGGAATGTTTTCAAGCTCATTCCGTCTCATCCTTAGTTGTTGGATAACATGGCTACAGGAGCATAGCAACAGAGATGTGATGGAGGAAGAAGTTGGCTTCAGGCTGAGGATGAGATTGAATGATCTTTGAAAACATTCCAGTTTTTCCAACATTTTAAAAGTGAAGGTGAGTGTAAATAAAGTGACTCCAAATAGCAGATTCGATTCTATGGATAATTATCTGCCAGTCCATCAATGCTCTATGGAAAGGAGACCATTCACAATGTAAGCTTGATGTTGAGGAATGGTCGGCCAACCTGTATGGTGGAAATCCTCAATCTCATTCTGTTGCCACTGGCAGCATTGCTTTTGATCCCGCCTGCTGATCACCTTTAGTAAATATGATTTTGACTGATGAAAACAACACCATCCACTTGAACACTCCACAGCAACTACTCCTTCTAACTCGACAGTTTTATGTACTCTACACATTGACGACAGCACCACCTGACTGCTCAGCAACCTGGGTTTGGTCCCAGGTAACCACATGTGGGATTTGTGGTGGACAAAGCGGCACTGGGGCGGGTTTCCTCCAGGTTTTCCAGTTCCCCCCCATCTCACTCCACCGGTGCTCCATCTTCATTCCATATATCATCAGTGTCACTGCCTGTGGTGCCGTAGCAGTAAAAGTGGGCATTAAACACTACAAAAACAAAAAAAAGAAAGAAAACCACACTGCTCCCATATTGCACATGCCCAATCTTTTGCAACCTTCTGGACAAAGTTGCCACTACTTTACTTACAACCCTCATATAAAACAACAATTGTCAAGCCCACTTCTGTAGTTTCTGCCTCCCAAGTTCAAATCTCAGCTACAGATAAACTTGGTGTATTCCCTTAGCCTGAGAAGATAAACATTGAATTCTAGGTACCCCAGGCTGCTCATTTCAGCCATTTGGTTAATTCATCATCCAATTTAACATACCAGGCTAAACAACGTTAAACTTCAAGCATACATAAAAAACTTCTTTCTTTTAAAAAGATGCTTGCACATGTCAAATTTAATGTTGGAAGGTACATTTTACAAGAAAAGAAAAATAATTTTCACAGACTATTCATAGAAAATTCAATATATATGTAATATTAGTGATACAAACATTGTAACATTATTCAAGATGCTCTCGGGCTTCGAGCCAGGTGTAGTGATGAAAAGACATCGACGTTTCGGGAGTGTACATCTCTCCCATCTTCAGGATGAATGACTAGCAAGAGTGAAGGGACCAGTACTGTCAGCCAGTACGTACCGAGTAGAAAACACCCAGCCTAATGTGGAGGTGGTTCACCTCTCCGTTGGAATCTGTGTTTTCTGAGTCTGTCGATTTCCAATTTTAAGGCTGGTTTCCAAGATGGACTAAACTGCAATCCAGCATCCCGGTTCAGTGTACTCTTCTCGGAGGAGATGGCCAGAGCCTCCTTAACCCTCCATTCCCATAAACTGCTACATTTTGCCACAATGGTCGTTTCTTTGAAGTTAGCTCTGTGGAACAGAGTGTTGAGAACTCCGACCCGTTGTGACAACATTCTGTTCCACAGATCTCCGATCCCAGCCACCTAAAACAAGAGCTGCAGCACCTGAGGCACACATTCCGCCAAAATGGCTACTCTGTAGAGGATATTGAAGCCTATATCTCCAAGGCCAAGAGAGGAAAACCACAAACTCGGCAAACACCAGACCAGCCGACCGCCACTGCCTGCATCCCATACACTGGCAATCTTTCCGGCAGAATCAGTAGAATTCTCACTAAACACATCATCAGAACCATCCACAAGCCGCCTTTGAAGATCCAACACCTAGTGAGGCCGGTTAAGGACAAACTGCTCCTTAATGTACCAGGGGTATACCGTATCCCCTGTGAATGCGGGACGCCGTACATAGGGCAAACCGGCAGGACCATTTCCACCAGAGTCAAGGAGCACGAATGGTCCATACGATTAATGCAGCCTGAAAAGTCAGGGCTGGCGGAGCACTGCTTTGAAAAAGACCACAGAGCTAACTTCAAAGAAACGACCATTGTGGCAAAATGTAGCGGTTTATGGGAAGGGAGGGTTAAGGAGGCTCTAGCCATCTCCTCCGAGAAGAGTACACTGAACCGGGACGCTGGATTGCAGTTTAATCCATCTTTGAAACCAGCCTTAAAATTGGAAATCGACCGACTCAGAAAACACAGATTCCAACAGAGCGGTGAACCACCTCCACACTAGACTGGGTGTTTTCTACTCGGTACGTACTGGCTGACAGTACTGGTCCCTTCACTCTTGCTAGTCATTCATCCTGAAGATGGGAGAGATGTACACTCCCGAAACGTCGATGTCTTTTCATCACTACACCTGGCTCGAAGCCCGAGAGCATCTTGAATATGTTCGTCGCCAGGAAAGCTTCAAATCATATTGTAACATTATACTTATATACAAATTATTTGAGGAATTTTGGAGAAAATGAAATGTAACCTATAGAGCGCCTCTATCTACCATAGAGAAAGTAAGAACTGACAATGTGATTAGATGTGCTTTTACAAGATTCTAAACTGAGAGTTGTAACACAACATCTCGAGATCAAATTTACAAGTTGTCTTTATATTTGTGTGCTTGATGAGCTTTTCTGGGGCAATAACAAATTAGTAATAATAAAAAATGTTCTTGTTTGTAAATTGATTGCAGTCTTTTTTGGGGAGTCTGAAGTGACATTTAGACATCCATAAATTTTATTATCTGGATAAATGTTAAGGATCTAAGTAACATGCATGTTCAAGAGATAAAATATTGTTTTAATTTTGAGGGGGAGCTCAAGGGGATTTTAGGGATGGTTCAGCAGTCAATGCAAGTAAGTCTGAATAACGTGAAACTGAGAAATAGAAAGTGTTATTAGCATTGACACAAAAAATTGAAGCTATAGAATGGAGACACAAAGCTATGTTGTAACTGTAGTAAGAACTGTAAGTGATATTTATCAGGTCGAGAATGCATTTTGGGAATATGAGGCCTTCAGGGTGAAGATCTGATAAGTAACTTACAGTTTGTAGTTAGCCAATTACTTTTTGCAATACTTGAAAAAACCATAAAAAGCAATGATAAATCAAAATTGCTTTTCCATATTTTATTGGACATTAGGAAAAAATGATTTCTCAATTTGAACAAATGAAAATCTACATCGAAATTAGGTTACTGTGCTGTTGGGTGTTTTGTCATTTCCTTCTGGTGCTGTAAGTTTTAAGTACCAGTCCAACTGGTACCACAAGTATTAATGATCAGTTTTAACCTTGTTGCCATGAGAATTGATAAACAAACTGTATATTTAGCTTACGCTACCAAATATGGTTAATAATTAACTTACATATCAAGTATTGCAAAAATATAATTGTTGATCTGATAATATTTGACTAAAAAATCCTACTTATGTCTTTTCAACTTATTAATGTATGTATTAACATTTCAGAGGAATGTCCATATCCAATCTTTTATCATCTTCAGACTGAAATGTATAAATAAGTCACCATACATCCAAATGATAAACTATTCTAATTGATAATTGATTGGGATATGTGATCTCGAGTTTGAGATTTTCTTGTGGTCTACCAGAAAAATGTGAGTCAGTTGGGGAATTTAATGCTGTTGTTGTTGCTTTCTAGTGCCTTGCATCTGGCAATGAAGCCATTAGCATTCGTGTTTTCCAATACTTTTGAACTGTAGTTTCTTCTGATCTTAATGCTTCACAGGTCTTCAAGTGGTCTTCGTTCATTTCTGCTGGATCGTTACACAGGACACATATTGGTGAAGCTGAGATACCTATTCTGTAGAGATGACTTGCTAAGCAGTCGTGATTTGTCAATAGTCGGAAGGCTGCAACCGCTGTTTTCCTTGGTCTCTGGGGGATTATATCTGGGTTGGAAAGTAGTGTAATCTATTTTTTATCTTTGGCATTTGTTTCTATTTCTTGTAGGTATGAATGAGAAAATTTTTTAATGATCAAGCGTTTTATTGAGGAATATGAGAAATTGAATTTAGACTTTTGTTTTATTGTTGTGCCTTTCTTTGCAAGTGAGTCTGCAGCTTCGTTCCCCATGACTCCACAGTGTGCTGGAATCCATTGGAGATGAACAGTCTTATTAACTTTTTGGAGTTGTGTTAAATTTTGTAGCATTCTCTAATTTTTGTTGACTTCTTTGTAGTATTTGAACATATTCCCTGAATTGCAGCTTCAGAATCCGAAAGAATTACTGCCTTGTTAAATTTATTTAAGGGAAGATTTAATAATTGTCGGAGAGCAATGTATATAACCTCTATTTCTCCATCATAATTTGTTGTGTCTCTGCCAACAGAATGATAAAAGGAAAAATGTGAACACGTAACTCCAGCTCCAGTAAGGTTTTCCTTGGAGGATCCATCAGTATATATGTGCAGCCATTCTTCTGTGGGATACCTAGTATTGATTGTATCCAGAGCTAGAAGTTTTTGTATTTCTTTTGGTGTGTCTGATTTACTTATTTCCTCTATTAATTCCAAATTGAAGGTAGATTGCAATAATTCCAATGGATTTTCTCTTATAAGTAAAATAAGATTTGTAGCTTTCCTGGCGACGAACATATTCAAGATATTCTTATAAGTAGATTTTCTCTGGTGTTAGGAATGTTCAATTTGGATTTAATCTGTGTTACCTTTTCTAGGAAACTACTATGAGTTTTAAGGATTCAAGGGGGGAGGTTCTCTTCTGTCCATTTAGAGTTTGGCAGTCGTAACATTTTCTCGTGTTGGAGCAATGCTTGTTCTTCTATTTTTGTTGTTATTGATGGGGTCCGTGTTAAGGCAAGCATGGCATCAATAGGTGTGGATTTAACTGCTCCAGTGATTAGGCGAAGAGCCTGATTTTGTATTTGTTCAAGTTTATTTTGTGCTGGCCTATCACAGCACAACAGCGTCCCTCAGAGGCACATGAGGGGAAGGTCGATGGATCTAAATACCACCTATTTAGTCCTCCCGGCTAGGTCCGATGGACCCGTTGACCAACGATAGGTGTGGTCCCCCTTGCAAAATGGGGGTTTAAGTCGGGTGATGTAACTGCCACATTGTAAAACTGGTGCCCGTTAAGAAAACAGTTACATGAAAGCCACATACATGAATATGAGTCCTGGGGCTAAAACTATCCCCCAATCGGATCTCCGGGTGGGGACATCTTTAGGCAAATTTCATCACAACAATTCCAATACTTTAAGAATTTAATGTCATAGTGCCCTGAATATTTTAGTTTCTAAACTTCATGTCATAACCTTTGCAAGATGTAATAATTTTATTTTAAAAAGTTGACAAGTGTATAAGTTTGATTTTTTAAAAAAATATTTGATCTCACAATAATGTACTTTTGTTTGTACTGTAGGTAATGACATAGTAACATGAAATCCTTCTTACTTGAATTGGTCTCTGAATATTCTGAATGCTATATCTGCTCTTTAGTGGCCACTTTAGTAAATACTGACTTATTTAATCTAAAAGGTGAGTCAATTAGTAATATTAAACAACACTTATTTAACATTTTCTGGAATGCATTTCAGAAAATTATAAATGTAAGTGTTGTTTAGTGTTATTAATTGACTCACCTTTTAGATTAAATTGATTATAACAACACTGTTTTCAAACTTCTAAGAAAGGAAGAAACTGACTTATTACCCACACACGGCTTGTGTGTTTAAAAACACCAACAATAAGTTTGTTGGCATAAATAAATAAATAAATAAATAAATAAATAAATAAATAATAATAATAATAATAATAATAATAATAATAATAATAATAATAATAATAATAATAATAATAATTTGTTGTTTAACAATGTTAATTGCCAGGATCACATCAGCGTCGCCGGTGTGCCAAAATTTTGTCCTGCAGGAGTTCTTTTACATGCCAGTAAATCTGCTGACATGGAGCTGTCGTTTTTTAAGCACACTTAAAAACCATCGGTCTGGGCCGGATTTGAACCCACGATCTTGGGATCAGTAGGCCAGCATCTAACCAACTGAGCCACCCAGACCGACAGGTTTCTTTGGTAAGTCATAAGTGAGCTTTTATCACTTTCTCGGGATTGGCTCTGAACCGTACAACTAGAATATGTTGGGTGATAATCAAGTTTTTATTTTCAGTTCTACCATTGATACATGGCGTATAGAGACAGCAAAAATGTGAATGTGAAGTGCAAATGTACCAAATATAATAGAAATGGCCGTCATGACTTTGACTCATTCATAGAGTGAGAAAAAAAATCGAATATATATGTATGATACAAGAGGATGCTAGATATATGTCATCAGAAAATATAAATGTTGTTAATCAATGTATTTATGTAATTAACAAAGTTTGAAGACCAACCTGGAAAGTATTCAACAGCGTCTACGTCTCTGTACAAACATTCCAGAGCAGAAGCAATTTCAGGATTGCCAGCCAGGTCTAAGAAACTTCTATAAGGTGCTAGCCCAAAATGTCGTCTGTAGTTGTTGAACGATTGCAGTCGTAGCTTACGTCCCCATTCAACTCCCATAATAGCAACAAACTTGAGCCATTTGGGATAATTCCTTGCAGTTATCTGCACAACAGCCCCAACATGTTAATATCACACACAAGACAAAGGTAAATAGAAAGCTTAGAAATACCTTGAACATATTTTCTGGCACTGTAAATATATGAGTTGTCTTAATTTATGTTAGTAATATATACTAATCCTAGTTACATAGAAATTCATTCATGGCTATAAAACTGATGATCTAAAGAAGTGTTAAAATAGTGGGGAAGTTAATAAAATGTTGACAAATGTTTCAACATTTCATCCTTTGCTGTATATTGTTTTAATTGTCAGAGTTTGGAATGCCTGCTGGTGTCACAACTCCACAGTAACATGTGAGGCTCAAATTTGGGAGGTACTGGATCCTGCCAGATCAAAGCCAGTCTTGGCTATGGGAATTCTGCAGGTCAGAGGTGAATATTGCGGGGTTTCTCTTCTACCACAAATTTTCTGTCCCCTCATTTCCTCTTATTTTGTTTCCCTTTTCTGTGCAGTGTCAGTTCTTCTCAGATGGAATTGTACACAACTGTGAGAGCAGCTCGATGGTGTGATTGGCTCTTCAAGCTAGGAATTGTTAGAACCTCTGTGACTTCCTGCCTGCAGACTAGGGTCCCTTTATTTTACTTCTTCCCAAGGAATGGTAGCCTAAAAAGGTTGGATCAAAGTTATCTTGCCATAGTCATCCACAAGCGTGAAACAATTCATGAAATAATGTACTTAAACAGGCAAAATGTTTTATAAAAGTCTAATTTGATGCATTTGGAACTTTTCTGTAGCCGATCTCAAGGGTGTCTGCCCTACATTCAAGAGTTCCAAGTTTGAATCTCAACTACGCTGGTTTACCCAGATACGGTTTGTTTCCTGTGTTTTCCCTTATCCTCAAAGATGAATGTCAGATAACTTTAAACACTATTGACCCAGGCTCATTCCCCCCATTTTGTTCACTCATCTTCTGATATAGCCTGTTAGAAATGTTAAAGGATATTAAACAAAAAAAAACAAAAAAACCTTTCTTTATCAAAGGCAAATTCACATATATTTAAATACTCATATTTACCAGTTACTAGCAGGACATGTTTTAAGGACCTATTATCACTAACTGATGGTCCCCTGAGTATTCGTATCATCATCTGGTGCAGGTTTGTGAATTTAAAGATTAAACTATCATCTGCTAGACTTTTTGAAGTGCATAATTTAATTTTTTTAACTTTAATTTGTAATTTGATGTTCAAAACTTTTAATATATATTGTGTCCTGCTCAGTTCTAAGGGGCTATACACTGACATTAGCAACATGACAGTATATTGGTGTTTTCCAAACAGTGTACCATGAACGAGCAATGAGCTGCCTCTACCAGCTGTTTGCAGATTTCTGCATTCTTGAGTAAAAGTATTGTGCAGCAGTTTCAGTAAACACAAACATTATTTATTTATGCCAACAAACTTACTGTTGGTGTTTTTAAACACACAAGCCGTGTGTGGGCAATGTTTGAGAGGTAGAACTGGAACTTAAAAATTCAATGCCACAGCTGGGGTTTGAATCACAGACCCTCCGCTTACCAGACGGGTGCTCTAACCATTAAGCTACTGTGCCAACCTGCCAGAATGACATTGAATTCTCCAACACATGGCTTGTGTGTTTAAAAACAACAGTAAGTTTGTTGGCATAAATAAATAATAACGACCATCTGAAGGTTATTTACTCCCTGGACATAAAGTACTTACGATAGTAAGTCACCATTGGGTGATATGAGACTGCCTTTGTGGTTTACAGTGAGCAATACAAATTGGTTGGAGAATTCAATGTCATTCTGGCAGGTTATCACAGTAGCGTAATAGTTAGAGCACTCATCTTGTAAGTGGAGGGTCTGTGGTTCAAATCCTGACTGTGACATTGAATTTTTTAGTTCCAATTTTACCTTTCAAACATTGCCCACACATGCCTTGTGTGTTTAAAAACATCAACAGTGTTTGTTGGCATAAATAAATAATAACTACTCATGCCCTCATTAGGGACCAGTTGTCAAATGAAGCAATGTTAAAATGTTCTTTTTATAATTTGTTCTTATTTTAGTTAAAATATTTTTCCAAATTTGAAGAACAGTAGTATGAAATAAACCCCTTAATCAAGAAAAATTTGACACAGAATATAAACACATTAACATTGCACTCCGCTAACAAATTAAAAACTCTATCAACCGCTGTCTTGCAGAGGTCCTAGCAGACGACAAAACGGCAGTTGATAGATAAGGAAAAATTGAAGCTATTAACAGTGAAGCAACAAGATTCTAAAGTAAGAACAAATTAGCTGTTGATAGAGTTTTTAATTTTTTAGCGGAGTGCAATATCAATTTGAGGATTTAAAATTTTAGTTATCTGTTTATGCTTTTGGACATATTTATCATCTTGTTTCATATCTGGCTAATGCCAGTGTTTTTTACCTTTTGTATATATTTTTCTTGTTGCTAGTGTTTTTATTTTTGAGTAAAATTTATATCTGACTATTGCCATGAATCTTTTAAGGGCACTGATGACCTTGTAGTTGAGCGCCCTTAAACCAAACCAAAACCAAACATTAACACTGCAGTAATTAATGCTTTTAATACAGATTTTATACAAAAAAAGAAAATTTAAGTATCAAAAGGCTGTTAGAGATGTTTCTACTCTCAAAAAGATAAAAGATAATTGTATTTTTAAAAAGTTTGCTTACCGTCTGTGGGCCAATAAAAAATTTACAAACATTTCTAAAGAATATGGAATAAATTTGGTCCCTCAAAATAAATTTAATATACAAAATGTACTAACTTTTTCTAAAAAAGATAAAATTCTAAATTATAAAAAATCTGGCATTTATCAATTTAGCTGTTTGGATTGTGATAATGTTTATATTGGTAAAACTAAACATCATTTAGAAACCAGAATAAAAGAACATTTTAGAAATATTAAATATAAACAAATTGATAAATCAACTGTGGCAGATCATTTTTGGTCATTTAATCATGAAATTAATCCAGAGGTTAAATTATTAAAACAATTAAGTGGACCTATAGATTTAATGGTTTGGAAAAGATATGTATTTTAAAAATCAGAAACAATGTTATGAATTTTGAAATCTCTCCAATGGACCGTGTTTATAGGTTTTTATTTTCAGAGATTGGTAATTAAAATGAGCATCAGTACCTATTGTAACTAATTTGTTTGTATAGCTTTGAGAATGAGTTGGATTCAACTCGAAACCTGTTAGCACCAAAGAACTTGGAATATTACCAAGATAAGTGAAGCTTTTAGTTTCTAATTTGTTTTTACTTTAGATTCTTGTTGCTTCACTGTTAATAGCTTCATTGTTTCCTTATTTAATAATATTACATGCTATTTTAATGAAAATCATTAGAGCTATTTTTGAGAAAATTAAATATGTTTTGTTGTTAGCTAATGCTGGATTTCAGACAATGAAGTCATTAATCCTCTTGCTCTCCAACATTTTTCACAATGATATTGAAGAGAGCAATAGCAGTAATAGTAACTGCTTTTTAGAGAGCACCATATTTTTATGTTTTGGTGGTCACATCGCTCTCTCACAACCCCCAGAATGGCTGGAGGACCACACCTGTCGTTGGTTTACGGGTCTCACTGACCTGACAGGGAGAGTTATCAAAATAAATTCACCGACCATATCCTCTGATTACCAATAAGAGGACGTACTACATGCCATGACAGGCCAGCATGTTGGAGTTAAGATTTTATAGAGAAATTAGAGAAATGGAGAGGTTGGAAAAATAAAGACTCCCTAGCCCTCAGGAACCCTAATAGCATCAGGATCGGAAGAGAACAAGAGATGACCAAGGTAAGGTCAGATAGAAAAGTTACAGTGAGGAGCAAAACACCAGTAAGTGGAAGTAATGTTCTGCTCAGCTTGGGTACCTTGTGGTCGCTATTCACATATCCCCTAGACGGAGACCGCTGAGGCCATTGTTTTTTTATTGATGTTGGGTACTCATTGAAATAGTCTTTCTTATTTGAAAGATTTAGAATTTAAAAACTGTCTGTGAAAATTAAATATAATTTTCCGTGATAAGGGTATTTCATGTCACAACCCTGGAAGATGTCCCAAGTTTGCAAATTAACTGATTTTTCATGTTTGAGTTATGCTATATACATATACACTTGCACTTGCTCTCGCTCTTGCACTCTCATGCGAACCTTTTTTATTCAGAGGAACTGAAAATCTGTATTTTCAGTGAAATTTAGATATAGCATGCTTGAGTTGAAAGCATTTTGTGTAATTGAGTAGTTACATACCTGTCCACATGGTGTTCTCATCATCGCAGTGACTACGTCATCAAAGCTACTAGAAGCCATCTCATTGCATGTGTATGTAAGATCAGTGAAATTGTGAAGGGCTCCTTTGAACTTGACAACTTCAGGCAGCAAAGCATGCCAATGGTACATGAGATTAAACTCCATACGTATGGTGTTGAGGTACTGGACGTTTGTGCTGTGTGCAATTTCAGGATCATAAAGGAGCTTTACTTTGTACTGGGTCAAGTGTTGCATGTAATCTTCCATGGTGATCTTGATCATCTCCGCTGCAACCCAAAGCAAAGCTATTCACATCCACTTACCTGTAGTAAGTAGGGCAACTATTATACACAACCCAAAAATACATTTGAACACTGAACAGCCATCGAGAAAGATATGTGGTTTTAGGAGAAAGCGCCTTGTGTCTGTCAACACCAGTCAAAACTGAAATATCAGATAAATAGTAAAGTTGACTGAATGTTAAACAATCTAATATGTAAAGGGATAGAGTGAGTGCCATAACTGGGGTTTGAACCACAAATCTTCTGGTCTACACCTGGCTGCTCTAAGCACAGCTACTGCAATGTGCCGACATGACATTAAATTCCCCAACTCACTCGCATTTTCCCAGTCGACTACAAGGGATCTCAAATACACATGAGATAGTATACCTTAATGGTGACTTACTATGCTGTAAGTACTTAAGTCGGTGGTGCCTTGGCTAAGCGGTTAGACTGCCTACCATCAAGGTGGCCCAGAGACCCATATGTGATATTTGTGGTGGACAAAGAAGCATCTAGGTAGGTTTTCTTCAGGTTCTCCAGTTTCCCATACCACTCATTCCACCAAGTGTTCCATCATTACCTTTCCAATCATCCATTTTGCCTGCATTTCATAGCATCCTCTTCCTTACTATCATACCTGGTGCTAGGCTGACCACCCGCTTGCAGGTCTTCACTCTGTCCGGTCCATATGTTCCTGTGCTCCCCAACAGGCATCTGACCATAGGTACTGGCCTTTAAGTCCTAGGGGATGTAAGTCCTACATAAAGGGAGGGTAATTAGGTAACGAAGTAGTAGTCAAGGAAAATTGAAGCTACAACAGTGAAGTAGCAGAATCTAAAATAAGAACAAATTAGAAACTAAAAGTTTCACTTTTCTTAGTAATATTGTAAGTTCTTTGAATGCTGACTAGTTTGAAGTTGCATCCAACTCATTTTCAAAGCTATCCAAACAAGTTGCCATAGCTACTGATGCTCAACTTAAAAGATCTATTTGTTGCCAACCTCTGAAAACAAAAACCTATAAATATAATCTATTGGTGGTATTTCAAAATTCATAACACGGTTCCTGTTTTTACTTTCTCTACTGGTAAGTAGGAGAAGTATTGTATTCCACCCAAAAATTCGATGTCGAGATTTCACCGGAAATATATGTTTTGAAGCCCCCTGAATCCAAAAAAAAGTATTTTTAGAAAAAGGTGTGTGTGCATGTCTGTGTGTCAGTCTGTGGACAGCATAACTCAAAAACGAAAAGTCGGTTAAAAACCAAAGGTGGTATTTAAGTTTATTGTCATTCAAGGATGCGACACGAAGATTTTGAAGAAAATAGCCCCACCCTAAACTACCCTTTACATGGAAAATTTTGATTTTCTTGAAAATGGCTTTAACGATTTTGGTTAAAATGTCATATGTTTGAGATATCTTTATGACAAATGAAATGTATGTCTTGAATTTTCTGGCTATAGCCCATGTAGTCGTATTTACTCTGGACGAATTTTGCATAACTGGTAAACCGTTAGAGATAGACAAAATCTTGCTGCAAAAAAGTAGGTCTTGCTAAAATACACAATTTATGTTCTCAATAAATTTTCTTGTAGGGTGAACCATTTCGGAGATATTCCTTGTTATGTGAGTGAGTTTTGGAAAACTTAGAACTTTAGCGAAATGCAACAATGTTGTTCAATTTTTGATATGTTAATCGTGCAAAGAGAACGGAATCTCAAAGGTCAAAAAGATTTGACTGTCGCACAAAGCCTGCTGTATTCTAATATCCCCCTTGCACCTACAAGGAAATAAGCAATAAGATTAATTTGTACGAATGTTTATCTTAACTAACATGGAGATATAGGCATAAGAGTTTGTTAGAATGGTTAGTACAAGAGTAGAGAAAGTCATGTGAGTGCAACACATCAGATTTTTTAAAATGAATATCTTTTTCCAAGCCATTGAATCTATAAGTCCATTTGTTTTAATAATTTAACCTCTGGATTTATTTCATGGTTAAATGACCAAACATGAACTGCCACAACTGATTTATCAATCTGTTTATATTTAATATTTCTAAAACGCTCCTCCATTCTGGTTTCTAAATGATGTTTAGTTTTACCAATATAAGCCCTATCACAATCCAAACAGCTAAATTGATAAATGCCAGATTTTTTATAATTTGAAATTTTATCCTGTTTAGAAAAATTTAGTAAATTTTGTGTATAAAATTTATTTTGAGGGACCAAAGATATTACTATTGCAATATTACTAAGATAAGTGAAGCTTTTAGTTCTAATTTGTTCTTATTTTAGAAGAAGAAGTACTTAAGTCGCAGGCTTCTAGTTTAACTAACTGTAAGGTCACTCAATGGAAATATATGTAATAATAACTTAGAGAACTACAAGCTTTGCTTATCTTAATATCTGTTACAAGTTCTTGAAATCAAAGGTAGACTGCAGTTTCTGAAATAGTAATAAGCAAATATGGCACCTAAGATAGGAATGAGTATTCCAGAAACTGTAGTCTGCCTTTGATTTCAAGAACTTGCTGCAGATATTCAGATAAGAGAAGCTTGTTGTCTGAGCTATTTTTACAAATAAAGATTTACGTTGTTTCACTGTTAATAGCTTCAGTTCGTTCATTATCAATGGAAATGAATTGTTCTTCCACTTTAGCATGTGTGTGTGTGTGTGTGTTTTTTGTTTTTTTGTTTTTTAATTTCAATTCATTAACATGTTCTATTATATCAATCATAATACTACAAGCTAGGTTTTACATATTTAGTCATTTGCACAATACATAATACAAAAATACACAGTTTATATTTTTTTTCCCCTGTTAGTGATATGCATATGTATATGCTTGAATAATAAAATTACAGTAATCCTATACCTCAACCTATCTGTGTGTGTGTTTGTGTTGTGTGTGTGGTGAGACCTCTTTCCAGTCTTGTTCTACACACAGCTAGTGTGGAAGAACAATTAATTTCCATTGATTGATTGACCTTATAATCTAATATGTTTCATTCACATAACTTTCTCTACTCACTCTTGTACAAACTATTCTTACAAAGGCTTATTCTTCTATTTACTTCATCTTAATTGAGATAAACGTTTGTATAATATATCTTATTGATAGTTTCCTTATAGGTACAAGGGGAAATGAGAATACAGTAGTCAAATCTTTTATGAGCTGGTCACTGTATGATGGCTTTGAAATTCCTTGGCCATGGAAAATAAATGAAAAATTACTTCCCATTTGAAAATTTAGGCCAATAAGAAAGAATATGTCTGAAATAAGTTGCATGCCCTAATGAGATCTACTTGTTTTGTACAATAAGGTTTTGTCTATTTCTTCCTGTTTACTAGTTCTACAAAACTTTAATTCCTCTCAAAAGCACTGTTGGGCTTTTGTGATATAACAATTAGACTTTGTAGAAACAATTTCACCATGAATACCTCTTTGTATCTCTTATTGGGAACTAGTTACTTCAACTGTCTGTTGTGCACTGTGTTAACACAGCTAGAGATTTAAACCAAAAAGGTGAGTCGATTAATAACACTGTACAACACTTATTTATAATTTACCGGAGCATGTTTCAAAGGCTTGACTTTCTTTCATTATCAACTGGACATTGACTGGTTCTCGCTGGTGTGGATGGCGATGTTTTTTCTGAAGTTTCCTGTGGTGGTGGTGGTTCAAGGAACTTGCTGAAGATATCTTTCTCGGGGATGTTGAAATTGAATACTCTGTTTCTATTTTTCAAAATGAACATTTGTTCCCGCGTAGACAGCTCTTGTTTTTCTGTTACCTACGTGTTTGAGGAGCTTTGGTTCTGGCTTTATGTTGTGGTTTTCTGCCCAAAATTTTGAAATACCTCCAATAGATTATGTTTATAGGTTTTTGTTTTCAGAGATTGGTGATCAAAATGAGCAACAGTAGCTATGGTAACTGATTTGTTTGTATAGCATTGAGAATGAGTTGGAGTCATCTTGAAATGTGTCAGCAGCAATATTACTAAGATAAGTGAAGCTTTTGGTTTCTCATTTGTTCTTACTTTAAATTACTGCAGTGTTGATAATGTGTTTGTACTCTTGTGTTAAATTCTTCCTTATCAAGGGATATATTTATTAACCTATAGTAAAGAAGTACAAAGTAAGAACAAATTAGAAACTAAAAACTTCACTTATCTTAATAATGTTGCACGTTCTTTTTGCACAAACTGACCCAGCGTTTCAAGTTGTCTCCAACTTGGAGAATGAGTTGGAGACAACTTGAAACCTTGGGTCAGTTTGTGCAAAAAGAACGTGCAACATTACTAAGATAAGTGAAATTTTTAGTTTCTAATTTGTTCTTACTTTAGAATCTTGTTGCTTCACTGTTAATAGCTTCAATTTTTCTTATTTAACCTATAATAATTTAATTTAATTTCAAGAATTTTATTTCAATTAATGCATTAATTTCAAGAAGATGCAGCAAATACTAAATGAAGCTTATAGTCTGTACACATTTGTAGAAGTGAAAGTATTATCAGGATGTTGCGGTGTATATTACCTGTAAGGATGAGCTTGGCTGTCTGGTACAGACGAGTGTCATCCCACGATGGGTGTGCCTTTTTCAGGACATCACACACACGGTTGTGCTCTCTGATCCAGATGGTTGCTATTGCAAATATAAATGGTGTAGAAGCAAAGTTGGGATGGGCAAGTCCAAATTTTGGCTTTACACCTGAACTTCTGTGCCCTTGGGAATGACTCATTTTTTCCTCAATTGTTTTTCCCTGCATTAATAAATTAAGTTCTACTAAATAATACAAACAGAAGCACTAGTAACTAAGGTTATTTTCATTTTAAGTTTATTTTAAAATTGAAACAAAATGAAAATTGGTTCTCATGTTTAGTTAGTGAAACAGAGCTATCCTCTCAGGAGGCCTTTGCCCTTCAAGGGACACATTAGGCTATTATTGTTCACTGTATTTATGTTTAAACACTTAAATTAGTTTAAATTGTTGAGCTAAAGGACTTTTAGTCATAAAAGTTATACTTACTGTCATACAACCTTGAGATAATTTCAAACTAATTTGTTTTATTCTTTCACTCCAAAATAATAATTATCTATCTAGACCATCAGAGATTTGTAAGCAATTAACACGTGCATCTAATTGTAGAAAAAAGAATGCAAAAGCCATGCTTCACAATTGTCCAAACTCATGGGAAGAGATCCAAGGAAATATTGGATTGAAAATTTAACTGTGAGTTTGTAGCAGGTTATAGTGCATAACACTTGAAAGAAAGAATATACTTACAGGGGGGTAATTCATATGAATACCATGCACTTGATGCAGTTGTGGAGGAAGTATTTCATCATTTATTACGCTAACTTTGAGTTTTCCATCTTTATGACTTCGAAAATTCTTTCTCTCTTCTGCAGTAAAACCATAGATTTGAGACAGGTCCAACTGCAAGTTAGATGCAGTATAAAGATATTTAGTATTGTAGTAACCATAAGTTTTTCATGATTTTATTCAAGCTTTACAAATGTTTCCATTCACTAAGAAATCTTAACTTTTCAAACAATGGTATTGACAGATGTGTGAAATATACCAATGTAAAATTGTTAGTTATGCTAGACTTACCTATTTGAAGTGACGAAGCTATCAAATTGTTAAACATAACAAATATATACTAAATATTTGTGTTTAATTTCAAGAACTTGCAGCAAATACTAAGATAAGTGAAGCTTATAGTCTCTAGATACTTATTGTATATTTTAAGAACTGTATTGCTTCACTGTTTACAGCTTCAGTTTTTCATTGAAGCTATCAAATTATTGTGACAAAATAACAAAATCAGTCCTTAAATTATTTTATTGTTTAACGATGCTGTCAATTGCCAGTATCACATCAGCGTCGCCAATATGCCGGAATTTTATCCCACATTAGTTCTTTTACATGCCAGTAAATATACTGACATGGAGCTGTCTTCTTTTTTAAGCACACTTAAAAATGTTCGGTCTGGGCTGGATTTGACCTTGACCTTAACCTTGGGATCAGTAGGGTAGTGTCTAACCAACTGAGCCACCTAGACTGACACAAAATTTTTTGGTTACTTTTCTATCACTTCATTGTCTTCTAAAATTTTACCACAAATACACAATTTTCTTCTGCAGATGTTAACACGGTCTAGTCTTTTGGGCCATCACAACTTATAACTTTACTTCCATAATCTTATTCACTCCTTACACTGTCTTTCTTCACTTTCTCCTACATACCCACTACGATGACACATTCACTCAATGCCCATTAGAATCTTCTTACAATGCACACGATGTACCACACACACAGCTGTCTCGCACTCAGACACACTGACCAACTTATGTCTGTAACTGTACACTCTAAACCCTCTCACTCTAGCCTCCTTGTATACTTGGGATGACATCACACACACCTTTCTCAACCTCCACAAATGCACTATCTGTGACAACACAGAACTTTGTTGAAGGCTCCAGAGGAAGCCCCTTTTTTGTGTAGCCATTTCACTGTTGTTAATCATGTGTACACTCATGTAAATGGTGTGGCAAATCTTGACCTTGTGCCTTCATTTTTTATGCTGGCCTCGCATGTGTTTTGAAGCAGCCCAGGCCCCATCCATCCATTGTTGTGCACTGAGGCCGATGTCACATTTTTCAACAAGTTTAAATATCATAGTCATATGACAAATTCTTAGAATGAATGAGAGGTAGAACTGGAACTTAAAAATTCAATGCCACAGCTGGGATTTGAACCACAGACCCTCCGCTTACCAGGGGGTGCTCTAACCATTAAGGTACTGTGACAATCTGCCAGAATGACATTGAATTCTCAAACCAGTTTATATTTTTCCCGGTAAACCACAAAGACAGTCTCACATCAGAGACAAATTACCCCAATGGTGACTTACTATTGTAAGTATTTTATGTCCCAGGATTAAATAACCTTCAGATGGTAATTATTATTTATTTTATGCCAACAAACTTACTGTTGGTGTTTTTAAACACACAAGCCATGTGTGGGCAATGTTTGAGAGGTAGAACTGGAACTTAATTCAATGCCACAGCTGGGATTTGAACCACATACCTTCCGCTTACCTGGTTATTCTAAATCAAATATCCTAGGCTTACAATTTCTCTTACAATATAATATATCTTATTTCCAGTTTAAATGCATTTTTAATGGTTTTGATAGACACCTCAGTCTGTCAGTTATGATGATCCTTATTTTTGCTTCAGGAATCAGGATTGAAGGAAGAAGGGGAGGATAACAGAAAAAGAAAGTTAGGATTTTTACAATAGGATGACTTCCCCAGAATTTTACCAACAGACTGGGTGTCATATAGAGATTTACTTATCCACAATAACCACTAGCAAGCTTTTAATTTTGAGGCAGTAGAAATTTAGCCTTCTAAGTCAGGTACTGCAACAGCTACAGAGTGCTCTTCTAGAATTTGAACAAACTTTGCTGCAATTTTAGTTGTTCTGAAACTGATATCATTCGCTAAACTGTGCGTGAACCTTGTAAGCAGTAATATATTCAAATGTGTTTTGGTCTTTTTACAACTCCAGACACAACAATCAGTCCATCTCTGTTACTTAAGAGAGAGAGAATGTTGCACTTGTCATTTTAAAAACATAACAAAATGGTACATGTTACTTACCATATGGGTTCCAAAAGTGCTGCCGATGTGTTTTAAATCGCTCCTGAAGAATTGATGTGTGAAGTGCTGGGCATAGGCAGCAAACATTAAATTTGTTCCGTAAGGACATGGTTTAAATTCATCCCTCATCAAGAGGTATTCTACCACTTCTTCAGGAGGAGGTAGAGTGGTGGGACCTGCACAATCAACAAATTGTACTGAATGTTTTGTTATATTCTTATGATTTTCTCTTCTCACTCTTGTGCTAACTATTTATACAGAAGCTTATTCTTCTATCTAAGCCCCAGCACAACAGCCCATGAAGAGCCAGGTCTTACTGCCCAGCTGCTGCGTCCCCCACTTCTTCCCACTACGGGCGTCATTGGTGGGGTGCAGTACAACAGTTTCAAAAATAATTATATTTTATGCACATCGAGGTTGTGGTATAAGGCAGTGGAACCTATAATGAACATTTAAAACTATGTTCCATAGTGTAGTGTATAATCATGCAATGGACTCGCGTTAGTGATACTGGACACTCATAATGAAGAAGAAGAAGAAAACTAGTTTGTTATAGATACAGATACTGTCTCATATGTAATGTCATTTTTTAAGAAAAACAATTATCTATTCTTCAAAGTACAGACCATTAGATTCTCTGGTCTTGAGACATCTTTCAGTAAGGTTTATTATCCCACGATGGTACCAGTCACTGGTTTTTGAGGCATTCAGGGTTTTGATAATATGCCCATTTTTCGTGAAAGTGACAATTCTCCTGACAAATCTATCATCCATGGGATTACAGATAAGCTGACAACAGATATCCACTCTACGTTGAGCCTGTTAAGATTCAGTTCATGAGGTACAGATCTACAGCTTCTGAATGAGAAAGTGTCTTAATGTGATGATGTATGGTATCTTTTGATGCACCAAGTTCTTCTGAAAGCCCACAGGTACTGTTTTGCAGATTTTGTTGCAAAACTTAGTGTGTATCTTCAATATTCCATACTTTAGGTCTTCCAGAATGTGGTAAATGTTTAGTGTTTTCATCTCCATTGTTGAAACATTGGAACCATCACTGTGCCACATGCTCACTAACGACATCTTCTCCTTCCACTTCACACATTCTTTGAGCTGTGCAAGCGGCTTTATAATCTTGTTTCCAGTAGTACTTTAGAAGGACTCTAAGCTTAAGCTTTGTCATCTCCATTTTATGATTGTTTATTAACAACTGAAGACTGATACATGCTCGCAATGTATGCAACACTAGCCATGGTATCCTGTAAATAACATTGCCAAACCGAAGAAACCCAATAAATTTTCCAAAACACCAAAATCAAAAAACTGACATTACTTATGAGACAACCTTATACAAAGGGAATGTAGAAAACTGGTGATAGATGTTTAAAAAGCGGATTGCTGTTAGCTGTCTTGGAAATTTCATACTTCTAAGAAACAGCTGAATAGCTACAGCACTTTAAAAAAATATATATATATTGCACTCACAAGGCTTTCTCTACTCATTCTTCTACAATCTATTCTTACAAAGTGTTATTCTTTTAAATAAGGAAATAATGAAGCTGTTATTCATTTCTCCACTTCTTGATACCACACATGAACCTTCATTACTCAGGCAGAATCAGAACTGAAAAATTCAATGCCATAGCTGGGATTTGAACCACAGATCTTCCACTCTATGTGCAGGTTTTTTTTTCCCAATACACCATTAGAAATATTTCTCAGAGTTTTACCACTTTAAAACATTTCTAAACTTTAAAACCAAAGTAACATTGTTTTAATGGTCTATGGGGAAAACACAAATCATTGGGGAATTTAGTGTCTTATTGGCAAGGTGCCATGATAGTTCAATGGTTAGAGTAGCTGCACAAAGAGTGAAAGATCTGTGGTTCAAATCTCAGCTATGGCATTGAATTTTTCAGCCCTGATTCTACCTCTCAAACTTTGCCACACATGGCTTGTATGTTTAAAACTATAAATTTTCATTGATTGATCTCATAAGTGGTCTTCATTATTTATTTACAAATTTCATTGCAAATAAAACAAGCTAAGGCAATGTCAAAACTTTTTAAAGCTGGTTGCTACGTGATAGCTTTGAAATTTCCTTCTCTTTGCATAAACACATTAAAGAAAAAATGTATAGCAATTTGCACTTGGGAAAAGTATAAAGTATTTCAGAATTCAAACTAATAATGAAAAAGTACTCACATCTCAGAAATGGTGAATGTCACAAAACTTTTATTGGACATAAATTGCATGTGTTTAAACAAGATCTATATTTTTTACCTTCTCTACTGGTAAGTAGGGGAAGTATTGTATTCCACCCAAAAATTCAATGTCGAGATTTCACCGAAAATATGTTTTGAGGCCCCCTGAATCCAAAAAAAGCATTTTTAGAAAAAGGTCTGTGTGTGTCTGTGTGTCAGTCTGTGGACAGCATAACTCAAAAACGAAAAGTCGGTTCAAAACCAAAGTTGGTAGTTAAGTTTAATGTCAGTTAAGGATGTGACACGAAGATTTTGAAGAAAATAGCCCCACCCTAAACTACCCTTTACATGGAAAATGTTTTGAAAATTTTAATTTTCTTGAAAATGGCTCTAATGATTTTGATTAAAATGTCATATGTTTGCGATATTTTTATGACAAATGAAATGTATATCTTGAATTTTCTGCCTATAGCCCCTGTAGTTGTATGTACTCTGGACGACTTTTGCATAACTGGTAAATCATTAGAGATAGACCAAATCATACTATACAAAAAATGTAGATCTTGCTAAAATACACAATTTATGTCGGGATAAATTTTCTTGTAGGGTGAACCATTTCGGAGATATTCCTTGCTATGTGTGTGTGTTTCGGAAAACTTAGCTTTAGTGAAATGCAACAACGTTGTTCATTTTTTTATATGTTAATCGTGCAAAGAGAATGGAATCTCAAAGCTTAAAAAGATTTGACTGTCGCACAAAGCCTGTTGTATTTTAATATCCCCCTTGTACCTACAAGGAAATAAGCAGTAAGATAATTTGTACAAATGTTTATCTTAACTAACATGGAGATATAGGAATAAGAGTTTGTTGGAATGGTTAGTACAATAGTAAAAGGACTTCAGGGACTATTACAGAAAATTCAACATATACATTTCATTTGTTATGAAAATATCTTAAAACATGTGGTATTTTAATCAAAGTTGCTAGAGCAATTTTTGAGAAAGTCAAAATAATGAAACAAGAATTTCCATGTAGATGATGGCACACATGCATACACGCACACCCACACCCAAGCGTTTGCACGCGTGCACACACACACATGCACGCACAGAGTGACGATGTAGCAGCAAACCAGAAATAGATGAAACACATACTAGTTTAAAAAATTAGGTTCAATTTTACAATGTTTCTGTACAATAGCTCATGTCATAAATTGTTTTGTTGCTAAAGTTTGCACTCATACTGCTCTGTCATTTGTTTGTCATACCTAGGCAGACTTCAGGGATTGACTATAGCAAGAAATTTCTTCATGTTTACTTTACCTGTGTTTCCCATCTGCTTTGGGCAGTTGCAAGGGACTGGCGGGAGTTCCTGTGCATAACTAGACTTGTTGTAGTAATTACTCATTGATATATATTTATGTCCAGCCAAGAAAACTGCAGGTGTTCTCAACATGTTATTGCGTACTGGAAAACAATAAACAAGTACATCTTATATTAATGCAACATTCACAACCATATAATTCTAAACATAAATTCAAAATCATGCAACTTTAGCACAGGAAAGCAAATAATTAAATGAATCAGCTTTAAACATTTATATTGCTCCAATTAGCAAATTATTGGAAGGACAAATTTTGGGGACCTATTGTTCCTATTTTCTGCTGCTGGTTCCCTGATCTTCTTCCTTCAGTACCTGCAACATCATCTGGTGAATTTAACTATTAATTTTCATTTAATTTTTAGTAAAGTATCATCTACTGGAATTTCAAAGTTCATAATTTGATATTGAAAATGTTTAACATATACATATTCTCTCCCATGAACTCAATTCTAATCTTAGCAGCTGGAATTTTTGCTGTTTATTGTGATTTTCTTCCCAGAAGTAATTGGCTGCAGCTGATTTATCTGTTTGTGTCTGATATTTCTTAACTGTTCTTTTAGTGTTGTGCTTATGTTTCTCATGGTTTTTTTTTCCAATTATTAAATTTCATTGCATGATCGCCACACTTTTTATGCTTTCTTCATAAAGTAAAAATGCACACATGTGAAGAATAAATTATTTAAAACCGGCTATGTTAACTTTCAGTGACTAATGTATGGTAACAGGAATATGAGCAAATCTAAATGTTTAGAAGAATGGACACATTACGCTGTTCATAGTTGAAAAGAAAGGAGAGGGGATACAATAAGTGACACTGAAAGCACTCCAAATAATAAAATGAAATGAAAGAAAATTGTGACTTTGGATGTATTGAATCAAGACTAATCTATTTCCAAAAGCTTTTGCAATACTGTTGAATCATGTGTACATTTTAACTGAAGTTAATATTATTGGTACTGAACAAATACATAATTTTCCCTGGAACAACTAACAGGATCCAAATTTAAAAGATATCTAAAAATGTATCTTATCAATAGGTATTTATAGAATCTAGAGGAACTATAAATAATTTTTTAATGTGTTAAGTTTATATAAATCACTAAATTTAAAACTGTAACATGGACATTGTCAGAAATTTGTAAGTGAACTATTGGCAATAAATATATTATCATCCTCATTATCATCACCATCGTCATCACCACCACCACCACCACTGCCGACGACGCTGACGACGCCACCACCACCACCACCACCACCACCACATCTCAAAAACTGGATTCTAAAGCAAATTAAAACAGTTTCTATTGAGTAAATCCATATATAATTTAAATGAATTGTAAATGTATATATAGTTTTAGTATATATTGTAAACAATTATAACAATATACTTTGACAATGTATATTTGATACACTGGATTAACAATTAATAAACATAGCTGTATTTAATCGGTACTGACAAAGTCAAAATTCTGTAAGAATCTAAGACTAATAATAAACTAAACCATCGCTGCCACCACCACTGCCACCACCGCCACTCCCACCACCCCCACCATCACAACAACCACAACCACCATCACCAGCATCAACACCATCACCACCACCATCAGCACAACAATTAGCATCGCCACCACCATCATTACCATCACCATCACCTCACCATTGCCACCACCATTACCACTACCATTATCATCACCACCACCATCACTATCATACACCTGATCACCAATTACCACCATAATCACCACCACCATCACCACCACCACTACTACAAACCCCACCACCACAATCACCATCATCACCACCACCACCAACCCTACCATCACAATCACCATCACCACCATTGCTGCCACCACCACCATTGCCACCACCACCATTGCCACCACCACCACTACCATCAGCATCACCACCACCACCATCACCACCACCCACCTCTGTGGCGTGATGGTTAGCATGTCTGTCTCACGCTCAAGAAATCGCAAGTTCAAATCTTGCTTAGGGTAAGTTATCCGGATAAGGTTTTCCCTTATCCTGAGATGACGAATGTCGGTTAACTTAAAGCTCTATGGACCTCGGGCTCATTTAAGCATCATTTCATTCATTCCCTGTCCAATATGACATTACGTTGGAGGAAGTTAACAAAAAAAGGCATCATCACCATCACCACCGGCAGTGTCACCATCAGCACCATCACCATCATCACAACCACCACCATCATCACCATCACCACCACCATCCCCACTACCAACCCCACCACCACAATCACCATCACCACCATTGCCACCACCACTGCCGCCACCACCATCACAACCACTATCACCTTCACCATCACCACTGGCACCATCACTGCCACCACCATCACCACTACCAACCCCACCACCACAATCACCATCACCACCACTGCCACCACTACCACCACCACCATGGCCACCACCATCACCATTATCATAACCATCATTACCACCATCACCATTATCATCACCATCATCACCACCACCATCATCTTCACCACTACCAACCCCACCACCATAGCCACCACCACTGCTGCCACAACTATCACCATCACCACCATCACCACCACTACCAACACCACCACCATCACCACCACTACCAACACCACCACCATCACCACCATCATCACCACCACCATCACCATCACCACTACCAACCCCACCACCATCACCATCATCACCATCACCACTACCAACCCCACCACCACCATCACCACCACCATCATCACCACCACCATCACCACCACCATCACCACCATCACCATCACCACCACCACCATCACCACCACCACCACCATCATCACCATCACCACCATCATCACCACCACCATCACCACCACCACCACCATCATCATCACCTTCACCACTACCATCGTCACCACCATCACCACCACCATCATCACCTTCACCACTACCATCACCACCACCATCACCACCACCACCACCACCACCATCATCACCATCACCACCACCATCATCATCACCACCATCATCACCAACAACCCCATCACCACCACCAACCCCATCACCACCATCATCATCATTGTAACAGATGCGTATGAACAAGCACTTGCTAGAATAACTATAGAAAGAAACAGTCATACACAATTGAGTTGGTCTGAGTGGATCAGTTGGTTAGACACTGGCCTACTGATCCCATGGTCACAGGTTCAAACCTGACCCAGACCGATGGTTTTTAAGTGTGTTTAAAAATGACAGCTCCATGTCAGTAGATTTACTGGCATGTAAAAGAACTCCTGCGGGACGAAATTCCGGCATACCGGCGATGCTGATATGATCATGGCATGACAGCGTCGTTAAACAACAAAATTAAAAAAAGTACTCAATTGAAGAATAAGATGGTTAGTGACTTGGCACATTTGGACCAAATGATTCACATCCTTTGCTATGCCATTTGCTTACTGTGTAGTCAGGTCTGCTAATTCCTGTACTCTAGGTGCTTGAACCAATCAGATTCATTGATGAGCTAGCCACCATCTTGGCAGTTGGAAAATTGATGACATCAACAATGAGGAATATATTACAATATGCTGCATACCCTGTACTCTCTCCTGTGAACCTAACAGGTTGCAGTAGCAGAATGTCAAATTTCAATATTTCTCGGTATCAAACACCTGGAATATTAATGTGACAAATATGTAGCGAAATTTTGAGAGATAGAACTGGAACTTAAAAATTCAATGCCACAACTGGGATTTGAACCACAGACCTTCCGCTTACCAGGTGGCTGCTCTAACCATTGAGCTATTGTGACAAACTGCCAGAATGGCACTAAATTCTCAAACCAGTTCGTGTGTTTAAAAACACCAACAATAAGTTTGTTGGCATAAATAAATAATAATTACCCTATGTAGTGAAATGCTTAAGTCCAGTTTGCTTGTCTACAAATCAAGTTGCAACGTTTATGCAATGGAAATGATTATGTGATAAAATCTGGTATATGTTGTTGCACTCTAAACAGTTTATTTAATATTTTCCTGGTTTCTTTTCACTTCAGAAATATAAGACTTAAGCAAAACATAAACATAGCAGATTCAAAACTGAACTAGTTGGAAGGAAATTAAAAAGCAGAAACACATCACTGAATTAAATAAGTAAATGTTTAGCTGTCTTATTTCGAAATATTATACTTTGTCAAATTTCCTTATATTTTAAATGTTTCTTATGTTTGAAATCATGTTTTTCTATTGGTTTATTAGAGGCTGTGTTTTTATGACAATCCTAGAATAGAACAGTCATCCAATCACTGTTTTTTTTCTTTACACTTATCTCTAACAAGGATAAATTTAAGAAATTCATATATTGCCCTAGACGTTTCATGAGTTCCAAAAAGATCTTTAACAAGTTCAACATAGTCCTAGCACCAAAATGAATGCAACTTAAAAAGACCATCAGATTAGATGTGATTGTCATTGTTACTATCACCAAGGCCATGAAACCGATGTCTGGGGGTGTCAATTGGTACATGATAGTTTATGCTTTACTGACATTAGGAATGGACTAGACATGCTTACCTGCCTCACAGGACAATAGAGTATACGGAAACAGATGCTATTGTGTGCTGTTCTGCATTCCAGACCATTCCTTTTCTTTCAACCTTGAGTATTCCACTTCCAGAACTTTCTCATTGTGTGTAGACCTATACAAGGAGCTGCTGAATACTGAGTGACACAGTTAAACGTTTACGAAGCCTTCAGCAGACAGTGACTGTGAATCATTCCGAATGCAGTTCATTGCAAATGGTGATCTGGTAGTGAAAGTTCAGGTGTGACTTGATGGTTCAGTTCTATTGCTATGAGTTTGTGCAATAGTGATCTAAGTGTAATGTTAGCACCATGCTAACTAATTAGAAGGTAAATAAAGTGTGATTAGCAGTAACTGATGCTCTCATTTTGTCACATTACTTTATTACTTTACTTTTTTTTTCCTTTGTATTTGTATGATCAGGAGAGAGAACAATGAATAAGGACTTTCCATTTGACAAAAGTATAAGCATTGAAAATTTCAAATGAAAAACAAGAAGTATCTCGGAAATTATTAACTTAAAAATCTATTTGACAAATTGTGTGTTTTAATGACATGTCAGTTTTTTGTGCAGTAATATTTTGTCTATTTCTTACAGTTAACAAGTTATACGAAAGTAATTCAGAATGAACAGGACTTCAGAGACTTCCCAGAAAATTAAAAAAAATATATTAGATATATATTTCAATCAAAAGCGTTAGGGCCATTTTTGAGAAAATCAATATTTTTGAACATTTGTCCATGTAAAGAATAGTTTGGGATGGGGGACTTTCTGAAAAATCTATGTTGAATCCTTGGAAGATGCTGAACTTAAATACCAAGCTTGGATTTTAATTGAATTTTGGGTTATTCTATTCAAAGAGAGAGAATCTGTGCACACCCCATGTGTGGACATTTACACACATGCTCACATACATGTGTATCTTTTTCTATTTTTTTCTACGGAGGGGGCCTCACAATGAAATGTTGACATGAAATTTTTGGATGGATGGCTGACTGTAAATGTGACACCATGTATGGGTTATTATTTATTTATGCCAACAAACCTACCTCCATCCCTCCTCTTATGAGGTGGGTGCTCTAACCATCAAATGGTTCAAATTCCAGCTGTGGCATTGAATTTTTCAGTTTGATTCTACCTCTATGGATGTTTCAATGATATCTTGTGTAGTTGAGCTGTTGTTCTTCCTAAGGTTTCCTGGCTATAACATTTATTCAGAATAAAGGAGCAATTCAGAAGCTATTCTTCAAAACTCAAGATATTGTGACAAATGACACTTTCAGTTTCTTTTTCTGTCGCTTTATTTCCCTTAAAGTTTAATCACAAAACCACAGTTCCCTATTTGCTGTTAATAAAATTTACAATTCTGTCATGACCTTGCAACTCATATCTGTTCTGTCCAATTATAACCTTGACACACACTTCAGTAATATTCTCTATCTCTCAGTCTCACAAGCTACTTTCAACGATACACTCACATTCACTCAAACAGGCTAACGTTTGTTCATCCCTTCTTCAACACTGCATTTACTTATGCAGCTGAGAAGTGGTGTACCAGGGATTTTAGTTTTCAAAATACACCTTTTCATTAAAGAAGCCTGGTCCATGAACAGTTTCTGTAACTGTGTGAAAATGCTTTGTTCTGCTCCATCATTGTCGCCTTGTTGCAGTGGGGTGAGAAGGCTTGAACTTGACCACCTCTTTGACAGGTGGCAGATGTCACAATATACATTTGATTTGTCATGTGAGTATCTTGAACATAGGTATATATTTTATTAAAAATCATTAAGAGCCAGTTTTGAGAAAAAAGATATATTGCATTATGGGTTTGGTACTGGAGAATTTTCTTGAAACTCTCTGTGTTGGATGCTTGGAAGATGGTGATACAAGTTAGTTATTTAGCCAATATTTCAATTTTGAGTTATGCTATTCACACATACACAAATTTTTGTAAAAATGCATCTTTTGGATTCAGGGGATCCAAAAAATGTATTTATGGTGAAATGTTGATGTTGAACTTTTGGGTAAAATGCAATATCTTAGACAGGTGTCCTCCAAAGGCAAGTGAGCTGCAAAGTTACCACAGACAAGTGAGTTTAAATAATATTGACTGACAAGGTTTTAGTTATCAACATGTATACCTTTATCCAAAAAAATACATAATTTGTGTTGTAATAATATAAAATAGGTGATACATATTTGTGTGCTTACTTTGATATATAAAATATATTACTATTCGATGCAGAATTTTAACACTGTTGATGAAGGACCAGAAGCCAGCACAGTGGGTCTCCAGATAATGCTCAGCTTCATAATTTGGAAACAAGACGTGATACAGCATAGTAAGTATAGATGCTGAAAAATAGAACAGATGTGTTAATATTGAGGAAGGGGAATACAAATATTATTACACTGTGTGAATAAAGTAATGGGTCAACTATTGGAGATGCTAGAGTGATTCTAGACCAAGTACTGACCCTCAAGAAAACACTGTGGCCGGTGACAAACATAGCCCGAAACAGCAGGCCCAATCACAAATTGTCACCCGCTCATTGGCTAGGGCAACGCAACCCCCTCCCGCCTAACATTGTATATATATGGGGAGCGGAAAGCTAACGATCATTTTTCATTCTGATGAAGGCCATAGAGTTGACAATGGCCGAAAGCTCAATGCTTTTAAACCTCACACGGCTGATCACCCGAGAAGCTGTAATAAATATTGGAGATGCTTATAGGTTGTGAGGTGAGACAAGAGCAATTCCCTTAGATGCACAGTGGCAGCTCTTCACCTGAAAGGCTGATGGTGGGGGAAGTTGTGCAAACATGTTTGTGCAAAAGTCATAACGTTTCTGTCCACGAAGGAGTGAAGTTTGCTAGTATAAAATAAGAAATGAGGAACTAAAAGCTTCACTTATATTAGTAATATTGCAAGATCTTTTGCAGCTAACATGTTTCAAGTTGACTCCAACTCATTCTCAAAGCAATAGCAATATTATTAAGATAAGTGAAGCTTTTAGTTTCTAACTTGTTCTTATTTTAGATTCTGTTGCTTCACTGTTAATAGCTTTATTATTTCTTTATTCACCAGTATAGCTTTAGTGCATATTGCTAATGACATCATATATGTATAACAATTACCTTTATAATGAACAAAGCAATTTTGCTATAACTATGGCCCTGCGCCAACAATTATCTTCAATAACTTTCATGTAAACTGCAATTGTTTCAGCTGTGTGTTATTGTTGTGTTTTGCGGCAAACTGATGTATCTGTTCCTCCCTCTCAGCCATTGCAGAGAGGGAAGGAAGGAAAGCAGCTACCCCTATACGCAAGAATTGTTCATGTCTTAACTCACAACCTATACATTCCTGAACTTGTGTCTGCCAGGAGGAAGTGAGTTTTAGCCATTGTTAGCAATGGCCAATTATAAGACTTAATAGGGAGGTAAATTAAGTGAATTAAATCAACATTCAAAGTTAAAAAGTTACCCATGTCATGTTGATTGCCAACAATAGAAATCAATTCTAGAAACAATATATTCCGGGCTTATGGTCTTGGTCTACTGGGCTCCTTCTATTTCCCAGATGTTTCGTCTGCAACTGTGGCAGACATCATCAGTGGCGGCAAGGTCTAAGTATCCTAGTGGAGATTTCAACAGCAACTGCACTGCTTTCTCCGTGGGCTGCAGTATTTATATCAGTGGCTGGAAGAGAGGTCTGTTGTGGTTGGCCCGGGTGGGCAACAGGCTGGACTTGTGCTGGTGGCATGTTGTGGTCTGCTGGTGCTGATTGCACTAACAAAAGCAAAAATCAAGAACTCCACACAAGCCAATCAGACACCAGCAGATCACAACATGCCACCAGCACAAGTCCAGCCCATTGCCCACCCGGAACAATCACAACAGACCTCCCCTCCAACCACTTATATAAATACCACAGCCCACGGAGAAAGCAGCACAGTTGCTGTTGAAATCTCCACTAGGATACTTCGACCTCGCCGCCACTGATGTCTGCCGTAGTCACAGACAAAACGTCTGGGAAGAAGAAGGAACCCAGTAGACCATGGACCAATAAGCCTGGAATATATTGTTTCTAGTATTGACACTGGCCGTAAAAGCCTTAGAATTTCAATAGAAATTAATTATTTATGCCAACAAACTTATTGCTGGTGTTTTTAAGCATACAAGCTGTGTGTGGGTAATGGTTGAGGGGTAGAATGAAACTGAAAAATTCAATGTCACAGCCAGGATTTGAACCACAAACCTTCTGCTTGCTGTACAGTTGCTCTAACCATTAAGCTTCTGTGACAGCTTGCCAGAATGACATTGAATTCTCCAACCAATTCATATTTCTCCCAGTAAACCACAAAGGGGGTCTCACATCAGAGACTTGGGGTATTTGCAATAAGTTTGTTGGCATAAATAAATAATAACTACCATCTAAAGGTTATTTAATCCCGGGACATAAAGTACTTAAAATTGTAACTCGCCCTTGGGGTATTTATCTCTGATGTGAGACTCCCTTTATGGTCTACCGGGATAAATATGAATTGGTTGGAGTATTCAATGTCATTCTGGCAAGTTGTCACAGTAGCTTAACGGTTAGAGCAACTGCATGGCAAGTAGAAGGTCTATGGTTCATATCCCAGCTGTGACATTGAATTTTTCAGTTCCAATTCTACCTCTCAAATAGAAATCAAGTTAACCAATATTTTTATTGTATTTTCTAAAGAAGTTAACTTGGGTGTCCTGAGAGTGTGGAATCTACATTCACCAGATTCTCCTCTACTTCATTAACTATGTCAAGGGATGCTATATTATATTAAAGCAATGTATATTTTGTGTGATTAAGTAACTATGGGACCAAAGAAAATGTATAAAGGTTTAAACTTTTATCTAATGTGGTTATCTAAAGAATTGTTGAACCATCCTGACTAATGACCGTTCCACCACTACAGGGTACTTTTCAACTATGCAGTGTTTCCCAAACTTGGAACACTGTCAAAGGGGAGAGGTTAAGGAAGTCATTCATGTTTCACATCCTTTTGTGTGAATCTCAGGGGATTTTTCATACATTATTAAAAATAACTAGGACTGTACAAAGGGGAAGATTCACCATAAAAATCTTATATATTATTCTAATTATTTCATAAAGAATGGGGGAAACTAAATTAAACTAATTGAAATGCTACTCATGAAACATTTGGTAAGCCAGCTAGTTTTTGAGCTATGATTGTTTCCCTGGACTCTTGATCTTATCAAAATGTCAATTACATATGTTATAACTTGATACATTACCCTTCTCACAATTTTTTCCAGAATATCCTGTGTGCCTGCAGTCACATTCATAGCGTTTTCCTTCTGATGCACATATTCCACCATGTTGACATGGGAATGAACAGCACGGATCATAATTACTTCCTGGAACACATTTAATTACATGTACTCAGTACAGGATTTATGTTAGGCAAAGCACTTTTCCAAAAGTGTATGTGAATGAATTTATTGGCACATCTCAATTTACACTTTTATCCATTGCTATATACCTAGTTTAAACGATGAATAAATTATATGACTATGTACTGCCTCATGTTGCAAGGCCTTTTAGCCCTTTGTCCGACTTTAACCTTTTCTATTATTTCCTCCGCTTCTTACTTTGTCTATTATGTTTAGTAAAGTAGAGGAAGTATTGTATTCCACCCAAAAATTCAATGTCAGATTTTACTGTAAATATATGTTTTGAGGCCCCCTGAATCCAAAAACAGCATTTTTAGAAAAAGGTCTGTGTGTCTGTCAGTGTGTGGACAGTATAACTCAAAAACAAAAAGTCAATTATAAACCAAAATTGGTATTTAAGTTTAATGTCTTTCAAGGATGTGACACAAAGATTTTGAAGAAAATTGGTCCACCATAAACTATCCTTTATATGGAAAATTTTGATGTTCTTGAAAATGGCTCTAACGATTTTAATTAAAATGTCATAAGTTTGAGACATTTTTATGACAAATGAAATGTATATCTTGAATTTTCCAGCTATAGCCCATGACATCTTATATACTCTGGATGACTTTTGCATTACTGGTAAACCGAAAGAAATAGGCCAAATTATATACAAAATATGTAGATCTTGCTAAAGCTCACAATTTATGTCCAAATAAATCCTTTTGTGGAGTGAACCATTTTGGAGATATTCCTTGTTATTTTTGTGAGTTTAAAACTTAAAACTTTCGTCAAATAGAAAATCATTAATTTTTTATACCTTAGCCATGCAAAGAGAACAGAATCTCAAAGTTTTAAAAGATTTGACTGTCGCTCAAAGTCTACTGTATTCCCATTTGCACCTACAAAGAAATAAGCAATAAAATTTCTGCAAATGTTTATCTTAACTAACGCGAAGAACATACAGGAATAAGAGTTTGTAAGAATGGTAAGTACAAGAGTAGAGAAAGTCGCACGAGTGCAACACATTAGATTATTATACGTGTAGATTATGCATCCTATTGTATTAACCACTCATCTAGGGCTAGTGAAAGGGTAGTTAACAAAATATTTGGGACTAGTTCTGTCATAAACTTAACGTTGGCACTAATGAGTACTGTTGCACTTGAAGTACTCCCCTTCTGCATGCACACGTATCTTTCTTCCATTCTCCATATGCGTTCACCTATAATCTGCTCCACAAACATTCTAAACTTGTCTGCTATCTAAATTCATAATTAGAGAGTTTGTCAACAAAGAAAACATTATATTTATATCTATCAAGATTTACTAAGTCACTGAGGTTAAGGCAGTTTGTATCTATACCCCTCAGTTCTTCAAGAGAAGTTTCTGGATTTTTGATTGTGTAAGCTTCAAGGGAGGAAAGTTATTAAGAAGGGTGGGAATATTTTGGGGTTTTCTTGTTTCTGAAGAGACCTCCATGTCAGCCAGTGCAGTATAACTCTGACTTTACGACTTGAATTCTGTTTCCAGGATGATGCAACAGTAGTCATCTCTTATTATACTTTCTTACATCAATGTTGATAACATTACATATTTTTTGAGCTGTTAGCTGATAGGCTCCATTTCTTGAATGTAAAATATGAATGCTACAAAGACTTAAAAGTTGGAGGAGGACATGTATTTTACATTTGTTATGTTAATTATGCATCATGTAGGTATTTTACTGTAATGTAGATAATCTTTATTTACACATAAGGATGAGTCCTGCTACTGTGACATAGAGGCATGGATATAAACTGTGGATATAAAAAGGTCTAGAGTTGGCAAGTCTGGAGGCAGACATCTTACTTCATGGATATTTTCTAACCTAGAAGTAGGATTGGACCTTTTTGCATAAAAAGCAGTTATCTATGTTACTGTAAAATATGTAATATTAATGTAATAATTCTAAAATAAATTCTTGATTAACTTTTAGACTTTGTAAAGCTCAGTTGTCAGTTGGTAGCATGCCTGCTTCTGGGATGGAGGACCCGGGTTTGATCCCTGGTACTGGCATGGAATTTTTCCTCTGCTGGAAGGTCTGGTACGCGACGCACTCAGCCTTGTTAGGTCCCTGAGGGGCCAATTGAGGAGCTATCCTAATAGAAAGGTAGCATCCCTAAAAGGTCAAGTAGTTTGCCTTGCAGTCAGGGGAGTCAGCATGCTGACCCCTGCCACCCTCAACCTGCACTCCTCCGCGGCCTTGGCTGCGGCTGGAGGATGCAGCGGCCAGGCGATGAGAGTAACCTCTGCATAGAGGAGATGCCCTGGGGATTATAAACCTCAGTTGTCATTCTAGAACTGAAGCTTATTGATATACAATTCTAGCTATTGGTTGCTTATGGTGTCGACTGTTCAAATCAGACCTTCTGACGAGGGAGGGAGGGTGGGGAACTAAAGTTTGTGTTATATTTATGGCAGTAATAGTAGTGATACCAATGGTAGTAACGTTGGTGTGTTATACACATAAAACATAGCAGTATTTTACTGTGTTTAAGAGCACCGTGATTTTGTATTTCTGAGCAGTACAGGCATTATATAACTCTTCCAAAGCTTCTAAAGCTTTGCAAAAAGAACGTGCAACATTACTAAGATAAGTGAAGTTTTTAGTTTCTAATTTGTTTTTTAGTTTAGAATCTTGTTGCTTCACTGTTAATAGCTTCAATTTTTCTTATCTTCCAAAGCTGTTTGATGAAAGTCAGGGGTAATTTGTTTTCCATTTTTCAAATCTAGTTTTGGCTACACATCCCCCTGATTAATGTAATGCTCTTACTCTCACTATTTTCACTAATACATGTCACTTCCAATGTTGCAGCTTTTACCTGAGAAGCTGTAATATTAATATTACTTGAAGTGGAAGCGTGAGATTCAAACTAGGATACATCACTGTCATTACTTTCTGTAACTTTTCGCCTTCTTGTCACAAATTTGTCCATGCTGACAATAGAACAGTGAGTTACAAGAAACTGAACTGAATACTGCAAGCTGCAATCGTCATTTCTGGTGCAGAATTGCTGGAGTTGTGGCCCTGAATGTAAACCTAACTAATGGACCTGAGAATCGTTTATTATATAGCTTACTTGTGATATGATACTTTTGCTTACTCACAGCTTGCACTCATACAGTACACAGTCTGCATCGAAATGTTCCGTGTCTTCTTGTATTTTCAAAGAGCAGTAATAATGAATACTTTTAGCAAAAAGAAAAAATACTTCCCTGGCAGGGAAGGAAATTTTCTTTGATGAGCTAGGGAAATTGAGAGGGAGTAAACCCCCCTCCCCCATCCCCCTGTTAATTCGAATCCTGGGTGTTGATGTTGAAATACTGTGTCAGCTAACAGCTTGTATCATTCATAGCATTATGAGAGCTGACCATGCTTGTGTAGCCAATACTCCCTGGTCTACATCAGACATGTCAGTTGGAGTTACTGAAGGTGGACGAACCATTGAAACTGTTGGACCTAGAAAATAGCATTTGCAGTTCATTGGTCCTATGCTCACATTTTGATAATATTAAATGAAATGCTAAAAGTTTTCAACTTAGTCCAGAAACTCCAACTTGTATCAAATGGTAGTTGTAGAGTTAGTTTTACCATGCTAATGATCTCTCATATACTCGTATGTACCTAGAGTATTCCCTTAATCATTCAGTTTCAACCCCTTCCATCTGGTACTAACGTGTTTATGCAACAGGTGAAATATTCACTAGTGTAAGGATCAGTCAACAGAGTAGTACTGTGTTTCTTTTGTTTAATACTAAGCAAAAGTCAAATAGGTCAAAAAGCATGAAACACTACATTTGAAGTAAGACAACTTTGCATATTTCATCATGCCAAAGGCTGTAATTATACAGAAATTGCAAAAACGTTAAAAATTCTCAAGAGTACTGTTGGTGACATCATTAGGAGGTACAAAAATGAAGACAAGAGTGGAATTGCTATCACCACCAGATCGGCCAAAAAATTAACAAACAGAGAAGAATGTGCTATAGTTAAAAAAATAAAGATAAATCCAAGATTAACTGCCCCATAAATTGCCGTACAAGTGAATGAGCAGTGAAGCAAGTAAGTCAGTCCACAAACAATTAGGACACTAAAAGCAGAAGAACAGCCAAGAAGTCAGTGAAGTAAACAGGAGGAGAAGGCTAAGCTTCACTAAGGAGTATACTAGAAAGGACAAAAACTGGTGGAATGATGTTGTTTTAGCTGATGACAGTCTCTACAAAGAGTTTGGGTCAAATGGAAGGACTTGGTGTGGCAAAGACCTAATCAAGAGCTACAAAAGTGAAACTTTCAACCTACGTGAAGCATGGTGGAGGAGGTTTGATGGTTTGGGGGTGTATGTCTGCTAGTGGACCTGGAAATTTGGTGTTTATTTCCTTATGAGTATAAATATTTACAATTATTTAAAGATAATGTTCAGAAAAGTTCAGTAAAATTAGGGGTACAGGAAACATTCAAGTTCTACCAGGATAACAATCCCACACATACAGCCTGTGAAGTGGTTTCTGGCTGCTGTACAGTTGTCCCCTGGCGCAGTCACAGGTTTGAATCCCATCAAACATTTGTGTGCCAAACTACACTGCAGGATAAGAACTTCTCCAATTACCTCAACCTTGGGACTAAAGAAGTTAGTGTCTAGTATGCCAAAGCATCTGAATGCTGAAGAGGTGGAGTCAAGACTGAAAAATTCAATGCCATAACCGGAATTTTAAGCACGGATCTTCCGCTTATCGAGCAGCTGCTTTAAGCTACCCTGGCCAACTTGCCAGTACGACATTAAATTCCCCAGCTGATTCATACTTTTTCCCGGTAGACCACAAGGGAATCTCACATCAGAGATAAATACCCAAGGGCGACTCACAGTTTTAAGTACTTTATGTCCCAGGTTTAAGTAACCTTTAAATGGTTAAGAGGTAGAACTGGAACTTAAAAATTCAATGCCACTTCCACGGAAGGTCTGTGGTTCAAATCCCAGTTGTGGCATTGAATTTTTAAGTTCCAGTTCTACCTCTTAAACTTTGCCCACACACGGCTTGTGTGTTTAAAAACACCAACAGTAAGCTTGTTGGCATAAATAAATAATAATTACTTTAAATGGTTGTTTATTATTATTATTATTATTATTATTATTATTATTATTATTATTATTATTATTATTATTATTATTATTATTAATTATTATTATTATTATTATTATTATTATTATTATTATTATTATTATTATTATTATTATTATTGGTGGTGGTGGTGTTGTTATTGTTGTTTTCATTATTATTGTCATTGTTATGATGATGACGATGACGATGACGATGACGATGATGATGACGATGATGATGACGATGACGATGATGATGACGATGACGACGATGATGACGATTACTATTACTACTATGATTACTACTATTATTACTACTATTACTATTATTATTACTATTATTAGTTTCAAATCCCGGCTATAGCATTGAATTTTTCAGTTCCTGATTCCACCTCTTAAACATTGCCCATACACGGCTTGCGTGTTTAAAAACACCAGCAATAAGTTTGTTGACATAAACAAATAACATGTATAAACTGCTTTCTCTAGGCAAACGTTGCCAGTTATTTATTTATAATATGAACAAAAGAAGGTGAATGTTTGTTTGATATGGAATTATATGTCCTGGAACATTAAAAGTTGTAATTATTTCATTTATTATGATCAAGCTTAGAAATAAATTAAATGTAATGATGGGTCAAACTACACAAAACCAAATGTTTATGACAGTCACTGTACATGTATAAGCCTAGATTACTTAGCAACCAAAGCACATGAGCAAAATTGTGTTGATTAACAATGCTTATGATTCACTATTTACATGCAAGCTTAGGCTTCTGATTGATGTCATTTTGAAGAGCAAGATAAATCTTTGCTAATCTAGTGGATTTCGCTTCTCATTTAGAGTAACAGTCCACGTTATTCATGATCTGTAGCAGGAAAATTAGCATGTTTGTTGTCATTGTGCTATCATTTTGCTATAAAAGAAATCCTACAAAGGGAATAGGTTATAGGCCCTTTAAGAGACAATATTAACTCCACAAAACACTTTTAAGGTAAGTAGGTGCTTCTGTTTCAATTTTGTTATACTTTTTCTCAAGTCATCTACTAGTAAAAAAAAATCCAAAATTATGACATGTTGCTGTATGAGGAAAATTTTTAGGGTTTTGATTTCAGGAAGTTAGCAAATGTGCAAGTCATCCCTGGAGGAAAGCAGAATGCTGGCCACATGCTATCTCCATTTCTTAACTCTCCACAGTATGTCTTGTATGAATGGAGGTAGAGGATTCAGCAGCCATGCAGAAACCTTTGCCTTCTTGGGCTGTTACACCAAATAATTGGTTAATACTCTAATATAAAACTCACAGAATGCACGTTGAAATCACTTATCCCTTATTCTTTCATAACGCTTTGTATTGTTAGCAAATGTATAACATAATGGTAATATTACTATAATTACTTACTACATGCTATTAACTTTGAACATATGTAGGTTAAGTATAGTCTTGAACTAGGTTAGGTCAGCTAGAAATCAGTGATATTTTCATTTGTTGTATATCTAGTATAATTTCCCAATGTTTGCAGAGTATAACCCCAAAATGCCAATGAATATTAACACCAGATGACTGTAAATTGTTATTAACATGATATCAGTGTAAAAATGAAAAGAATGTTTGTAATTTTGTGCTCTGAGGAGAAAGTTTTGAGGGTGTTTATTTACTGAACTATATTAAGAAACAAGTTGTTACAAACCTGAAGCATGTTCATCATGATCACCATCACCATGTTCTTCAGCTTCGTTTTCAGCTGATTCTTCGCCTGAGTCATCTTCATCATCTTCTTCACTACATTGTGGATTTATTTTTGTAAATAATAACAGGAGTATAACCAGTAATGCTAAAAGTGTTTTGAATCCTGGAAAAAGAAAATACTTTAAGCTCACAAAGGTCAAACAACCTACAATAGCACTTAAAAGAAAAAGCAGTGTGTCAGTACTCACCAAAATACATGACTAAACAGAATATGGTCTACAAACACAGTAATTTACAATATTTATAACAAAAATTTAAATTTACTATTTTAGGCACTCATCATTCATTTACTTGTACATGATTCAACAAAAGAACATCAAAGTAACACAAGAAAACAAGAGTAGCATTGTTGTGCAAGTATCTTTCCTTTCTTCTTTTTTTTTATTTGGTCTATAGGGCATAAATGGGTATTTCATTTGCAATTATAACCTATAATGAAAAGAGTATTTCATAAATGGTAAATAATTTTCAGCTTGTTGTCATTTCATCTGCATCTTTATTATTGTCAGTGCAGGTAGTACAGTTATCTGACATGGTCAAAGTTACATAATTTGTCTGCTACTAGGTTATAATAAGAAATATTTTCTATACAGTTGTTAACACAAATATACTATGCTATAGCAAACATATAGTATTTTACAATTTCAAATAAAAATACACAAATATGGCGGAAGATATGTGCCTCACTAAAAAAAGAAATTAATACTGCTAAAAGGAATCACTTTAATAATTTCTTAGAAAAAATGGATTATAGGACAGATGGTAACAAAGCTCATAAGTTCATAAAAAATGTCAAGGACAGGAAAGAAAACAACAGCACACCTATCATACACAACAATAAAATGTTAGTAAATGATGCAGTCATAGCCGAAACATTCAATAAATATTATCCTAATTCACACAAAGTAACAAGAAATAATAAAAAGGAACGTAAAGAATTTAAGAAAGATTTGAAACAAGAAAGAGAATGTAATCCTAACACTCAGTGCAATATCTTTTTTCAAAATTTTAATATGCAAGAATTGAACATTGCAATAAATAATCTAAAAAACAAAAAGTCTCCTGGACCAGATCACATACATCCAGAGTTCATAAAAAAACCTTGGAAAAACAGCAAACAACTACTGAAACTCTACAATCTATCCTGGAAAACCACTGTACCTGCTGAATGGCGAAAAGCAATAATTGTCCCACTCTTGAAGAAAGACAAAACAGCATCAGAAATAAAAAATTATAGACCAATAGCTCTTACCAGCATAATAGCAAAAGTGATGGAAAGAATGGTGTCAAACAGGTTAAATTGGTTCCTAGAATCACAAAATTTAATATCCCCATGTCAAGCTGGATTCAGCGAGTTCCACTCTACAAATGAACAAGTCTTACTTCTCATTCAAGAAATCAAAGACTCCTTCAATAGAAAAGAAGATAATTTATCAGTTTTTATTGATTTTCAAAGTGCATATGATTCTATATGCAGAACAAAACTACTAAAGAAAGTAAAAAAAAAGGGATACAAGGTCCAATGTTTTCATGGCTATGTCATTTCCTAATACAACGCTTTATTGCAACCAGATATGGAAGAAATATATCTAAATATAAACAAGTACACCGTGGCTTGCCACAAGGTGCAGTGCTCAGCACTACACTTTTTAATATATTTATTAATGATCTACCACAACAAATACAAGAATCAGGCATGAAGTGTGCACTATTTGCTGATGACTTAGTAATGTGGACTTCAAAACCAAAAAGCAAAAGTACAGAACTAGAAAAAACCATGCAACAATCCTTAACCAACTTACAGAGGTGGACCAAAGAAAATTTAATGACTGTTAATACAACAAAATCAAACTACCAAATCTTTTCACTAAGAAAAAAACCACTAAAAATAAAGCTAAATTTGAGGGTCAACAATTACCAGAAACAAAGGAAGCAAACAAAGTATTTAGGAGTTACATTTGATACCAAACTTACATGGACCAAAGAAATAGAAAATGTAATACAAAGAGCAGAGAGGCGCCTTTCACTGTTAAAACGTCTAACAGGAATGAAGTGGGGATGTTCCAGAGCAACGCTTAACACAACATACAATGTATATATAAAACCATTATTTACTTACTGCAGTGAAGTTCTTGTAACAGCAAACACAAAAAAAATTCAAATCTTTCAAAACCAAAGTCTGAGATTAATTACAGGTGCTATCAAAACCACACCAATAGCAGCTATGGAAATACTAACCAACCAATACCCCATTGAATATGAAATAGAAAAAGCGGCTCTTATTCAACACGAAAAGTTGATCAGACTCCCATTCAATACATGGCACAAGAGAAGTTTTACACATACACTAAAGACTCAGGAGAGCTTTCTTTCCAAAATTCAAGACATCAAGAAGGATGTACACCTTCCTAATTCAAAGGAAAACTTCATATCTAAAGTCAATCCAACACATACATTAGACATCACATATTATTTACACCTGACAGAAGAAGTTAAAAAAAGTGATACTCCAACTAGTGTTCTAAAATTATTGGCATTAGAGACAATCCATACTAGATTTCCAGAACATGAGTGGCTCCATATATATATTGATGGATCATTGATATCAAACCAAGATGGAGCAGGTGCTGGAGTCACATGTCACCTCTTTTCCTATTACAAATCTTTAAGTTATGGAACTACTAACTTTGATGGAGAAATTGAAGCAATTCGAATGGCCCTACAAAATCTTTTGTACAGAATTTCACCTTTTCAGCAAGCAGTTATTCTCTCCGATTCCAGGGCAGCAATTATAGCAATTACTTCCAAGTTGTCACCAAAAAACCAAACTATTATAGAATGTTGGAAGATGCTTAGTCATCTAACAGCACTTCAAAAACACCTAGTCTTCCAATGGATACCGGCTCACTGTAGACTGAGTGGTAATGAGAAAGCTGATTTTCTTGCAAAAAAGGGTTCCAGCGGTGTACAAAAATCTATAGTTAATCTACCATTTTATGCAGCTAAAAGATTAGTCAACTCTGAATTCAAAAAAATTATTGCAAAATATTACTATGAAAAATCAAAGAATAAAAGATGGGAACTACCAAACATTCAAACAGTGATTCCTGAGTATCCTCGAAAAACAGCAGTTGCAACCTTCAGGTTGATTACAGGACATGATTGTCTGGCAAAACATTTAAACAGAATTGGGATATATTCTTCACCACTCTGTCCTCTATGTGATCTGCAAGAGGAAATGGATCAAGACCACCTTCAAATATGCCCGGCCACTTCTAATGCCCCATCCATCAGTGAAAAATATTGGAGAGCAAGAGGATCAATGACTTCATTGTCAGAAATCCAGCATTAGCTAACAACAACAACATTTTAAATATTTTTTCTGCTGTTGTTCTAATTGGTATTGTATTTGTATTTATTGTACATAATTGTGCCAATAATATAGGGTTCATTATCAATAATGTTTTTATTAGCTGATATCCTATGTAAGTCATTTCTGCAGTTGCGTGCATTTAACCCCAGCTACCCCAACACCGCTGGGGTAACTGATTTATTCACAAGTTCGAAATTAAAGTAATAACTTTGTCATATGTCAATCAAATATGCACATCGCACATGAACGTTATAGTACTTAAGATTCAAACTCCCGCCCCGCCACTAGGCAGCTGTTGATTTTGGTGACTGGGCTTGGACCTGTCCTCCTCAATACCAGCTCGCTTACTAGTGCCCTATTGACGCATGCGTGTCAGAGCCCTATAGCTAGCATGGTCCTGTCTGTCACCTGTGCTGCCACCTGACAGAACAGGCAAGTGTGTACATTTGATTGGCTAGTTCAGTTTCATTGCAGCTAGCTTGGCTTTGGCGTCATAGAGCAGTCTTTTTCGATAGCCACGGCAGAGCGTAGTCGATCGGTTACAAGGAAACGTCAACATATCAACATGGAAAATATGAAAGAGAGCTAGTGATACACGCAAGCATAGCAACCCTGCAATAATGTTGTCTTTTTATAGGACATAGTATAATAATGTCAAACAATATGAAAAGGTAATATATTTAAAACTATTAACTGCAATTAAATAATGTTGTTAAGCAACGGCCTAAATTTGAGAGGTAGAACTGGAACTTAAAAATTCAATGCCACAACTGGAATTTGAACCACAGACCTTCTGCTTACCAGGCGGCTGCTCTAACCATTGAGCTATTGTGACAGACTGCCAGAATGGCATTAAATTCTCAAACCAGTTCGTATTTCTCATTGAATTTTTAAGTTCCAGTTCTACCTCTCAAACTTTGCCCACACACAGCTTGTGTGTTTAAAAACACCAACAGTAAGTTTGTTGGCATAAATAAATAATAACGGCTTAAATGTTTTTTCATTTACGAAAGTGACCCCATTTAAAATGAAAATAAACAGGGAAAAATGTAATATGTTGGTCATCATGTACATCAGATCAGACTTGTATAATGTGCTAAGGGTATGGTAGGCCGTAGATATCAGAAAAGTACTTAAGATAACAAATACCTCTACTTTTTATAGCCTGATCATTTTGGTATAAGGATTATTTATTTTAAACTATAGGATGATTTTTCAGTACCGTAGCCTATACAGCTGGGGTAACTGTTGTGACCACCGCACACCACTACATTTCTGTTTCCTGTTAAATAGGTGTGAATGTCACTGTTTTTAAGACTGAGTTGGGGTTTTGTTACTACTAAAACTAAACCCCAGCACAAAGGTCATGAAGGGCCAAGGCTTGCTGTCCAGCTGCTGCATCCCCCACTTCTGCCCACTACAGGCATCTTGAGTGAGGTTCAGAACTGGAGGGTGGGGTGTGCTCAGTGCCCGGAGCCCTCCTGGCCAATTATGCAGCCTTCACGACCTGGAGTTGCTAATTCTTCATCAAGTAGCTCCTCAATTGGCCCCTCCGGGACCTAACTAGGCTTAGTGCACCCTGTGCCAGACCTCCCAGTGGGGGAAAAATGCCCATGCTGGTACTGGGATTGAACCAGGGTCCTCTGCACCAGAGGCAGGCATGCTACTGCTGTGCTATGGAGACAGTTATTTTGTTACCACAAGTAAGATAATTTTGTAGATAAAGAGAGAATAGATGGTAAAATATGCCTTAAGAGCAAAAGATTTTTCTGCAAGTCAGTACATATGTCATTTCCCCTTTTCTAAAATAAAATTTTGTGTTCAGATAAGGTTGTGCTTCTTAATTAAGGAAAAATTGAAGCTAATAATAGATAATTGGCCTCAGGGGTCTCTGTCTAGGGGATATGTGAATAGCGACCACAAGGTACCCAAGCTGAGCAGAACATTACTTCCACTTACTGGTGTTTTGCTCCTCACTGTAACTTTTCTATCTCACCTTACCTTGGTCATCTCTTGTTCTCTTCTGACCCCAATGCTATTAGGGTTCCCGAGGGCTAGGGAGTCTTTATTTTTCCAACCTCTCCATTTCTCTAATTTCTCTATAAAATCTTAACCCCAATATGCTGACCTTTCATGGCATGTAACACGTCTTCTGATTGGTAATCAGAGGATATGGTCGGTGAATTTATTTTGATAACTCTCCCTGTCAGGTCAGTGAGACCCGTAAACCAACGACAGGTGTGGTCCTCCAGACATTCTGGGGGTTGTGAGAGAGCGATGTGACCACCAAAACATAAAAATATGGTGCTCTCTAAAAAACGGTTACTATTACTGCTATTGCTCTCTTCATTATGAAATATCCCCATCCATCAGTGAAAAATATTGGAGAGCAAGAGGATTAATGACTTCATTGTCAGAAATCCAGCATTAGCTAACAACAACAAAATCAAAGAAGAATTTTCATCATAATATGAGATCAGAAGTTTTAACTTTGGTAATTATTTACTTATGCACCTGGCAATCAATTTCTATCGAAATCATTTTAATATGCACTAAATACTACCTTAATAACATTTTCAGAAATATTTTTTGGACCAAAATCTTTGTTTTGGAGAAGAAAAAAAGTTCAGTTAAAAAAAAGGGATTACTCCAGTATCGGAGCAAATTCACGGTTGCTATACTGCATCTATACATAATTTCTTTATTGTATAACAAGGAAAAATTATACATAATGAACACTAATTAACACCAAAGCACACAAGCTAGGTTAGGTTTAGTTTTTTTACTTTCTCTACTGGTAAGTAGGGGAAGTATTGTATTCCACCCAAAAATTCGATGTCGAGATTTCACCGGAAGTATATGTTTTGAGGCCCCCTGAATCCAAAAAAAAGCATTTTTAGAAAAAGGTCTGTGTGTGTATCTGTGTGTCTGTCAGTCTGTGCACAGTATAACTCAAAAACAAAAAGTTGGTTAAAAACCAAAGTTGATATTAAAGTTTAATGTCTTTCAAGAATGCAACACAAAGATTTTGAAGAAAATAGCCCCACCCTAAAGTACTCTTTACATGGAAAATTTTGATTTTCTTGAAAATGGCTCTAATAATTTTGATTAAAATGTCATGTGTTTGAGATATTTTTATGAAAAATGAAATGTATATTTTGAATTTTCTGGCTATAGCCCCTGTAGTCGTATTTACTCTGGATGACTTTTGCATAACTGGTAAACCGTTAGAGATAGACCAAATTATACTATACAAAAATGTAGATCTTGTTAAAATACACAATTTATGTTGGAATAAATTTTCTTGTAGGGTGAACCATTTCGGAGATATTCCTTGTTATGTGTGTGAGTTTTGGAAAACTTAGAACTTTCATGAAATGGATCATTGTTCATTTTTTTATGTTAAGTGTGCAAAGACAACATAATCTCAAAGCTTTAAAACATTTGACTATCGCAGAAAGCCTACTGTATTCTAACATTCCCCTTGCACCTACAAGCAAATAAGCAATAAGATAATTTGTACAAATGTTTATCTTAACTAACAGGAAGAAGATATAGAAATAAGAGTTTGTAAGAATGGTTAGTACAAGAGTAGAGAAAGTCATGTGAGTGTAACACATCAGATTTTTATTATATATAATTATTTATATGGGGTGTTAATGAACTACACCAAAATATTTTCAGGGAATATAGATATGTCTTAAACAAGTAATTTGAGATAGGAGACATGACCTGTTGGTTCAAATTTCTAAGTTACGGCTATAAGTTTCTAAAATATCAGTATGCCACTGGCTAGTGTCAACCATTCAAGAGTGCAACACATGGAAATGAAGCAACATTTTAGAGCGTATTTCTCTGTCACAATGATTATGGCTAGGCTTTGATGCTGGTTGCATGTTGTTGGCACTTTAGTTATGCTTGCAGGAAGATTTTCTACCAGTCTTAACTAACAGGGTTGGTTGTGTAGGGCAGTACAGTCGTGTCACTTTACAAACAAGTTACTGTAGCAGTCTGTCACCCTCCCCTTCCTTACCTCCTCTACTGTCAACAAACAGGAAGTGCAAACAAATATAGTAAAGTAGCTCAATCTAACGTCATTTGCAACTGTGCCTGAAGCCTACTTATGACATTAGCATTCGAGTATAAGGTCATTGTTTTCTACTTTTTTGCCTTTTCTTTCCCTCTTTCTTTCCTTCCTTTCTTTCTTCCTTCCCTCCTTCCCTCCTTCCCTCCTTCCCTCCTTCCCTCCTTCCTTCCTTCCTTCCCTCCTTCCCTCCTTCCCTCCTTCCCTCCTTCCTTCCTTCCTCCCTCCCTCCCTCCCTCTCTTTCTCTCTTTCTTTCTTCCTCCCTTTCCTTCCTTCTTTCTTTATTTCCTTCTTTTCTTCCTTCCTTCCATCTCTTTCTTTCAAATAGAGCATATTAATGTTTTTTTCTAGACTAAATTGTGTTTCAATTTATGATTTTTTTATTTTGACATATCAGTACAATGAATTACAATTCTTGCTAACAAAAGATTGAATCCTACTTATTGCATCCATATCTCCAAAATGGGAAATGGTTTAAAGGGTGAAGAATGTATGTATAAAAACATAAAAACAAAGTCTTTATATCACCTTATATTGGTGATCTGAATTTTTATGGCAAAGTTGACAGCAGTGAAGGAGCGATTGTTATACCCTATCTAATATTGCTGATGAGAGCCGAATCAAGGAAATGATAGTAGTGTTAATGCTCTTCTTCACATGGAAGAAGAAGAAAATAAAAAGAATATAGGAAACCAACCTATAAACTCTGGGATCACAGCTTTTGGTGTTACTAATTAAACCACAAGAGCAGTTAAACAAATGTCTGTGGAGTAGGGTACATTACACAAGAGGGCAACTAATCAATGTTCAGTGTCGCACTGTTAAGTGATTAGCTTGACATTTGAGGGACTTTTTTGACATTAAATCCTGAGAATGCTGATAATGAGCTGCTGAAAATTGACATTTCTGTACTTGGGCAACAATTTTGAAGACTTTCTAAGCTGATTTTTCATCCAGCTTTGCTTTAACACCAACTTATCGGCATCTGATACCAATATATTTAACACCAAATGACTGCATGTTTAGCCATGGACCATACATTGCCTATCTTAAATTACTAATATTAGTCATATATATCTACATTCTCTCAAGTTATTTTGATGTAGTTCATTTACATCTTGTGTATACATTTATTATATATACATTATTAGCAATCAGTGGTTACACCAAAGCATGTGAGTGAAGCTCTAGGCCAGTTAGGCAAACTTCCAGCTTCACAGTTGCCTTTCCACCAGCTTAGGGCAACATTATGTAGAATCGCTTCTGATGTAGTTCAGTAAAAACCAAGACAGGGAATTTCCACCTTTGGTGACAAGTGTTGGATCAAGAGAGGCAAAGCCCACCAGAACAGAAGATCAGAGAGATCTGTCCCAATAATGAGTTGGATCCTTAATTATGCATCAACTCAAACCTCAATACAGTAATATTGAAAAAGAATGACCAGAAGTATTGGCTGTCTAAAAACTAACCCCAAGGTCACAACAGCCCTTTCCAACTGGCCGCTGCATCCCCCACCTCTGTCTACCCCAACCTTCATGAGTGGGGTGCAGTACTGTAAGATGGGATGTTGTCAGTGCCCTGGCCCATCCCAGTCAGTTTATGTGGTCTTTGCAACCAAGGGCCACTACTTCTTAATTGAGTAGCTCCTCAGTTGGCCCCTCAGGGACCTAACAAAGTTGACGAAGTGCACCCCAGATTAGTCTCCCAGCAGGAGAAAATCCCACACTAGTACTAGAAATTGAACCCGAGTCTCATACTTGGATTGGCCATATACTTCATGTCAATGAAAAAATTTGCAGAAATGGTTTCATTTTACATTTTTGTTATGATGATGATGACAATGACTGATGACGATAATGATGTTGGCGGTGGTGGTGCTTATTTGTCCATAGACATTGTAAATGTGTCTCAAGTATCACCAAAATACAATTGCAAGTAGTATAAAAACAGCATAACTTAGATCATCACTCTTAATAGTCATCACATCATAATAACATCAATGGGAAATATCAAGTTATATGTTAATACTACAATAATTATAATTCATCTATACAGTATAAACATTTTCCTTTTAGATATTTCCTGAATTGTTTTTAAAGTTAACTCCTTGTTTGGCTTTTAGAATATGTGGTAATTGGCTGTATAATTTAACACCATTTATAAATGGGTCACATTTACTTGTTCTATTATTAACATTAATCCAGTGTATATTATCATTTCCATGTGTTTTATAACTATAATATTGATTATTGCAATTGGTAATGTGTAAGGTACCTACAAGGAAAATACAGTAGGCTTAAGCAACATTCATATCCTTTAAAAGTAGGACACTATATGAAAGTTTTGTAATATCCTTCTCTTTGCATTACTATGAGGAAACTAATAGCAACTTACCAGTTGTGAAAGGATGAAGTATTTGACAATTCAAACAAGTAATAAAAATATTTTGGAAATGGTTAATGCTACAACAAATGCATGTGGCATAAATTATTTGTTTTAACAAGAGCTACAGCATTTTGTGGAATAAATATTTGTCTATCTCCTACAGTTATGCTAAATTAATGTGGAAATAACAGGAGTTCATAGGGTATTCATGGAAAATTTAATATATATGTTTTATTTTTCATACAGATATGTTAAAAATGTGGTATTTTAATCAAAATCATAAGACCATTTTTGAGAAAAAGAAAACTAGGAAATTTATTCCAGGTAAAGGATAGTTTGGGATGGAGAAACTTTTTTAAACATCCTCATGTAGCATCCTGGGAAGTACTGAAGTAAAACACCAAGTTTTATATTTAAGCAACTTTTCATTTTTACTTTCTCTACTACGTATAGAAGTAGAAGTATTGTGTTCCAACCAGAAATTCAATGTTGAGATTGCACCAGAAATATATGTTTTGAGACCCCATGAATCCAAAAAGGGCATTTTAGAAGATGTGTATGTGTGTGTATGTGTGTGCGTGCGCGTGCGTTTCACGAACAAAAAGTCAGTTAAAACCAAAGTTGGTATTTAAGTTTAATATCTTTCAAGGATGTGACGCAAAGATTTTGAAGAAAATTTCTTCATCATAAAGTTACCCTTTACACAGAAAATTTTTTGAAAATTTCGATTTTCTCGAAAATGGCTCTAACATTTTGATTAAAATGCCATATGTTTAAGATATTTTTATGGCAAATGAAATGTATATTTCAAATTTTGTGGCTAGAGCCTATGTAGTCCTGTTTACCCTGGATGACTTTTGCATAACTGGTAAACCGTAAGAGATAGACCAAATCTTACTGTATAAAAAATGTAGGTCTCGTTAAAACATATGAATTATTTCCAAATAAATTTTTTCCTGAAATGAACTATTTTGGAGATATTCCTTGTTATTTGAGTGAGTTTTGCTATACTTACCACAAATGGAAATCGTTATTCATTTTTATATATCTTTTTATATATGTCTTAGCAAAGTGAATGAAATTTCAAAGCTTTAAAAGATTTGACTATTGCTCAAAGCCTATCTCTTTATTCCCCTATAAGAAAATTAGCAATAAGATAATATTAAAGTTTCACGGGCGATCAGCCGTGTGAGGTTTGAAAATATTGAGCTTTCGGCCATTCTAAACTCCATGGCCTTCGTCAGAATGAAATGACCGTTATTTTCCCGCTCCCCCTATATATACAATGTTAGATGAGAGGGGGTTGCGTTGCCCTGGCCAATGAGCGGGTGACGATTTGTGATTGGGCCTGCTGTTTCTGGCTATGTTTGTCACCGGCCACAGTGTTTTCTTGAGGGTCAGTACTTGGACCAGAATCACAGGAACACCAAGGTGCCACTACGTCATGGGACTAACCCTATACAAAACACTTCTCAGGCCAATCCTCACCTATGCATCTCCAGCTTGGGGCTATGCAGCCCCTTCCCACATCAAACGACTCCAGCGGTTTCAAAACAAAGTCCTAAGACTCATCGCGAAAGTCCCTCCTGTAGCCTCCTCAGACGCACTACACAGAGAACTAAGAATACACACAATAGAACAATTTATTAAAAAACTAGCACATGATATGTACGAACGGGCCCCTAACTGCCATAATCCACTTCTCACAAGTTTAGGACAATATGACAACACAATTTACAAACATAAACGACCACTCTCACTTTTTCATAGAAACCTCACCGAGACAATTACACCGGAGGACATACAAGACTACCTCGACTTACTGGTACCAGACTGACGCGGCGCCTTCTCAGCCACCCCCCCCCCCCCCTCATCAACTCCACAACTACACCTCCAACCCCACTAATACTCTGTCCTCTGCCACTAGGTAGCCCTCCAAGTCCCTGCATGTCAGGGCGGCCCGGGGGGGACGAGGGCCCCCCCACCTGTAAGGAATTTGACCACGCAATGGACACGGACTACGAAGGCGGAAGTAACAACTCGTTGACGACCAGGCCAAACACCAGGACACGAAGGCAAAGCCCACATCGCTGACGACCCGGCTAAGTACACGGACACGATTTGGTAAACCCTGCATGAACTAATTAACTAACGCTAAGTACTAACAAAACCCGCCCTCACCAAGCAATCCCTATACTCTCCTACTCACAACACCACTCCAACCCACGTAACCAAAACATCGCCACCAACTCTCACTGCTTCCTAAAGACCCTCGAGGCCTCTCCTACTCCCCACGGCATCAGTCAGGAGTTTACTCATGGCTGCTGCCCTGGACAGCATTCCTTCTCCTGCTCGCATGCATCGCATGCCAGCCTGCATCCGACCTATACTAACCAGGGTGCATTAGCGGAACCTGACCACTTGCACCGTAGGAAAGAACTAACAAGCACCCTTCCCCTGCCCTGCATGATTAGTCCACTAACACCATGTGCATGGGGAGGCGATAGTAGCGCATGACCCTGCATGCCGGTCGATCGCCACCGGGCTGGCGGGTGAGGGGCCAGCCCAAAAAAGAAGAAAAAAAAAAAAAAAAAAAAGAAAAAAAAAAGAAAAAAAAAAGTGCCACTACTGTGGGGCACGTCGCCTCACACAATGGTGTACCGCGCACGACTTGCGTAGGCGACGCCGGTACTGTGCCACCTGCAATGGCTTAGGCCATTATACAGGGCAAGCACAGTGCCCCTTCTATCCTCGGGCACTCAGCAGACAACCAGAACCAGTCAGCGCAGCTTCTCAGCCACATCGCAGACCTTCACCAGTCAACACTCTTACAGCACCAACTCAACAGGATTCCACATTGTTCGCTGCAGCCACCGATGGACCATCTCTGCCCAGACAAGAGTTGGAGGATCTTCGTCTGGCAGTTCGAAGTCTCAACCATCGCCTGGGCGGAATGGAAGGAACTCTACAGCAGCTCAACTCCGTCGTTACTTCCATCGCCAACAACGTAGCTCACAAAGACACCAACGCTACACACGAACATCTCAAGGACGTCCATAACTCAATCAAAGAGTTTCGCAAAACATCAGCGACCACTATCGCAACTCTACACAAAGACGTCAAGAAATGCAGCCTCAAGACGAACTCACTTCGACGGACAAGCAACAAAAGACTGAACAACATAGAACGCAACCTACTTCACCACACTGAAGAACTAAAGAAAGCGAATACTTTATTCGAAGACCTCTGGGAATTGTACTACAACTTACGAGACGTCTTCAAGGACATCACAACTTCATTCAACGACACTGTCAACAGACTGGATAGGACGAGAAACACAACAACCTGCGCAGCTACTACTCAGACTGAAAAAAATCTCCACCGGCAATAGTAAATCTTGACAACGTGCCTCCTCGACCAACTCAACGACAAACATACCATCACCCGAGGGACTACTACGGACCGAAGACGCGCTACAACCAGCAACTCAACCCAACACAGCAAGACATCGCAACGCAGCAACACTACACAACACAGCAACTAGACTACCAACAAGACACAACTGAAGTACATTGGACCAACCCCTACGACCATGGGACTGCACCATGTAGCCAGCTATGTGAGGTCATGGAATGCGACGCGGTTCTCGCCAGGAAGCGCAACCAACAGCTATACAACACCTCTCAACATTGAGAACTTCGCTTCTCGACATCGCCGTCCGAGCAGCCTTTGCCTATGTCAACGCCGTCACCCCCGTAATAAAATCAATCCTTACTCTCCATCTATTTCCCACGTCCACTTCCCGTGTGTGACAGTCAGGACTTGTCATGACTGTCACCCGGTAATCCTCACCCGATGCCGGTACTTATACCGGCTGTAACCCAACGTACTGCGAGGGTGCATCCGCGGTACCTCCCCACCTACGCCACACTTCTCCCTCATCCCCCCGAGAAAACTCCATCCCACAACCCCTTCCCTCCCCGGCGTAATAAGCCAACTCTTTCTCCCGTCCAACTCTCTTTCTGTCTCCCATTTCAAAAAAAAAAAAAAAAAAAAAAAAAAAAAAAAAATAATAATAATAATAATAAAAAAATATATATATATAAAAAAAAAAAAAAAAAAAATCATGGCTATTGTCCAGGCAGGGCTTAGCTGAAGACCGCGGTCCCTGTTGTAATTGTTTGGATGTAGTTTGATTTGAATGGCTTCTTTAATGACTCTGTCCCAGTATTTATCCGTATGCTCCAGAACTTTGATGTCTTCAAAGTTTATTTTGTGGACATACTCTATACAATGCTCGGCCACTGCTGACTTATCTGGTTGTAGGAGCCTGATATTGCGTTGATGTTCTTTACACCTTTCTTCTATTGTGCGTCCTGTTTGGCCTACATACACTTTACCACATTCGCAAGGAATCCTGTAAACTCCTGGGACCTTGAGTCGAAGTGGTTCTTTTACCGGTCTAAGGTATTCTTGGATCTTCTTTGGAGGTGTGAAGAAGGTCTTGATGTTATACCTAGCGAGTATGCGGGAGATCTTGTTTGAGACGGAACCGTAGAATGGTATGTAGGCTTTGCTCGGCCAGCTATCCATTCTTTGAGTGAGGCGTTGGGGGTTGTTTCGATTGTTTTCAACCTTCTTGCGTGCCTTTTTGATGTCGTTATCACTGTATCCGTTTTTCAGCAATGTGTCTCGTAGGTATTTAAGCTCCTGCTTAATGTGGTCTTCATCCACAATATCGAAAGCTCGGTGAAACAAGGTGGAGATAACTGTCTTCTCCACAGTTATCTCCACCTTGTTTCACCGAGCTTTCGATATTGCGGATGAAGACCACATTAAGCAGGAGCTTAAATACCTACGAGACACATTGCTGAAAAACGGATACAGTGATAACGACATCAAAAAGGCACGCAAGAAGGTTGAAAACAATCGAAACAACCCCCAACGCCTCACTCAAAGAATGGATAGCTGGCCGAGCAAAGCCTACATACCATTCTACGGTTCCGTCTCAAACAAGATCTCCCGCATACTCGCTAGGTATAACATCAAGACCTTCTTCACACCTCCAAAGAAGATCCAAGAATACCTTAGACCGGTAAAAGAACCACTTCGACTCAAGGTCCCAGGAGTTTACAGGATTCCTTGCGAATGTGGTAAAGTGTATGTAGGCCAAACAGGACGCACAATAGAAGAAAGGTGTAAAGAACATCAACGCAATATCAGGCTCCTACAACCAGATAAGTCAGCAGTGGCCGAGCATTGTATAGAGTATGTCCACAAAATAAACTTTGAAGACATCAAAGTTCTGGAGCATACGGATAAATACTGGGACAGAGTCATTAAAGAAGCCATTCAAATCAAACTACATCCAAACAATTACAACAGGGACCGCGGTCTTCAGCTAAGCCCTGCCTGGACAATAGCCATGAAACACATTCACAACAGCAACTATAGTGATTCTGGTCCAAGTACTGACCCTCAAGAAAACACTGTGGCCGGTGACAAACATAGCCAGAAACAGCAGGCCCAATCACAAATCATCACCCGCTCATTGGCCAGGGCAACGCAACCCCCTCTCATCTAACATTGTATATATAGGGGGAGCGGGAAAATAACGGTCATTTCATTCTGACGAAGGCCATGGAGTTTAGAATGGCCGAAAGCTCAATATTTTCAAACCTCACACGGCTGATCGCCCGTGAAACTTTAATAAATAACGTGCGCCGTGAAAGCTTTAAATCTTACAATAAGATAATAGTTTGCAAATGGTGAAGTTCAATAGGGGTCGATGTTATGTCATCCTTACAGTATAAGGAGGCAAGACATTGAGAGTGGGAAGTCAGTTTTTACTTTTAGTGAGTGTATGTGTATGTCAGCTGGGTGTGTATGGTCGCGTTAAAAGGAAGATAGCAAAGCAGTTAATGAGTGTTGAGTGATTGTATCATCAAAGTTAGCTGTTTAAGAGAGAGAATGTGAAGAAAGCCAGGAGTAAGTCAAGGTTATGAGAAGAAAACAGTTGTGAATTGTAATATCATGAAAGACTGTAGACTGTTAACATTAGTAAGAAAGAACTGTGTGTTCAGTTAGAAGAAAATAAAGGTCCACTTCTGCAACCACCACCTATAATTCTGTCTTCAGTGTTGCCAGTAGGACTCAGGCTGAGGATAGAAGCAACAGTTTTTTAAACATGTCCTATGTTTAAATTGAAGTGGGAAGTTAGTATCACTAATCCAGCTCAACAATCTTCCAAGTTATTGTTGAACTTTGCTAACCACAAAATCACTAACCATATTTGTTTTGTTTTGCATATGTGCTAAAAATTTCAAATTAACCAAAAGAAAATTGTGGAATTTAACAAATGCATTGCCTTAAGCATGCATGAATGTTTTTACTTTCTTTACCATGTACATAAGGAGTAGAGTTTTACCCAAAAAATTCAATCTCAAGATTTAACAAGAAATACATGTTTTGTGCCCCCCCCCTTGGCCTATGAATAAAAAAATACCATTGCCATGTGCTTTCATATGTGAAAACCATAACTGAAATACCAATTTTGGCATTTCTCTAACTTTTTGCTTTGAAGTTCAATATTTCTAGAGATACAACATGAAGATTTCCAAGAAAATCCCACCCCCCCTCCCTTATATGGAACACCTTTTTGACATTTTTTATTTTTTTCAAAAAATGGTTCTAATGATTTAAATTAAAATACCTCTCATTAAAGATGTTTACATGAAAAATAAAATGAATATCCCATATTTTCTGGGAATAGCCTAGAAGTTCTCTTCATTCAGAAGGAATTTTACACAATCTTATATAACTAGTCAGCTCAAGGTGATAGATGAAAAAGAGCTGCACAAAAAATGTACTCATAGATCTTTTTAAGACCTGCATTACATTATCACATTTCTGTGTCACAAAATGGGATTTATTGCTCATTTATTCACTCAGTCGTACAATATATTGAGTATACTATCATGTATATTGTAGATCATATCAAAATTATCAAGATAATATACAATAATTACAACAATTTTGACAATGTTATTTACAAATTAATATGTCATATCGACATACAATGTAACTATCTAAAGATAAACTATATACATAGTGTACCACATAGCATACCACATAAAAATAGCAATGGGTCTCATCGGTTTTGGGTATAATAACCAGGTTGATATATCGATGAGTGTTTATGCTATGGTTTAAAAACTTTGGGATTATAAAGGCAATGTGTTAATAAATAATTCTAAAGCTTTTTTGGTTTTTTAAAACTGTTTTTGGTAGACATTTCCTTTAAATTGGTTGGTAGTGAGTGAAAATATTTTGAACCTGCATAAATGATATTTTTATGTCCAAATGTAGTAGTAGTAGTAGTAGTAGCAGTAGCTTTATTGATCCTGTAAATCATCTATTACACTAGCAGTGCCAATAATATAGGACACGTCAAAACATTGAGTATATATATATATACAGTTCTCTTACAATTAAAGTTACAAAATATAACTACTAAAACTAGTAAGAGGTACAGAATTAACTTATAAATCAGTAACATTACAATAAATACAGAGATACATATATAGCTCTAAGTAACCAAAATATTGTATGTATCATGTTAGTATATTAATAAGTGTATCCCATTTTACGCTGTCCTGTATCGAGGTACCCAGGAAATGTGTAGTGTTAACCAGGGTTGCCAACCCTTACGATAATTATGGGGGTGTACGATAAGTTTGATACCGGCGAAATATCATTTCCACTGGCTTGTCACACCAGCGAAATAAAATTAATTACAAATACCGACACCACTTTTGCCCTCATGGCCTGTCTCCACCCCTCTAAGGCAACCATTTCATATCCTACTAATCCTTCTACACTTTATCCTCTTGTTGCCAGTGTGCCCAGATCTGGTAATCTCAATGAAAATGGCACTGTTCAGAAAATTGATGATCAATGGAAAAAATTCGGAATGCATAGATAGTGCTGGGTATCAAGGCTCATTGTAGACTTTGTGATAGATGTACTTATCACACTTTTTATTTCTCTTCATGATAAACAGCATTTGCCCCTTATGGTACAATACAATACAATACTTTATTCGTCACATACATTTACATATTGGGCATAGGTCCAGTAAACTGGTGACTCATCAGATAAGAATAACAAACTAAGCTAAAGTAAAAACACTTGTGTGCATACAAACTATATAGTGATTTTTACATTTTATGTGTAACTGCTGAAATGTTTGTTTCGATAACTTGTGCCCTTAGTAGATTTGAATCAGTATCCGTTATCTCATGACCTCATGTTGACTGTATTATATTATATCAAACCTTTTATCATATATGTTATCACAGTTTTAAAATGAATAACAACAGTTAACAGCATGTGTTGCAACTCTAGGTGCAATAATGATTATTGTGTCAATCTCAACAAGAAATCAAAGAAAAAATGTTGTTGTTGTTAGCTAATGCTGGATTTCTGACAATGAAGTCATTAATCCTCTTGCTCTCCAATATTTTTCACTGATGATATTTAAGAGAGCAATAGCAGTAAATAGTAACCGCTTTTTAGAGAGCACCATATTTTTATGTTTGGGCGGCCACATCGCTCTCTCACAACCCCCAGAATGTCTGGAGGACCACACCTGTCGTTGGTTTACGGGTCTCACCGACCTGACCGGGAGAGTTATCAAAATAAATTCACCGACCATATCCTCTGGTTACCAATCAGAGAACGTATTACATGCCATGACTGGTCAGCATGTGATATGTCTGGATAAAAGTAAGTTTAAGTGAAATTTTAAGTGTTTATAGATCAACTCATATGCTTCTAAAAATATTATTTGGAATTGGTTTAGTGCTTAGACAGGAGTTTCACAAGAGCTGAACATTACAATTAATAATCTAAAAAACAAAGTCTCCTGGACCAGATCACATACATCCAGGATTCATAAAAAAAATGTGTTTTCTGCTAAACACTGCCTTCTCAATCTGTTTGATTTCCCCCTCACATTGTTTGCTTTACATCTCTCATGTGTTTCACCAATGGCTTCTACTATGATATTACATATTTCCAGTCCTTTTTTTGGTTTTATAGTCTTTATGTTTTGATTTTTACAGCATTTTAGATGACTCATCATAGGAAATGAGAAGTTTTATGGTAGCCACTGATCTTTGCTATTATTTTTGTTATTATCATCATTATTATTATGATGCATGTGGGCATGCACATATGTGTTTATGTGTGTAATGTTCAGGAGTTAATAATGAAATCATTCTTCTTCTTCAACTTCCCTGTTGTACCACTATCGTGGCGTCAGGGCTTTGCCTTGGATTCCGAGGCTCACATTTTTCTTTTGAATCTGACTTTACTTAAGGTGGGGGATTAGCCCAATGCTTAAGGTCCCTATTTTATCCCCAGCATACTCAGGTAGATCCTCAATTCTTGAGGTAGGGATTGGGCAGTTTCTCCTAACCCTGGAAGGTTTTGGTTTTCCCGCCAATAGTCGGGAGGCTGTTTGCAATGGTTTTCCACTGGGCGATGAGGTTGCTACTTCCCTATACCTACATTCTCCTTCATGCTTCCCAGTATTTGGATGTTAGAGTTCCAAAAGCCATAATGGACCACAATATTTTAAATGTTCCATGTCCATTTCTTCTTCTTTGGAGCACAATAAACAACTTGGAGATGCCACTATTCCAATTCTGAAAAGATGTTTATTCAAACAATCATGCCCTATGATCAGTCGAAATGCAGCAACAGAGAATTTTATTGATAAATTAGCAACTATTGATGGATCATCCAACATTTTCTTCTACTTTGACTGTTCATTTGAAAATATTATCTGTTGAATATAATTTGAAGTTATTTTTGTTTTAACAATTCTTTTAATTGATTCATAGGAGAAATTTTGTTTTACCACTAAATTTATTTTGGATCCTTTCTTTGCTAAAATATCAGCCATTTCATTTCCAAGAACACCAAAGTGTGCAGGAATCCATTGTAAGACTATTTTTATGAATTTCATATTTGTTGGACCTCTTTGATCTTCGTCATTTTGGGCCAAGTAACAGAATCAATAGCTTGGAGGGCAGCTTTAGAATCAGATACAGTAACTACATTTTTGCATTTGTATAACCATGGAAATAAATAAATTTACTGTTGAGCAAGGATGATTCAACTGCTGTTAAAAAGTGGTGTCCTGAAGAAACAGTTGAAATCTGCTCATGAACATGAAAATAGTTTTTAAGGAAGGTTGAGTGAAGTCATTTCTTAATGCAGAAAGGTAATAAAGAGGTAATGGAAATGTACTAAGTATCTACTTTTAAAATGGGAAGCATGTGGGCAGATACAGACAAGGTAAGAAACCCAGTAATGGAGAATTATCAGAGGAAGTGGGATGTTGCGGCTGCAACTTCCTGTTTGAGATGATGACCTAGAAGTAGCAGACAGTTCTGAATGAGAAGCAACAGTAGTGAATAACAATGGAAGGTGACAGTAGCAGTTTAACAGATGGCTATGATGAAATGTATAACCTATTTTACCGTAGCTTAGCTCTGTACTGAATTATTTGAGTAGAAAAACATTTCAACTAACCACTTTGTCTTTGTTTTTCCTTTCAGTGATGATCCAGCTCAGATATTTAAGGTAAGCAGCATTTTTAAAGTAATCTATATTAGTATACTGAAGACAGAACATTTGTATGTGTGCTAATTATGCTAATTGTGGCCAGTTCATGATGACCATGAGGCTATAAAACAGCTTCTAATTTAATTTCATAAATTACTAAAATATGTTATTCATTTCTTTTTCTTTTTATTGTTCCACTTAAACTCCACTTTTAACTGCAATGGTTACTACAGAAGCTGTCAATATGCAACATAGTAAATTCCAAAAACACTAATGCTATCATTCATTTTACTTTCTCTACTATGTATAAGATAAGATGCTTTATTGTCACAAACGCTTACATACAAAATGAGCAAGAGCTCTGTAAACAGATGGCTCCTCAGATTGTGAAAACTATATTGATAAAACAAAAATCGTTACACATATTTACAATAAGATTATAAACTAGATTACAGTAATTTGGAAAATACAATACTAACAGTGGAAGCCACATGTATCTACATATCACTATTTACAAAATTAAGGTACTATTATTAAGGTTATATACTATCACACATATATTCGGCTACTGAATAATATGTAAGTTCTTCAATTTCTTATTAAATAATCCTTCATTCTTTATGGTTTTCAGTTGGGTTGGCAGTCTGTTATAGGGCTTTATTCCTGCATAGAGTGGAGTTTTATCGTATAATGTTAACCTATGCATAGGTAGTTTCAGTCGGTCTGGGTGGCTCAGTTGGTTAGACGCTGGCCTAGGGATCCCAAGGTCGCGGGTTCAAACCCGGCCCAGGCCGATGGTTTTTAAGTGTGCTTAAAAACGACAGCTCCATGTCAGTAGATTTACTGACATGTAAAAGAACTGCGGGACAAAATTCCGGCACACCGGCGACGCTGATGTGATCCTGGCAATTGACAGCGTCGTTAAACAAGAAAATAATTTAATTTAATAGGTAGTTTCAGATTACTTTTTGATCTGCTTCCATGACAGTGCTGATATTGTGAGTCATACAATTTATCATAATTTAAGTGGATATATTTAAGTAACTCATAAAGATATTGTACTGGTAATGTTAGTATTTTAAGCTTTTTAAATAGATTCCTACACGATTCTTTTGGTTTATTATTATTATGATTATTGTTGTTATTGTTATTACTATTATTATTGTTGTTATTATTATTGTTGTTATGATGGCAGTGGTGGTGGTGGCGGTGACAATGTATATGTAGGCATATGTAAAGAAATGAATAAGAGTGTGTTCAGTAAAAGATACAATGGCAGAACTGGTCTAATAGGTATTTAGTACTACATTCTCAACATGTTTGATTTTAGGTAAAAGAAGTAAACTGCCATGAAATTCACGTGTGTGTCCTAAATGGGAAGAACATTACACTAGGGAAGTTACATGACTTGGGTAAGTACATTCATTTGTTCAGAACAATGTTGGTAAACCTTATGATACTACTGATAGAATGTTATAATTGCGAACACTTTGCACTGCTGCTGCAATTAAGTGGATTTGATAAGTTTCTCTATACACCTCCTACAGCAACAATCCAGAGATTGCTATTCACTTCTGAGTTGTGTGTAAATATGTCCTGTCCTGTTCTGTGACACTGCACCTTGGCCCACTGCCTGGCCGCTGAATCCCTCACCTCTGCCCACTGCAGGCATCATGAGCAGGGTCCAGTGGTGGAGAGTGGGATGTGGTCAGTACCCCAAACTCTCCCAGTCAGTATATGTGGTCTTTGTAACTGGTGTTGATCACACAGGGGAACCAGAATGGGTGATCAGCCCTAAGCCAGGTGTGAGAATGAGGAAGTGGATGATATGAAATGATGGGAAAATATGATAGGAAAGGTGATAATGGAGCAATTGGTGGAATGATAGTGGGAGAAAACCTACCCCTGTGCTGGTGTCTCTACCACACATCCCACATCCCACATGTGCACATACAATAAAGGAGCATATAAATTAATGCAGTACATGAGATTTTAATTTTGGTTATATTCAAATCTTTTATTTTAAAAAATGAAGTGAATAATAAATAAATATGTGTTAGAGTATCTATACATGACATTATTTGTTTTAACAGCAGATACTCCAGACCCGTATGTGATGATATGGTTTCCTGGCACTCCCAATAGACGCAGAAGAACAAAGACAGTTGATGACACAAAAAACCCAGTATGGAACCAGAAGTTTGTGTTTCTGGTGGATGCAGAAGAGCACAATAAACTTGGTAATGCCTTTCTTGTTATGTAGGGGGAAATTTGGGCAGCAGTTTTTAAAAGCACAATTTTGTTTTAACCCTAGCAATGCCAACCCTTATTACAGAACTTTACTACCAACGGGCGAGGGGGTACTTTATGACCACCACTGGTAACAAAATCTTTGAGCAACTTTTAAAACAAAGTTATTTTAAAATTGGGTATTATATCTTGTTATGTTTATAAAGGTAATGTTTAACATTAACTGATCCTTTTTTACACGAATCATATTATACAGATGGGAAGGTACTTTATGACCACCATGACATTTCATTGTTTCTCAAAACGACCAACATGAAAACTTTGAAACAATTACGCAGTTCAGTAATAGAAACAGTTATTGAAAATAACTGTTAACTGCATGCCTTTAATCAAAACATTAAAAGACAGAGTTTAAAAAATTACAGAAGGTGGACATAAAGTACTCCCTCTTGGTAAATGTTAGGGTTAAAATGTAAAATAATCTTTGAGAAATAATATGATACTGATCCAGGTTTAAATACTTAAACCTCACTAAAACTACATGTTGCTTTATGTAACTATGGGTAGTTACCCCATCCTCAAGTGGGCTCCTCTCCGATTGCAGGTTGTAGTTGGAAGAAATAACCCTCTCCATAGAGATTTCAAAGTGGCTGCTGTTACTTTCTGTACCTAGTGGGTAGTGAAGGTAGATACGGCAAAAATCCCTTCCGGACAAAGGTCTACCATCCAGCCACTGTTTGCCCTACCTCTGCTGTCATAGGCATCATGAGTAGGGTGCAGTACTGGAGGTGGGATATGGTCCCTCCCAGCCGGTATATGTGGTCTTTCCAACCAGGGGCCACAAGTTCTCAATCAAATAGCTCCTCAGTTGGCCACTCAGGGATCTAACAAGGCTTAGTGCATCCTAGAAAACCTGAGTAACACTTGTTTTGACAGGAGGAAACTGTAGCATCTTTATTTTAGTGCACCTAGAAATGTAAACTAGATAAAAACTTATATATATATATTTCCAGCAATGGCATTAATGGAGGAGGATGTTGTAAACGATGATCTCATCGGTGATACTGTGATTGACATAAGTGATATACCATTGGATCACATTGAAAGATATGAAATTATTTTTGAAAATGTGAGTAGCAGATATAGTTCACAAATTTATTGTAGTTTAAGTTGATAATGGCATATGTGAGTGGCTGCCAAAGTATGAACACACTGTTGGCAGAACTAACAATGATTTACCTACTAGAAATTAAACGTGAACATTGGGACAATTGTTTGATTCATCTGTTTCTATAATGCAACCTCTAACTTTCCAAATTAATTCATACAATTTATTACTACATTTGGTATATATTGGATTGAGTGTTTCAATTCTCTTAGTTTAGCCTCACTCCCATCTTTGGAAATTTTTGCAATCAACATTATTGGAAATTACTGTGCTGTTTAACTTTAAACATAATTAAAGGGACTGAAGAGCCCTTGTCTAAATGTGAAATAACACATACTTTTGCAGTAACCTTGAGAATACAAAATAGTGATGAATAATGAATTCCCATTGCACCATCTCTCTCCTTTAAGTTTAACATCCTTTAATATGGTAGGTCATATTGGACAATGAATAAAATGGGTAAAACGAGCCCTAGGGTCCACAGAGCTTAGAGTTACATAACATCTCTTCAGTGTAAGGGAAAACCTGAGAAATCAGTTCAAATCAATAATAAAATATATGTGGGATATGACTGATACCATAAAAAACTCAAATAAATTGTGTTTTTAAAGAGATCTACATTTTTGTTAGTAAAGTTTTGCATATTTCTTGTTTACCTGTTATACAAAATTATACAGCAGTCATTATGGATAAAGGCGACTTAACAGATTATTCCTTGAATATTTTTATTTGTCATCTAAATAGCTGAATTATGCAGTGTGTTATTAAAGTCTTGGAGTTATTAATGAGGAAATACTAATAAATAGAACAAACTTACTGCTGGTGTTTTTAAACACACAAGCTCTGTGTGGGGAATGTTTAAGAGGTGGAATCAGGACTCAAAACTGCAATGCCATATCTAGGATTTGAACCATGGATCTTCTGCTTATCAAACAGCTGCTCTAGCCACTAAGCTACCCTGGCCAACTTGCCAGTATGACGAATGTACTTTTCCGGTAGACCACAAGAGAATCTCACATCAGAGATGTATACCCCAAGGGCAACTTACAATAGTAAGTACTTTATGTCCTGCGTTTAAGTAACCTTTAGGTGGTAATTATTATCGGTTGGGAAATTTAATGTCATACTGGCAAGTTGGCCATGGTAGCTTAGTGATTAGAGCAGCCACTTGATAAGTAGAAGATCTGTGGTTCAAATCCTAGCTATGGCACTGAATTTTTCAGTCCTGATTCCACTTCTTATAAATAGAAAATTTTTCCATGCCAGTGTAGCTTGGAGTAGTAGAATTGTCTTGAAAATCTTTGTGTTGAATCTTTGGAAGATACTAAACACCAAGCTTGATGCTAATCCAGCATTTAGTTTTTGTTAATATACTGAAAAATGGATCTTTTCCTTGGATTCACCAGGCCTCAAAACTGTATTTTTGCTGTAATTTCAGTATTTAATTTTTGGATAGAATGTAATACCTCCTCTATCTGCTAGGTATGTGGTAGAGAAGGTAAAAAGAAAAAAAATCACTTTTTACATAAATTGGTAATTGATAAAGGTGTCGTTTTAAACATTAAAATCTTTTATGTTTGAAATGATTGTGTTTCAGGGGTCCACAGTGTACTTGAAGGTGTTTAGAAAGAAAAGGTATGTAATTTCAAAACAAAACGCTATAGTAAAGTTAAAGAGTAGAGAAGAGGGAACAAAAGTTACTTTTAACTGTTTTGCAGGACAAACACAGATCTGCGATTTAGCTCGTCCTTGTGTGAGGAGGAGGAGACATTCATCAGGAAGAGGAAGGTTCATGTTATGAAAGCCATGCAACACTTCCTTGGGAAGCAGCATGCCCCAAACACCATACATGAGGTAATCATTAAAATCGTAAACAAACAAATTTTAAAGTCTACACTTTCTATACTACTCTCTTTACTATGTATAGTAAGTAGGGCAAGTATTGTATTCAACCCAAAATTTCAATGTTTAGAGTTCACTGAAAATATATGTTTTGAGGCTGCCTGAATAAAAAAAAGAAAAAAGCATTTTTAGAGAAACATGTGTCTGTCTGTGAACAGCATAACTTAAAGACGAAAAGACAGTTTAAAAACAATGTTGGTATTCAAGTTTAATATCTTTCAAGGATATGACTCAAAGATTTCGAAAAAAATTCCTCCACCCTAAACTACCGTTTATGAGAAAAAATTTTTGAAAATTTTGATTTTCTCAAAAATGGCTTTAATGATTTTGTTTGAAGTGCCATATGCTTAAGATATTTTTACAGCAAATAAAATGTGTATTTTGAATTTTATGCTTATAGCTTATGTAGGTCATATTTATTCTCAATGACTTTCACATAAATGGTAAATTATACAAAAAATGCAGATCTCGTTTAAACACACAATTTATGTTAAATAAGGCACCTATATAAAAAGCTGCCAAATCCATTTTTTGACCAAGTTGAGTTATGAATCACTTCTGATAGATTTTACCTCAAGGAATTCAATGCAGCCATGATATGACAGCAAAACCTGACACATCTTATTAAATATGTGGTCAAAAGTGAGGCTGAGAATCAATATCTGCCAAATCCAGTACCTCTATTGACATTTGCAGTTTCGAAGTCTCACAAATCCCTTTGAGCCAATGAGCACTTTCCCTTACTTCCCATTGTGACAAATGAAAATGTTGCCAGCTACACATGGTATGAAAGTGACTTTTGTAAAACTGCAAGCATAATTTCTTCTTGTGTCTGTCATCACAAGAATGAACACTGAGTTTGAGGAGAAAACAGTGGTTATGTGTTTTGCAAATGGGAGTGGTGGGCCAAAAGAAAAAAGATTGGGTGTTTGGCTTAATTGAAAAAGATGTGTATCCTTCAGCTTGGAGATGATGAATAAATTATCCATTGCTGTGAAACAGTATTCAAAGTAATTGAAATTCATGATCACGATTGGAAATCTGCAACTGAAAAAGACTTAAGAAACTCAGACAATGGCATTATGGGTTTAACCCAGCAAAAAGAAAACTTGTGATTGAAGGTGAAGCCTTTTTTATCAAAATGCAGTTTGTAGCGCTAAGCTTGTCACTAAGGCTAATGTAAACATGATGCACATTAGACCACATTATTTAAAGAGAGATGTACTTCTGCCAAGGTATATGCAAGGTATCAAAGCAACTATCAAAACATTGTGGAGAAGAATGGAGCAACATTGATCTGGTTCAATTTTATTCTGCTTTAGAAAACCAAGATCTAGGATCTCAGATTGAAGAAAATGAAGACCAAGCAGTTCATGAAGAAGAAATAGACACAGATGTAATGTAAAATGAAAGAAAAGTTTAAAATCTAGAAGTCATATGTTTAATAATGCTTCTTGATTTGTGTTGTAATCAAGCGACATCTACTTTTATTGGGTATTAAAACTAACTTTTTAGATAACTGAACTAATGAAAAAGTTATTTTTAAATTACGCTGGTAATAGAACCTCTTTTAGTGTTACACATAATTTCAAATATTTCATTCTTCAGTTTCAGAAACCATTAAATCCCAATTTTGGTATCAAATCCCACCACATCCAATTTTCCTCAAATTTATTTCTTATATATGTAAAAAATCATATTCCAGAAGTATTAAAAATTTCATGCTGAATGACTCATTTAATATTTAACATTGAAGTTAAATTAGTTTGGATAATGATTTATTCTGTGCAGTTTTTTGCAATTATCCAAAAAATTAGATGAATGGATTTGTATGGTATTTGATACTAGGCACCTCAAATGATCTTTTTTGTGAAGTGAACCATTTTGGAGATATTCCTTGTTAATTTTCAGATTTTTGCAATACTTATAGATATTTTTGAGAGGTAGAACTGGAACTTAAAAATTCAATGCCACAACTGGGATTTGAACCACAGACCTTCCGCTTACTGGGCAGCTGCTCTTAACCACTGAGCTATTGTGACAAACTGCCAGAATGCATTAAATTCTCAAACCAGTTCGTATTTCTCAAACCTTTGCCCACACATCGGCTTGTGTGTTTAAAAACACCAACAGTAATTATTATTTATTTATGCCAACAAACAGTGGCAGTTTGTCACAATAGCTCAGTGGTTAGAGCAGCTGCCCAGTAAGCGGAAGGTCTGTGGTTTCAAATCCCAGTTGGTGGCATTGAATTTTTAAGTTCCAGTTCTACCTCTTAACCAACAGTAAGTTTGTTAGCATAAATAAATAATAATTACTTATAGATATTCTCAAATGGGAGGTCGTTATTCATTTTTTTTTATCCTTGGTCATGCAAAGAGAACAGAATTTCAAAAGTAGTCATAGAGTGACCACTCTTAAAACATTTGCCTATAACTTAAAGCCGACTAACAGGAAAATTAGCAATAAGATAATTTGTACAAATGTTTATCTCTATTAAAATGAAGTAGATAGAAGAATCAATGTTTGTATGAATAGTTTGTACAAGAGTAGAGAAAGTAATGTGAGTGCAACACATCAAATTTTTCTTTTTTCTGTGAATAGAATTTTTTTACATGATTTTATTTTACTACAGAGCATTACTTGGAATGGTTTATAGCAGCAGTGCATTAGTGTTGTGATTCACCAGTAGATGGGGTTAGAGTCATGCACAACAATACTCATCTCCCTGGCCCTGCTGCTCAGTTAATGTAAGCTGTGTTGGTTTACTTGTTAGATGTGGTTTAATGTGACACCACACATGTTTGCATTACAACAACTTTGTTACCAAAGTTTCCTTTTTGACACTTGAGCTGTGGTCAGCAGGTGCTGCATTTGCGATGCAGGAGCCAACTCTGAGTAAGGTGCACCAGAGAGTGAGGGGTACAGGCACATACCATAAACACAAACCAGTTGCAGTAGTGCCGCAGTAAAGGGACAGTGTTTCCTACAGTATAGCACACAATCCAAATAATTGTAAATCTCCAGTTTGATATTTATATATACACATACTAAACCCTTAGTGCAACAGCCCATGAAGGGCCAAGGCTTGCTGCCTGGCTGCATCCCTCACCTCTGCCCACTACAGGTGTCACGAGTAGGGTGCGGTACTGGAGGGTTGGACATGGTCAGCACCCCAAGCCCTCCTGGGCAGTTATGCGGCCCTTCACAACCTGATATTTACATATACACAACATCGTTTTTAGTGGATATTGATAGTGTGCTGTCATTGCAATTACAAATATTTAGTTACAAAATGATATTGTAAGATTCAAAGTTTTCACGGTGAATGTTATTAATCAAGTCTTCGTGGGTGATCAGCCATGTCAAGTTTGTGAAGGTCAATGATCCTGATGAAGGCCATAGAGTATAGAATGGCCGAAAGCTCGACCTTCATAAACTTGACACAGTTGATCACCCATGAAGCCTTGATTAAATTATATTGGTATAAAAGATGAATTTCAAAACAAAATGACCTGTGTTCCTTTTATAGAAATTTCACTTTAACATGGTTCCTTGATTGGACAAGCTTGCTACCAGGATCTCAAACATGTCTGTGAATAATTGTTTTCCTGTATGGAGATATGCAATAGACATCTGATGTGAAGTTTAACCTTTGCTCAGCAGCAGTCATCAGGGAGTTAAGTTACGTGAGCTAAGCTAAGAGAGGACAGTTAAAAAGATACAGTTCCGAGCAGTACTGAGTGCAGTTCAGTACGAGTTGTGATTCAGCAGTGACAGTTCAGATGCGGTTCAATTTGATGGACTCAATTGTTTGTTGTGAGTGTGTATAGCACTATGTTAGTAAGAGACAAAGTGTGATGTTACAATATGTTTATTTTAGGTTCCACATGTTGGTGTACTGGGATCTGGTGGTGGTTTTAGAGCACTCATTGGCTACAGTGGCGCATGTACAGCTCTTTGTGACTTGGGAATAATGGACTGTGTCATGTTCATAGCATCCCTGTCTGGATCTTCTTGGTATGTTCCATGTATTAGCTTATATCTGCTGAGCACATGAACTTAGTTTTACTTTCTCTGTCACTTAGCTA